>CM062810.1:923708134-924138134 GCA_031772625.1 Pinus tabuliformis
GTAGTGGATAATGATTCTTTACAGTGATTTTGTTCATGCACGAAAATCACACACAATGCGCCAAGTCTCGTCCTTCTTTGGCACCAAAACAATGGGCGAACCACATGGCGAAGTAGATGGGTGTATGATACCTTTGTTCAACAATTCTTGAAATTGCTTCTTGATTTCAATGCTCTCCATTATCCACATGCGATACATGCCAATGTTTGGAAGTGGAACATCCTACTGCAACTGTATCTCATGATGAATTACCCTCTTGGGAGGTAACCCCTATGGTTTCTGAAACATCTCGCCATGCTTGCTTACCACATCAAACAAATCAGATTTCAATTTTTCATCGCAACCTTCAAAAGATTCATAATCAATATCATTCTTTTTCTTGATAATGAGAAGCACAAAATTTTTACTTGCATTTACTAGTCTCTTCATCTTCCCTGCATTAACCAAAGAAATGTTCAGCTTTTTGCGATGGGCTCTCACAATGTAATCCACCCCATTCTTGAGAAATAAGTATTTGTTTTCATGACGACAAAATATTGCTTTCCTATCATACAAATATGGACTATCCAAGATGATTCCTGAGATGTCAAGTGGAACTACATCTAACTCAACTTCATCAATGAACTTTTCAGTAATGGCGAACTTGAACAAACACTTCCTTGTAACCTGTAAGTTTGCATTGTTAACTATCCAACCCAATGGATATGGCTTATGATGAGGTACAGTTTCAAGGTTTAGTTTTTTAACCAAGTCTTCTGAAATTAAGTTTGATTGTGACCCACTATCGAATAATGCATCAATCTTTGTATGATTTGAAATTACCCTTACATGAAACAACTCTATTCTTGATTCTTCATTTGGAGTGTTGTTTTGACTGTGTGAGGAACTAGTGCTTGCAACAACTTCTTTCCCTTTTGTGACCATTGCTGAAATCTTGGTCTCATCATCGGAATCTGAACCAAGGTCATGTTGTGTGGTAGTGATTGTATTTTGTTTTCCCTTATTGTTTTGTTTCTTGGGCCTTTGTTCGGGATGTAATTTCCAACAATGGGCTTCATCATGCCCAGATTTAGAACAATGTTGGCATATGATTTTATCCCCTTCTTTCTTCACACTTTAATTTTTCTTTCCCTTCCATTTTCCACCCTTCTCTTTCTCCTTACCCTTGAATGACTTCTCCTTACTACCCTCTTCCTAAATGTTCTTTCCCCTTTCTTCAAGGTGTGTGACTTTCACACATACCTCATCCAAATTACTTGGATTGAATAAAAGATAATATGTTTCAAGTAGGAATGTAAAACCCCAGTATATTTCAACAATGTATCTCGGAAATTCAAATTTACTCCTAACAACAAAGTCCTCTTTCTAAGCTCCTGTGTATAGTCTTGGACTGTTTGGCCTTTAAGCTACCTAAAATTCTGCCAACTCATAATGGCTTTTTGCATATAGGCTAAAGGGTAAAACTGTCTTTTAATTGCATAAACAAATTCAACCCAAGAAATGAATATCTTACCATGAATTCACATTTCCTCTTGAGTCTTTGCTTCCCACCAGACTAATGTTGCTCCTTCTAGCCTTAATGAAGCCAACTAGATCTTTATGTTATCTTCTTGAAGGTTCTAAATTCTGCAGTATACCTCCAATTGTCGAATCCAATTGTCTAACTTTTCTGCATTCACCTCTCCATTATACATGGGAAGTTCAAACTTAATGTCCAATTTGAGTAAGGGAGTTTTTCCTTTTGGGGTATGGGAATGAGTATGGACAATTTTGGTGGTGGAAGTGGAAGATGTTTGAGATGTTGAGGATGATGAAGATGATGAATATGGTGGAGATGGAGGTGGATTTTCCTCCATTACCTTTGGAATCCTTCCTATCATCTTTTTTGTCTCTTGAGCTTCCTTCTCCATGTGGAGGTTTAGAACTCTCTCCAACCATTATAATGTTCCTCTCTTCATAGAGGACTTCAACCATCTTAATATAAGTGTAGAATGCTTTCTTGAATTCTTCCTCTTCTAAAGAAGGACCTTCAGGCTCTCTTTCTCTAGACATAATGGTTGTGGATCCAAGCTCAGAAACTAGTACTGATTGTACCTCTTCAATCTCAGTTGAAGGAAAAAATTGAGGAGTTTCAAGTGAAACTGAATTTGGAACTTTGGGTAGTGGAGATTGTGGCCTTGTGGCTCTCCTTCTTCTATACATTACCTCAGGAGTTGCAAAAATTTCCCTTCTTCTCTCTACAACCTTAACCTTGTAAGCATCACAATTTTGCAACCATTAAAACCCTAATTAAACAAAACTCAGGCAATCGAGAAAATAAACCTTTGCTTTGATACCAACTTGATTTGTCATTGACTGTTAGTTTTGTTTGATAATTTCAATTACAGATTTATAAACATGTGCTTATTCATTGCTTCCTATGCGTGGTTCTCTTATGGTGATTATGATTGTAAATAGGTAAATTTTTATCAAGTTTTAAGTGAAATACATGAACAAAATAGCTTCAAAAACAAGTACTGAACAACATACATTCATAGTACATCAAATCATCAACAAGATCATTTAACACAGTGTTTTGATGAAGGAGTTCACCCCTCTTGGGCTACATCTCCTTGGTCCAACTTCCATGGATTGGGCCTCTGTATTTGCTAAATATGGAAAAAAAATGTTGTTACAAAGCTCTACTTCTCCTGATACCTACACCAATGTGTTCAAAATGTCAAAATTAACTAGGAACACCTTTTCCTGAGCTTAATTTGGTTGAAAATTTCTCAAGTTATGGCTCAAATAGTCTTTCCCTAAGAAAGTTTCTCTAAAACTGGAATAACTCCAGTTAAGGCCGCTAAAATTGGTGAAAATGTCAGATTTAGTGGGTTCGGCCAAAACACCGTCGTTTTAAAATCAGAGTTAACTTCAAATTAACTAAATGCTAAACCGGGATTAGTTGGAGGATTAGCGCTAATCACGCAGATAAGTCTGACTGTTTTCTGAAACCACTGGTGGTCTCTACGGAGGGTTCACATGTTGTGGTAATCATTTGTTAGCATTGGCCACCGGGTTAATTGACCAAGCTTTAACTTTAACTATCGGAATCACATGCGTTCACATGGCATACTTTAACCACTACAGTTGTGGTTTTGTTTGTGTTGGAGCCGTCAACATAACTGTTTGGTGTAACGGTGGGTGTGTTCACATATGCGATAACCATTTGTGGTAACCATGGGTGCGTTCACATGGGGAGGGTTGGCCTACGGACTGACCCTCCAATAATCACCAACCTTCAACATTATAAAGTTTAAATATAAACATTGCGATATAGAGGTTAAGCAACAACAAAAGCGGAGATGGTAGAAGGCTTTGGACTGTGGAGGGGAGGTCGCGGGGTCGACCCCGATGCCTTCATTCAATATTTTATTGAACTGTGCAATCTACCTAGGCTATTGGGAGATGCCACGTGGTGGCCACCGGGCTTTCCACGTGGCATTCTCTCATTGGTCCAAAACTAACCAATCAAACTACGCTAATGCACCTACCACATCACCAAACTGCAACCAATCACACTGTGACACTTGGTGAAGCATGATTGAATGTTAACCAAAGTTGACCCTGCCTAGTCACTTTCCACATCAGCAGTATGAAATACTGACTATGCAGTGATTGGGTTTTTTTTTGGCAAAATTTTGCATGTTTAGCAAAGCGAACAGAACTCAATAACTTCCTCATATGAACTCGGTTTTCAATGAAACAAGTTGTGTTAGGATCGTTTTTCTGAGACGACGCGGTCATTTAGGTTCTGAGCCATTCTAAGAACTTTGATTTTTGAGCTAAATACTGAGTGCTTGATCATTTAAGGACTTTTTTCATCTTCTATTGTATGAATAACCTTAGCTACCTATCATGCCAAGGCACTAAGTCTACTCTTTCAAGTCTTTCAAGTCACCCTTGCAACTATTTGTTAACTATCCCAAAACCTTCTATCCAACCTTATCGCTTCCCTAAATGTTGTGAGGAGTGTTTGATCTTGCTCCAATATCATCTTTCCTTTAGGAAGTAGTGAAGACTATGCTCTAATATCACATGTCATATGCCTACAATCTTGCACAATTTTTTCTTTACAAATTTAGAGATGCCCAACTTTGTTTTAGCACAAAAGGTCATGCAACAATGTGTTGCATCAACTGTAAGGGTTTGGATAACCTATAACTACTACAAATACACTATTCCTCTTCACTTAAGGTTTTCATATAATTATTCCTTATCTACGACTGGATTTTTTACAACAAAGTTCATAATGTGCATAAATCCAACCATGGCCTTAAGTCCTACTATATTTATTGTACTTACCCAATATTCATTAACACTTAGCCATTTAATATATCATGATGAATAATAACATCCGACAATGACAAAATGACCATAGCATAGATATATGGGTGGAACCCAAGGTTGGTGCCCGAAATTTATTATTAAAAATACTATTACAAATATGCAACAATGGAGTGCGACCCCATGCCTACAAATGAATAATAAAAGTAAAATCAATCAAAGGAAATATTTCCATCTGCCTATTTCCTAAAATAAATGCATAATCCTACTAGTAAAGCATCCAAAAATTTGCATCCCTACTACAAATCCCAACTCTTGTACAATTCACTTAGATAACACCTAAGTAGTATACTATGCAAACCCTAGACTTACATAGTTATATGTTATGAAACTAGCTCACAAAAAGATAGAAAGGATAGATCAATGACTTAAAAATCAGCCTCTTCGAGGGGGCAACCTCCTTTACATTACACAAATGAACAATTCTTGGATGATACAAATGACAAGAACTCCTTTCTATATATAGGAGTCTTAGGGGTCATAATATATGAGAGCCGGCATAAAAATAATAATGTAAGGGCACAATAATAACAATAGTGGGCTTCTATGGTGCACAATAATAACAATGTGGGGACTACATGGGCACAACAATATAATAAGGGGTTTTCACTAATAACAATAAGGGGTTACACTAGTAGTATAGGAACCTAACATGCCATCTCCTTCAAAAAGTGTTGTCCTCAACGCTTGAGTAGTTATGGATGCTTCTGTATAAAATTCTCATCCTCCCATGTGGAATCTTTAGTGGTTAAGTTCTTCCACTTGATGAGATACTCTGAAATTGATCAATTTCGTAGCTGTCAAGTTCTTGTTTCCGTGACTGCTTCAGGTTCCAAAACGATTTTTCCTTCCTTGTCAAGTTCCGACAATATTATTTGAACTGGGAGCTTCTCACCTATAACCTTTTTAAAGCATGAAACATGGAAAACTAGGTGCACACGGGAAGATGCAGGAAGCTCCAATTTGTGTGCCATAGTACCAATCTTTTTTAACACCTTGTACGAACCATAATACTATGGCGATAATTTATCATCCTTCTTAGCTTGCTTGAGGGACATTTGTTTGTATGGTTGTAGTCGTAGAAATATCCAGTCACCTACATCAAAAATTGTTTCTTTGCGATGTTGATCTACATGTTGTTTCATTCTATTCTGCACCAAAGTGAGGTTATCCTTTAAGAGTTTGAGAACTTGTTGTTGATGCTCGATGTGATCCTCCACTGCTTGAATCTTATAATTTTCTTTTAAAGATAATGTGATGGATGGTAGCTGATATCCATAAAGTGCCATAAATGGGGTCATTTTTGCTGCAGTATGGAAGGAAGTGTTATACCACCATTCAGCTAGAGGAAACCACTTGACCCATTGTTTATGTTTATCAGAAACAAAGCAACGAAGATATCCTTTCAAACATTTGTTCACTATCGCAATTGGCTAAAGAAGGTGTTTCTCTGTGTATCCTCATAATGTGCTATCATTTCCTCTGTGAAACTTGACCAGTTGACAAGTGGTTTACGAGAACAAAGCCCTTTATACCATAAAAATTGATTTGGTTCTAAATATAAAGATGCAATACGTACCTTTTGTAACAGTTTCACATCATGTATATCAAAATATTTCTCCATATGTAGTATCCATGTTATGGGATCCTTGCCATCAAACTTCCTCATATCAATATTTGGAATATGGTGGGTCTTCAATCCAATGTTAGATTCTATGAAATCATGATTAACATTTTTTTTTCTCATCATGAGTTTCCTCTACTACCTTTTCGTCATTAGGAGGCCTTTCTTGTAGCATCTTTGTCCCACCTTCCTTCAAACCTTCCATGTCTTTCTTCAAATATTCCATGCCTTTCTTCAAATCTTCTTCCATGGCACATATAAAACTATTTATCTTAGCTTCAATCGCATTCTTCAAATCATCCATCCAATTTTTCTTACTAGGTGTTTCTATTTTCTTGATTCGAGTCATTATTTTTCTTGCTTTTAGGATCTTGATCTTGAATCTGTTGTATCTATGAAATTTTGGATCTCTAAGGTCTGAAATTTCGTCCTACAGTATTCCTCTGCGTCTTCTTTCCAATTCCACCAGTCTAATCAATATTGGATTCTTCAATAAATAGTTATGCCAAATCTCCTACGATGACCTGATTATAGACTGGTTCATGAGAGTGATATTGTACGACCTGCCACATGTCACTGTTTCGACCTTCAGACCTGGAAAAAATACACAGAAAATTACAGTATGTCCTCTTTTTACAACTTCTTTTGAAATTTCAATTTGATGCTAAGATAGAAAGTTATGATGATTTTCCCAAGGTCACCTATTTGGAATGTAATTCTAGATTCTGCAAAAACCCTAAATGTCTTGGACCATATCTTCAAAAATATAGCGAAAGAAGATATGAAATTTGGACCCGAGCTTCACTAAGATTTTGGCTCAAATGGGTTTTAATTTCAGAGTTTGAACCTTCTTAGAAAAACAATTATAGCAAAAATTCCACGATGACCTGTTTGAGATGGAATTCTGGAGCTTGCAAAAATCCTAACTTTCTCAGTTCATATCTTCGAAAATATAGCGAAACAAGATCTGAAATTCGTAACCGAGGTTCAGGAGATTTTGGCTCAAATGAGTTTTTTTGTTTGCTTCTGAAATGTCGCAGAAAAAAAGTTATAGCGAAAATTCCATGATGACTTGTTTGGAGCAGTGAAACCCTAGAATCCAAAGCTCTGATACCAAATGTTATGAAACCAGCCCACAAAAAGATAGAAAAAATAGATCGACGACTTAAAATCAGCCTCTTTGAGGGGGCAACCTCCTTTACATTACAAAAATGAACAATTCTTGGATGATACAAATGACAAGGCCTCCTTTCTATATATAGGAGTCTAAGGGGTCATAATATAATGAGAGCCGACATAACAATAATAATGTAAGGGCACAACAATATCAATAGTGGGCTTCTATGGGGCACAATAATAACAATGTGGGGACTACATGTTAGGATATTCCGACACATAGGAAATAGTTAAGTACAACTTGGTCTAGTATAGAGTTAGGTATAGAGTTAGGTAAAGTGTGTTTCTTTACTATGTACATTTTGTAACTTACAATCCGACGGTCACGATATGTAGTGATCCAACGGTTCATTCTCTCCTCGGTATTACCGACACTTGATCCATGGCTTAACACCCGATTGGTCCATGATCTCTATTTAAAGAGCATGGAGGGTCATTTGTAGGTTAACCGTCCATGAGAGAAGCTTATGTAAATTTTCATTCTTTTATTAATAAATTGCCTGAAGTGGCCGCGTTGGCTCAGGCCGTGGACTGTTTCCCTCTTTGAGGGTTTTAACCATGTCAAAATACTGGTGTATTGATATGTGATCTGTTTGTGAGCGGTGTCCTTTGGTGTTCTATCTGAGGAACTTACCTTGTAAATTCCTACATGGTATCAGAGCTATTTGAGGGCCACGTCCGTTGGTGATCCAAATCTGAAGCCGGTAGAACTGCATCCGACTACCGTTTCCTAGATCTACTGTTTCTGACTGCTTTCGGGCTGAGAGGACTACTTTTTTGTGTTGGGAGCATCTGTTCCAGTGAGGAACCCCTTTCGTTTCACGCGAAAAGGTTTCCGGTAGCCCTAGCTGCGTCATTTTTAAGATCTAGAGGTATACAGTGTTTATTTGCAGTTTACAGTTATTTTCTCTCTGTTTATTTCGGTTTTTGGTTTATTTAGCTTTTTTTAATTACCAGATCTATACCTTTCATTTCTGCGTATGCTCTTTGCCCTGCGACTCTGTGCGATCTGGGCAAATCAGAAACAGAAAGGAAGGATTTTTCTCATGCGTATGCTCTTTTCCGCTGCGCCTTAGTGTGATCTCGGAAAATCAGAAACATTGAGGAAAATATTTAGTTTCCAGCTAAAGCTAACTTCGAGCCGCAAGGTTTGTTTTTGAAAATATTTAGTTTCCGGCTAAAGCTAACTTCGAGCCACAAGGTTCGTTTTTTTTGTATGTCCGTGTTGGGTTTTGTGTTTTTTGTTTTGTAGGGAAAAAGAGCTTTCTCAAAGCAAGCATGCAACCCAAAGCATCAACCCCCCCCTTCTCTCTCTCTCTCTCACACTCAAACTTTTTGTATAGCTCACTTGGTGCAAAGCTAATTTATGAGAGTAGAGGTCTTGGTTCAAGTCTCCATTTTGTGGGGGCAGATTTTTCATTTCCGCACATTCCCGCACTTCGTCGGCGACTTCATCAAATTTTCTTCAAAAAGCCATAACTTCTTCATCCGGAAGCCGTTTCAAAACTGTTTTTTTTTCAAACAGCCTAATTTTTCGAGATCTTTCCATTGCAACACTTAGTTTCAACATCTATAGCTTCAGTTTTTTTTAAAACGGAAAGTCCATGCCAAGTTATTCTTGACAGCACCAACTACTTCCAATGGTGGTCCTACATTGTGGATTTACTTAGAAGTAAAAATCTTTACAGAATAGCCATAGGCCAAGAGACCAAACCAAAAGATGAAGACAAGGCAGCTAAATGGGAAAATATACAAGACCAAGCACCTGGGTTGATAGGGATGTCTATTTCTCCAGATCTTAGATTCCATATTGCAGAACTTGATACTCCTGATGAAGCAATGAAACAGATTACTAAAGTCTTTGGAATTAAAATTAACTTAAAGCCCATCAACTTGAAAATGAATTGCTTACATTGGACCCCAATAATTTTTCTTGCATTGAATATTTTTTGTCCAAGTTCAAGACCCTTAGACTTCTCTTGGAAGGTGTTAAGGTTAAGAAAGAAGATAGTAGCCTTATCTACTCCATTCTTACTAAGTTGGGACCAGCCTATTCTGTGTTTGTTTCCACCTTCCATTCTACAAGAGAAGCCTTCATTTCTCAAGGACAAACCTACAAATCCCCTTCCTTTGATTCCTTTTGTGATTCTTTAATAAGAGAACAAGAAAAAATCTTACACCTTGGTCTTCTTCATCTTGGAAACTCTTCTAAGAAAGCGTTAGTCGTGCAGCAGCAACCAAATCCAAAGAATCCTAAGAAGTTGTATCCTAAAAAGAATGGTCCTAAACCAAACAAGGGTCCCAAGCAATTTGAGCCTCAAAATGAAAAATCATTTCAACAAAATGATAAGACAAATAAGAACAAAGGGAAGAAGACTGATAGACATTGCAACTTTTGTAATCGAGATGGCCACTTAGAATCCAAATGCTTTAAGAAGATGGAAGCCTTGGAAGCAGCAATGAAGAAGCATAACATCCATTTGGAGCACTCTTCATCTTCAACTTCATCTTTAGGAATGGCACTTTCTGCATGTGGTTATCAAGCATCTCGGTCTAGCTATGCACTAAATGTATCTTCTTCTTCTCATTCTCATGAGTGGCTCATTGATTCTGGAGCTTCTTATCACATGGCCAAAAACAAAGCCATGTTTTCTTCTTTAAATGATTGTAACACCAAAAATATTTATGTTGGTGATGATAGATCTCTTAGTGTTGTAGGGACTGGAACTGTTCATCTATACAATGGTCAGTTTAATGATGTATTATGTGTTCCAAACTTATCCTGCAACCTTCCATCTGTATATCAGATAACCCATTTAGGTGAAGGTAAAATCGTTGAATTTTCACCTCACGATGTTGTAATTAAGGACCTAAGAGATCCTAGATAGATTTTAGCTACTGGCATTGCTGATGATTCTACAAGGTTGTATAAGTTTCACAACTTTGGGTCATCAAATCTCCCCTCAGTATTTGTTGCTCATAATGATGAAGTGAGCAAACTTTGGCATGAGCGATTTGGTCACTTAAACTATCGATTTCTTCAGAATCTATGTAAAGAAAATATGGTGACAGGTCTTCCAATGGTATCTTGCAGAGATGGTGTTTGTTTCGGATGTGTACTCGGAAAACATCATCGGGACAGTTTGAAAAACGTGCCTCTTGGCACGCCTCAGCCCCTTTACAGCTCGTGCATAGTGATTTATGTGGTCCACTTCCAGTTGCTTCATTCTCTGGCTACAAGTATTTCTTAACTTTCATTGATGATTTCTCCTGACGCACTTGGGTATACTTCTTAAAACTCAAGAGTGAAGTATTTAACATGTTCTTGGCCTTTAAGGCCTTTGTTGAAAAACAATCTGGACATCAAATTCTTAAGCTAAGATCTGATAATGGCGGAGAATATGTTAAAAACACATTCATCAACTTTTGCATTGAGAATGGAATTCAAATGCAACATACTGTTCCATATACTCCACAACAAAATGGTGTAGCTGAAAGGAAGAATCGCACCTTAAAGGAAATGGCTAATTGTATGCTTCAATCTAAAGGACTTAGTCTTAATTATTGGGCAGAAGCAATTAACTGTGCAAATTACATAATAAACCGCACTCCTACTAAGGTTTTAAAGAATATCACTCCAGAAGAAGCATGGAGCTCAATCAAACCAGATGTAAGTCACTTTCATGTTTTTGGAAGTGAAGCATGGGCCCATATTCCAGATGAGAAACATAAAGCTTTAGAACCTAAGAGTGAAAAATGTATTTTTGTTGGATATTTTGAAGATTTCAAAGGGTATAGACTTATTCCACTTAAGTCCAAAAATGTTATCATTAGAAGAGATGTAAAGTTTGCTGAAAATATATCGGCCTGCGAGCCTAGTTCGGCAGATGTGCTACCTCTCCCTATCTCTTCTAATTTTGAAAATATTTCTTCTTCAGATGATGGAAGCGAGGATGAAACTCCTCACCCACCTTCTCATGATCCTCCTTCAGCTCCTCAGCTTCCAAAATGGGTCCGTGCTACTCGGGATGCAGCAGGTGATCTTGCCGGTGATCCTACAGATCAGCGACGTACACGTTCTCAGTTCGAGAGAGCCTCTTCTTTACTGGCTCAAGCTTCAGTGAATTATGATCCTGACACCTTTGCAGAAGCTTCAGGCCATCCAGATTGGGAAGCAGCTATGAATGAAGAATATCATTCATTATTGGCAAATGATACATGGGATCTTGTTCCTCTACCAAAGGGACGAAAACTTGTTAGATGCAAATGGGTTTACAGAACCAAGTATGGACCAGATGGGAAAGTTGATAAACATAAAGCTCGTCTTGTTGCTAAGGGTTTTTCACAAGTTGAAGGCATTGACTACACTGAAACCTTCTCCCCTGTTGCCAAAATGAACTCTATCCGCCTTGTTCTTTCCCTTGCTGCTTCTTTCAAATGGGAAGTCCATCAGATGGATGTTAAATCCGCCTTCTTGCATGGGGACTTGCATGAAGAAATCTATATGGAACAACCTATTGGCTTTATACAAACAGACTCCAGCCTTGTATGTCGGCTTAAGAAATCCCTTTATGGTCTCAAGCAAGCTCCTCGAGCTTGGTACGCCAAAATGGATAACTTTCTTTTAGAATCTGGCTTCTCTAGGTGTCATTCTGACAATACTGTCTACACCAAGAAAGTGGGCAAGTCTCTTATCATTCTTGTTCTTTATGTTGATGATCTTATCCTGACTGGTAGTGATCCCAACCTTATAAACCATGTGAAGTCTAGCCTTAAAAGGAAGTTTGAAATGACAGACTTAGGACACTTACATTATTTTCTTAGTCTTCAAGTCTTGCAATCCAAGGAAGGTATTTCCCTTTCTCAGTCCAAGTATGCCTATGATATTCTACGCCATTTTCACATGGAAGACTGTAAGCCAGCCCCTTCTCCCTTTCAGTCTGGAGTCAAACTTTCAGTCACTTGTACTTCTCCTGAAGTTGATGCTACCTTATACCGTCAACTTGTAGGAAAACTTTTGTATCTAACCCATACTCGTCTTGACCTTTCCTTTGCTGTTGGCCTTGTTGCTCGGTTTATGCAAAACCCACGTGAAAGTCATTGGAAAGCAGCTAAAAGAATAATTCGTTATGTTTGAGGTACAATTCAGTTTGGGATTCATTACAGTGCTGAAGCATCTCCTCTATTGGTTGGTTTCACTGATTCTGATTGGGCTGGTGACCCTGATGATCGGAAGTCTACTGCAGGTTATGTGTTCACTCTTTGTTCAGGACCTATTACATGGGCTTGCAAGAAACAAGGTGCCATTTCTCTTTCGTCAGTAGAAGCAGAGTATCGTGGTGCCGTAGAAGCTAGTAAGGAAGCCTTGTGGCTTCGTCAGATCCTGTCAGAGTTTGGCTTTCAGCAGCAGCATCCGACTACACTTTGGTGTGATAATCAAAATGCCATTTAACTATGCAAAGATCCAGTCCAACATCAGCGCAACAAACACATTGAATTGCACATGCACTTCATCAGAAAGCTCATTCATGACCATGTTCTTGAAGTGCAATATTGTTCAACAGATGATCAAGTTGCAGACATCTTTACAAAGGCTCTCACAGAGGCGAAGTTCACTAAACTTCGATTTATGGTTGGAGTTCAGGAAGTTGTCACTAAGGGGGGATAGGCTCTAGTGCCTCCTTCCTTCTCCTATTGTGTCATATTTGTAAATCCTTCAATCCTATCCCAAGTTGTTCTTAAGGGGGGATGTTAGGATATTCCAACACATAGGAAATAATTAAGTACAACTTGGTCTAGTATAGAGTTAGGTATAGAGTTAGGTAAAGTGTGTTTCTTTACTATGTACATTTTGTAACTTACAATCCGACGGTCACGATATGTAGTGATCCGATGGTTCATTCTCTCCTCGGTATTACCGACACTTGATCCGTGGCTTAACACCCGATTGGTCCATGATATCTATTTAAAGAGCATGGAGGGTCATTTGTAGGTTAACCGTCCATGAGAGAAGCTTATGTAAATTTTCATTCTTTTATTAATAAATTGCCTAAAGTGGCCGCGTTGGCTCAGGCCGTGGACTGTTTCCCTCTTTGAGGGTTTTAACCACGTCAAATTACTGGTGTATTGATCTGTGATCTGTTTGTGAGCGGTGTCCTTTGGTGTTCTGTTTGAGGAACTTACCCTGTAAATTCCTACACTACATGGGCACACCAATATAATAAGGGGGTTTTCACTAATAACAGTAACGGGTTACACTAGTAGTATAGGGATCTAACATTATAGAAATCCTTGTATACCCTTCTATAAATGGTCCTCCTCTAATGTGTCTTTGCACATGTACACATCCTCTTTATATGGTGGATATTTCCTTGTAATAAGGCTTATTCTAAGGCGACTTGCAATGTGGTTGATACCCAAAGTGGAATCAACATGTAATCCACCAATATGTCTACCAAGTCTTTAGGCCCCTTGGGTTTACAAGTTTAGCTTGTGTACCTAAGGCATCCAAACTACCTCATGCGTTTAATGGTCAATCATATTTCTTTAACTATGTCTAATGTGCTTCTTTCCTTTCCTTGTGTTGCATGTCGTGTCAAGCATTCATCAATTCAACTTAGATTGCATGCCACATTATCTAGGCAGATCTACTTGTGGACTATGATGTGTGCACCAAGCTAAGACATTGTTTCCTATATGGCCATGAACAACGGAATATCCACTTTCCAAGTCATCATGCGGTCTTTATAAGAAATTGCAAGGGACAACTCTTATCTTAACATTGACAGATTTAGTCATGTTACTTTCCAAGTCATTTGGGACTTAAACATGCCTTGCTATAGTTCAATACTAAACTTGGCATGCTCATCCATCCTAGCAACCTATTGTTGCAACCCCTTAAAGCTTACCCATATTTGCAATGCACCTTGTCTTTGTGGAAAGACAATTGGTAAGTTTATGACACACCCTGTTGTCATGAAGTTCCTCAAGGCTAGGCCTTCACAATGTTTCTAGGTCTCAATCTACAAAATGTCAAGTACAACCTATATCTTTTCCACACCTTATAATGCTATTAAAGATAATTCTATATCATTGAGTGCAAAATTTGAGATCACGTTCTCTTAAACATAATCTTTTCCACACCTTATAATGCTATTAAAAATAATTCTATATCATTGAGTAAAAAATTTGAGATCACGTTCTCTTAAACATAAAATAAGTCTAAATTAACAAAAACAATTACTTTCTATATCATCCTAAATAATATACTAAACATATAATCACATAAACAATTACTATCTTTAATTATGTTTATAATACCTCCCTAACACATTTAAAAAATATTTCATTCCATATAACCTTACTATTCTATATAGTAAAGTATATAATTAATACAAATAATTAGAGCAAATAATTACCTTTATCAAACAAATAACCAAAATACATAATATTCTCCATTTCTATATTTTTATATTAATATTAAGTTAGGTTAAAAAATATTATAAATAAAATACAAAGAAATTTGAAACATATCCATTGAAAGTACATACAATGAAAATGAAGTTACGTGAAGTGCATGGGCTCAAACCCACAAAGAAAGTTCACATATAATAGGAAAATTGTGTATCCATTGAGATTGATATTAAAAAAAATAGACCATATCCCACACGTTTAAATACTTTCCTATTTCCAATTAGCAATCTACATCCATACCTTATAATCAGAATGAGCATTTCTTCATTACAATAAAAACCGTAAATGTGGGCCCTCCGTGCCACCATTGCACCCAACTTAAGTGACACACCTAAAACGTGATAGAGTATTATGTATCCACAAATTATTTGGATTCATGAATGGAGGTGGAAGTCCCAATTGCGTCAATGATTAGGAGTGGCACTATAAAATGTACACCATTCTTATTTCCTACCATGTGTTTGCTACCATTCTTATTTTATATGCGAATACCATTTTTATTCTATATATGAAAATTATTTTTAAGTGTGATTTTTTAGAGTTCTTATAGATTTTTGGTCCATGAAAAATTTATGGCTAAATTGTAATTTGTATTGTTTAAATTGATTTTATGATTATATATAGATTCAATATTTTTTCTAAAAAATTCACGTATCAAATTTGTTATTTTAATAAATTGCTACAAAATTCTATACAAATTAAATCAGAAAATAAACCAAATTTTTTTTCTAAAAATTCACACTATAAAACTATTTATTCACAAACTATAATTTTTTTAAAAACAATATATATTCGATGAATAACCACATGATGATAAGACCTCGCTCACTCCCAATAAAAATGTAATGTGATGCCCAAAGAAGACAAGGGTAACACCTCGAGTCCCACGAAAATACACCACTACTACATTGGGACCCTCAAGATTACAACACTGATATCAATCATAAACCAATGACCAGATGTGCCAACCAACTAGCATTATTCGGTTTGTCCATGACAACCACATGATTGGAGGTATGTACTAAATAAACAATTATGCATCGAGAAATGTTTTAAAAAAGAAATACATTGAAATGATGAGATTTTTTTATTAGATAACATTGATATATGAAAGATGAGATACAATGATAGGTTTTAAGGTCTTTTTAAAATTGAATAATTATTAGAATTTTATATAATAATTTAATATTCATGAATTTGAAAGATTTTTTTTCAAAATTTATTTGGAAATATGATAATGTTTTGTTTTTTTTTGGTTTTTTTAGGCTGTGGTTCATGGATATGCTGGTCAACGGGTGGCGCTATGTTCACGAAAAAATCTGGGCTGATAGACCCGAAGGGAATCTAGCCCCACGGCCCACTAGCAAGACCTAACCCCAAGGGCTTCGGGGAGATTGGACCCTGTGACCTCCCGATGGCAAGGCACTGATTTTGACCAACTGAGCTAACCCTTGGGGCTATGTTGATGCCTCGAAAATCGCTACACCAACATCGGGGAAAACCACCCGGTCCGGAGTTTAAAAGCAAATCCTTTTCCGTTTGGTGTGGTGGTTCCGACTGGATATAATGGGACCAGTTTCCCCATGATTTATAAATGGGATGGATAAGTGATCGATTTTCTAATATCTAATGGTAATGATGGATGATTTATTCTAAAATGCAATAACATAAATAACTAATCTATTCCGGGAAGTCTTTCTCTTAGTGCAACTTTTGATGGTTCTTATTGACAAGCAGTCATATAGATGACTCTACTTATAAACAAGAATATTTATTCATATGATAATTACTATTTTCAAGTAGTTGAACAAAGTGATGATTAAAACATTATTACACTATTCTTTATATATTATTGATACACATACATATGAAAAATAACAATTCTTAAACATTCAATAGTGATAAGTAAAAGAATTGTTGTAAAAAGATATACATACATCAATAATAGCAAAAATGAATAAATGTTGATTCACATAAAAGCATGAAGCAAGAACATAGATAATAGTACCATATGTGTTTGAATCTCCTCCGATATGAATTGCATTCAAATCTCGCCTTTCAACTTGGAAACACTTTCATAAGAAGCAATAGTGCATATCACATAAAAGTATTCTTCATCAAAATCAGAATTCAGGTCCAGTTTTTATAAAAATAAATATATCAGAAGTACAACAATGCAACTTCCAATCCAAGTCTTAATACAAAAATTTGAGGACCCTTTCTAAAAACATGAAAGGGTCTATAAATACTATCTAAATTAACAAACTATGAAATAAAAATATTATGTGCTGGTATTAACCAAATCACAGAAATTGTGATAATCTTTTCAAAATAGGCATGCCGTAGTCGGTCAGAGTAGTTCACTATTTTGGATGACTATCTTGTGTCCTGAGCTAGCAAATTGCAAGCATCGGTTGCAATTCTGACGGATGACTCATTCGCGAATGTAACTAGGCAGTGTATGTGGCATCAATAATTTCGGGAATCATACAACCGAATGCATCGGTGAGGCATTTCATCGCTGTTTGTTGACTGTATGGTTTAACAAGGAAGAACCTAAAGGTATCCCATGTCAAATTTTGAATGCTTGCGATTAATCTTTCCCTCTTTTCCAGCTCCTGTTTCCATGTCTGTTCCAATGCTTTCACTGATGGAAGTTTCCCTGGAGAACATTTTGTAATTAAATTTGACAAATAAAGAGTGTCATTAATCAATTCAATCAGATTACTTGTTGTCGATTTGCATCTTGATGTTGTCCTTTCTGCTTTCATTAGTTGAGATTGTCATTTAAATAATAGGATTTCCTTATGTGATTCGAGAATTTGGGGTAGATTTGCAGCTTGTCCTTCCTTGGTTTCTTGCCAAGAGAGAAACTCCATTAGTCTTTTATCTGCTTGCTCCAATTTCTGTCTTGCATCTATTGACTTATCAATCATAGATGAATAAATTTCACATAAGGGAAGAACGAGAGAGATATTGTGACATAATATGCTCAATTGATTAGACAATGTTTTAGTAATTTGGAGAGCCTCCGATTTGAATTCTCCGACTTGGGAATATCTTCTAAATATTTTTATTTGCAATGACAGTTGAGCGATCTATTCTTCTTTTGATTTGCTCAACTATTCATTTAATGATCGCAGCTTGCTCAATGCTTGGGATAATTCATGTTATTTCTGAATTACATGTTGATCAATCCTTTGTTTTTCTTTGAGCAATTGCTCGTTTAATTGATCATTTGATTGTTTCTGGGCTGCTAACTGTTGTTCCAACGGCTCTATCTTCTGCTACTTCTCTTGTACTTGTGTTTCCAGCAAAACAATTGCTTGGTTCTTTTCTTTAAGCAAGTTGCTTACCTCCAATGTTTTATCCATTGTAGCTGCTGTGTATGCTCCAACATACTGAGAGAGTTTAGTGAGATCTTCAGAAGGGTTGACTTCTTCTCTCCATACCGCGTTTGTTATCTCCATTTGTAAAGTTAAAAGAGGATATTGATCAATTTTCCTCTTTTTCATTTGTCTCTTGATTACAGCCCTATGCTTAGGACTGTAGAAGACATCCAAGGGTAGTATTTCTTCTACATGTAAAATAATTTCATCAGTTGGATTCTCGGAAATTATTTCTACATCCTTTTGAGTCATGGGTGAGCCACTAGTTCCCTCAGTCAAAACGATATTGATTGTTGATTTCTGACTAGTTGTTACCTCAGGCATGCTGAATCCTTATTTGATTTCTTCCCCATTTTCTCTGGATTTATGGATTCGGAGAGACTCTGCACAAACAATTGCAAACCGTAACACAGAAATACTGCTGCCGCGAGCCAATATGATAATGAATAGAATTGCGGTGATTGGCATACGATAAATGAAATACAGTTAAGAATTACCACGAATGAAATCTTTTAAAGGATCTATCCTTAACTGTAATATTAAATAGTTGTTCGAACCGCCAATCGTGGTGAATTAATATCATAAATACCCATCTCGTCAATCATATACCGAATGATTATTTCAAGCATGCTTTAGATTTCATTGATTGGCGATCGGTGATAAATCACAAATCACAATCGGGAGTGTTGAAGGGAAGGGATTTAGCACTTGCAATGAATATTTTTGATTGCCAAAAGATAATATTAAAATATAATTGAGTGGGGTATTTATGCATGCAAACCGTTTTTCAACATATATTTACCTTTTGAGATGCACGCCCAATTAATTGATCACAGTCAGGGTTTGACTTAAGCTTTTATTCTTTTGTCATATGACTCTGCCGATTGCCGATTTTCGATTTACTTTATTACATCGGGAGATTTGATGAAGCTTTTACGTATGTCCCTTTATCAATGAATATTTCCGATTACTGATTGCGATATCGGATTGGAAGATACGATGAGCCCTTGTGTGTGTACCTTTGGCATTTGATTTCCCCGATTGTCGATTGCGATTTCCTTTTCGGATCGAAGAATTGGATGGGGGTTTGTTTTGTGTCTATTCCTTTGTTATTGCGATATGCGATCTCCGATCGCTTTATTGTAATGTAGAATTGTTTTATAATTTTTAAAGGAACACTTTATTTTTTATCAAAAGGTTTTATAAAATGATTTATTTATATCGGGCCTTTTAATACTGATTTTCCTTATTATGAGGTTAATACCAGTTTTATTTGTGGACACACAAATCTAACTAAGTTTATTTTAGAAATGGACCCATTTCTTATTAAAAATTTATATAAAGATTTTTAGAAATGGGGAGTTGTTGTATAGCACAACAATTGGCGATTCACTGGGAGAAATAGTTATCTTTGAAAAAGTAATATAATACTTTAACTTTCTTAATCTGAAAACCTTAGTGGATAGAGAAAATCTAATATAACTAGATAATCATAAATTTTGAATATAATGATAACTATTTTTGCTATTTCTTTCTCATTTGAAAATTAAATACATTCTAAGTTTTAAGTAAACCTTAATTGGTTGATAATGATAAAACAAGAGACTTCTCTATCTTAGCTTGTATAATGACTCATTTGTCATAGGTAGAGCCCCTGCTGCTAGCAAACGTCTATAGTCTTGGCAAGATTACCTTTTAACCATTTGATCATTCATTGTCCCATCCATTTCAGAGTATAATTAAAAAGAATGAGTCCAAAAGATATGTTTCCATATTTTTTGTATTGCATTTTCTTTTTTCCTTATTTTTTAATTTTGTAAGATAAAAAGCCATTGTCCTGGTTTGGTGGCCAACTATTGAAAATGCCATTCACTCGTTGTAATTTAACTGAACAAGCTGGCTCGTGATGAAACCCCTTGTCTTATAATTATAAGCCATTACCCTGTTTTGGTATGCAGTGTTGGTAATGTCAGTTGAACTATTCCCCTATGATCATGGTAAGCAGGCTTGTGATAAGACCTCTTATCTTTTATATCAAATATATTTTAGAATTACACTCTGAGAAATTATAAACTTTGATGGATGGGATGAATAATTTTCTTCTTAAGAGAACATGGATGACAGTTTTGAGAGTTGAAGATGCTAAGATTGGATCAGTTTTTGCTTTCTATTGATAACCTTTTTAGGCTTCTAAAACTTTTGAATGATTTACAATATTTTCAAGTTTTGAGAAGATTTCACAAAAATAAAAAGGGGTTTTCAGAGTTTACTTATACCTAATTTCCTAGAATTTTCCTTTTCCTTCAAGGCTTCCATTTATTGAAAGTAAATATTAAAACTATTTTCTTTTGAGTAACTTTTTCAATATAGTAAAGACCAATGGAAGGCTATTCACAACTTTATTTCCTAGGATATTAAATAAACTAATTATTCACACAAATATAGCTGAAAATTGAATATTTACAAAGTGAGAAGGGGTTACCTCCTCAATTGAAGAATTTTTTCAGAATAAGCCCATTGACAAGAAGAGAATCTCTTTTTCCTGATAAATCTTATAATATGAATGTAGATAGGCCTATCCTCTCGCTGATTTGGAATGGTCTGAGCCACATTTTTTGAAATTTAGTGTGTTTTCCTTTATCTTTGTGGGCTTTGTCCCATTTCAAAACAAGGTCACCAACTTGTAAATATTTTGAGCTGCTTGAAGTTGTATCAAAAGATGACTTAATAATTTATTGATACTTTTCATGTGTAATTTGAGCTTTCTCCATTTATTCCTCTAGTTTTAGGATCTGATTATGTCTCAATTAAATAGAAGATGCAGGATTTTCTTCAATAAACTGCACTAAGGCTAGTGATGAAAGTACTAAGTTTGCTGGTATGACAACCTCCTTTCCATACACTAGATTAAATGGAGAAGTGCCTATTGAAGCCTTCTGTGTTATACGGTTTGCCCATAGTGCAAATATCAAAGACTTGTGCCAATTCTTATGATTCTGATCAATAGTTCTCTTAATGATTTTGATAATATTTTTATTGGTAGATTCTGCTAAACTATTACCCTGAGGGTAGTAGTTTGCAGAATATTTCAATTTGAATCCTCTTTTGATAGCAAATTCAAGTATAGAATTACCAGAGAAATAAGATGCATTATAAAAAATAAGAGCGTTTGGGACACCAAACCTGGTAATGATGAACTGGTCTATGAATTCAATGATCGCCTCAGAGTTTGCTGTCTTCAAAGGAATTGCTTCTACCCACTTAGTAAAGTAATCAATAGCTGTAAGGATATACCTATGCTGTTTGGATGAATGTGGAATAATTTCTCCAATGATATCCAATCCCCATTGTTCAAAAGGTTGTTCAATGTTGACTGGTTGCAAAGGAAAAGCTGGCTTCCTTTGCCTTCCACTAGAAGTTTGACATGTTCTACATTTCCTTACATATTCATGAGTATCTCTAAATAAGGTAGGCCAATAATACCCAATATGAATAATTTTGTGGGCTGTTGTGTCAGCTCCAAAATGTCTTCCTGCGAGACCATCATGTAATTCCTGCAAGACCTTTTGCGCTTCAGGTTTTTCTAAACATCTTAATTGAATCATAATTCCATTTAAACAACACATCATCAACAATCATGAAGTTTTTTGCTTTTAGTCTAATAACACGTTTATTTTTATAGGAAAGACTAGAATGAGCATATCCATTTTTCAAATAGAATATGAAATTTGCATATTGGGATTCAGGATTAATGGTACTTAACTCATTGATTTCTTCGATCTTGTTTGTACCTTCATGTTCCTAAATATTAGAAGCTCCTGCTGAAAACCTGCAAAAACCTTGGCCTTTGACAATATTTGCTGGTCTAATGTCCAAATCATATTCTTGTAATGCTGTGACCCAGTTTTCCCTTTTTTCTCCTAATTCCCTTTGAACTAGTAACTATCTTACAGCTGAAAAAGGAACTATAACTTTTGTGTGAGATTTTAAAAGAAAGGGCCTAAAGTGTTTAATGGTTTTGAATACAGCAAAGGCTTTCTTTTCAACTTCAGAGTAATTGAGTTCAGCACCTTGAAGATTTGAACTATAAAATGAAATTGGTGCTTCCAAGTTTTGATCATTGATTTGTGTCAGCACTGCTGTGTAAGATGAATCAGATGTAAGAGTATATAAAATGAAATGATTCGAAAAATTGGGAGTGCTTAAAGCAAGAGAATTTATGATTAACTGCTTGATTGAATCAAATGTCTCTCTTTCTATAGGCCCCCATTTAAACACTGAATTTTTCTTAATCATGGTTTGTAATGGTAAAACAATCTGTAAAAAATCTGGAATAAATCTTTTTACAAAATTAATTTGACCTAAAAAAGATTGCATTGATTTTTTATTATGTGGAAATGGAATATCAGAAATCTCTTTAATTCTATCTGAATTAATATAAATACCATCTTTTGAAACAATGAATCCCAAGAGTTTACCTTGGTCAAGAGAAAAAAATGACTTCTTAGGATTGAGTGAAATGCCGTACCTTTTATAGTGTTCAAAGATCTGTTTCAAATCATGTAAATGAATTGATCTTTTCTTAGAGAAGACAGTAATGTCATCCAAATAGACAACTACCGATTTATTGATTAGACCTTTGAATGCTATGTCCATCACTCTTTGGAACATAGCTCTAGCATTGATTAATCCGAAAAGCATTTTTTGATAGGTGTAAGTTCCCCACTTAGTTCTGAAAGTAGTCTTAAGTTTGTCATCGGGGTGTACCAAAATTTGGTTATACCCTGAAAAACCATCTAAGAAAGACATTAGTTCAGAACCAGCTACTGAATGGAGAGTTTGCTCCATTGTTGGTAGAGGGAAATTATCCTTTTGACTTGCTTTGTTAAGATTTCTGAAATCAATACAAATTCGAATGTCACCATTTTTCTTCCTTACTGGCACCATGTTGGACACCCAATTTGAATGTCTAATAGGAAAAATTATCTTAGCCTTCAAAAGTTTGTTTAACTCAGCTTTGATTTGACTTTCAAGGTTGGGATGAATTTTTCTTAATTTCTACTGTACTGGCTTTTCCTCAAATATCATTGGAATTGTATGTTGTATGATAGAAGTATCATATGTTTTCAAGTCATCATAATTCCAAGCAAAGGCATTTTTATACTTATTCAAGAATCTGATAAATGCAATTTTTTTTTTTTTTTTGAAGTAAGTCATAATCCCAAATTGATGTTTTACGGCTTCTCCTCTGTACCAAGGTTTATTAATTCAAATATCAAAGTAAAACTTTGGAGTTTTGAATTAGTAACCTGCTTAAACCTATCTTTGATGTCATAAAGATCTTCAAGTTTGACCACTAGTTTAGGTATTGAATTTTCTTCAATCTTTTCTTTCATTTGAAGATCATGCTCACTTTCATCAATACTTTTATCATCATAGGACTTATCAGAATTTAAGAAATTTAAAATGTCATCATCATGATTGAATACTCGCTAGTTAGTGACATTATCGGGAATCGCTTGTCTAAAAATTAATTCTACTGAAAATCTATCGGGACTGTAATATTCAGATGGAAGGAGCTTAGAAGCAACATTGGCTAGTAAATCCACTGCTGCATTCTGTGATCTAGGAATGGGAGAAATATTAAATTCTAGAAAATGAGATACAAGGTCTTGTACCAAGGATTGATAATGTTTAAGTTGAATAGAAACACAATGAATAGTATTTCTAACATGTTTTACAACAATTTCAGAGTCACCCAACACTTTCAAATATTGTACCTTAAGACCAATTGCTTTGTAAAGTCCTTGAATCAAGGCTTCGTATTCAATAGTTTGTTTGTGCACTCAAATTCTAATCTATATGATAGCATGGTATTTTCTCCCTCAGGACTAACTAAAATACATCTTGCTCCTGCATCGTCTTTAGATTTAGACCCATCAAAATATAATGATCAAAATAAAGGTTTGTCTACAGTTTTATTTACAATTTCCTCAGCAATTTTAATACACCTTGATGTATCTGTTTGGGAAAAATTCTCAATTTGAGATGTGAAATTATTAACCGAGAAAGGTGATGATTGAGCAGCAAAATTACCAAAGAATGATTCAGATAAGTAATTACCCAGAATGTTATTGTTGAATGAAATAGGCTGGTTTTCTTGTTCAAACTATGTCACAGTATGAGTCATATGCTTCTCTCGATCAATCTTAATATGATTTGGCTTTCCTTTATAGGGCAGCCACATGTGAGACCAATCAGTAGAAATGTAACCATAAAGTTTCTCAGACCACTCTCTACTTAAAATCAAACCATAGAACTCAGGAATATCAGCTATTAATATGTCAATTCTCTGAACCACTCTTAGATCAGTTGATAACCTAATGGTAACTGAGTTGATTTCTCCTAATACTTGGACCTTAGTTCTATCCAACTAGACAATATGCACTGCAAACTTTTGGGGTTCAATATTTAGTTTAGAACAAACTGAGGCCAGCATTATATTCGATGAAGCACTTGAGTCTATCAAGCAATTGTGCAGATTTCTATTATAAATTTGATAGGTCAAGAGAAAATGAGGAGTATGGGAAATTGATATATCTTCGATCAGAATAGCATCAGTAGCTTCTACTCTACCAGGTGGTGGTTTACCTGCCTCATTAGCAGCTTTGGACAATACAACATTTGGAAAGCGGAGAAGAAGGTACTGCATCCAATTCTTTGAGTAGAAATTTTTGTTGATGTTTGAGTTTACTAAGCTCAAACATAGTGATATTTGCTTTTGTTTTTTTCATATCTTCAATGATGTTGTAATCCATAGAGTCTGCAACTACTAATGTTTTAGATGTTGAAGGTGGATTAGAAGTTGATGGCTGATTCTGAGTAGGTGTTGTTGTAGACTTCTTTGTGGGAGTTTTTCCTTAGTAGTAGTACCCATGTTTCTTTTCTTCTGAGTTGCTTGAACAGGTTCAGGAGTACCTTTACTCCTGGTACTTACTGGGAAAGCTTCCTATTCATTTTCAGTATCAGAATTGGGTAAAATGAAGTCCCACATCCCATGACATTCTATAGCTACCTCTTCTTCAGTTTCTTCAGATGATAAGACTGTATCTTCTTCTTCATCGTCCTCGAGGTCTGACTCTGCGTTGGATATAGCATTAGGGGGTTTTGATTCTGGTTTCTTAAAGTTTCTAAATGGCTTTTTAGTTGAAGTCTCAGCTACTTGTTTCTTTATTTCTATCATTTCATTTGACATAGTCTTTAGAACCTTTTGGAGACCTTCCATATCATATGGATCTTTAGCCATTTTCTTCTTTGAATCATCTTTGAAGGAGATTTTTTTAGATTTTCTATCTTCAAGAGCAGCTTTCTTTTCTAAGGCAATGATACGTTTTTCCACAGCAATTGCCTCTTTCATATTTTCTGCTAGAGTAGGTTTTCCAGCTCTATCTACAAAGATAGCTATGTTTGAAGGTAAAGCTATTATATACCATTCACTTCTAACTTGTTCAGTAGGCTTAGAGGCAGTAGGAATCTTATTTAAGAGTTTATTAAATCGTGAATTGAACTCTTTTATAGGTTCTTTAGATTCTACTTTAAGATTTGAAAGATCATTGATTAACGTTGCTATAGATCTGTCATCACAATATTTAGTTAAGAACTATTCTTGAAAAATATTCCAACTAGTTATGGATCCTGATGGTAGGGAAAAGTACCAAGGCCCAGCTGATCCTTGGAGGGTATAAGGGAAAATTCTGACAACTACATCTTCTTCAGTAACTCCTTTTAAGTTGACTGACAACATAAAGTTGTTTATGTGTTCATCTGCTTGTATGCCTGCATCTGGATTGAATTTTGGCAACCATTTTTCAGGATGAGCTAGCAATGCATGCAAAGGTGCAGGCATGGTGACTGCACCAGGGTTGCTCCATGGGTTTTGTGCCATTGTCGAGCTACTAATGGATGATAGCGCAGATGAAGTTCCAGATGGCTGAGAAACAGATGTTGAAGTTCCAGTTCCCTGTTGAACGACAATTTGGAGTGGAGGAGTGGATGGTTGACTTTGCAATGGAGAAGATGAAATGGATGATGATGATGAGAAAGTTTCACTATCAGATCCTTCAGTATTTTTCCTTGCTATTTTCCTTTTAGGCAAAGGTAACTTAGTAGGTTCAATACCAAGCTTTTCACTCTGAAGTCTGGTGAGGGGGTGAGAAGGAATGAATTGCGAAGTCATGCTACCTTATGATAACTCAGATTTTTATGGTGATATCGAGAATCCTTGAAGTTTGTGGATTAGAGACTGAACCTCAGGAGATTCTAGAGTTGATTTATCTTAGAGGTTTTGGGGTTGAGAAGTGGTGGTTGCTTCCTCAACTTCTCGCTTGAAAACTGGAGTTTTAGCATGCAAGGGAGAAGTCAGAGGTGAGGTGGAGGTAGATTTACTCTCAAAATGGATTGTAGATTTGGATTTGCTTGCCATTCACAGTTCATGCCCTCCTTCTAGCGCCAAAAATGTTGATGCCTCGAAAATCGCTGCACCAACATCGGGGAAAACCACCTGGTCCGAACCTTAAGAGCAGCGCCTTTTCCATTTGGTGTGGTGGCTCTGACTCGATATAAAGGGACCAATTTCCCAACGATTTATAAATGGGATGGATAAGTGATCGGTTTTCTAATATCTAATGGTAATGATGGATGATTTATTCTAAAATGCAATAACATAAATAACTAATCTATCCCGAGAAGTCTTTCTCTTAGTGCAACTTTTGATGGTTCTTATTGACAAGTAGGCATATAGATGACTCTACTTATAAACAAGAATATTCATTCATATGATAATTACTTGTTCAAGTAATTGAACAAAGTAATGATTAAAACGTTATTACACTATTCTTTATATATTATTGATACACATATATATGAAAAATAACAATTCTTAAACATTCAATAGTGATAAGTAAAAGAATTGTTGTAAAAGTATATACATACATCAATAATAACAAAAATGAATAAATGTTGATTCACATAAAAGCATGAAGCAAGAATATAGATAATAGTACCATATGTGTTTGAATTTTCTCCGATATGAATTGCATTCAAATCCCGCCTTTCAACTTGGAAACGCTTTCATAAGAAGTAATAGTGCATATCACATAAAAGTATTCTTCATCAAAATTAGAATTCAGGTACAGTTTTTATAAAAATAAAAATATCAGAAGTACAATAGTGCAACTTCCAATCCACATCTTAATACAAAAATTTGAGGAACCTTTCTAAAAACATGAAAGGGTCTATAAATACTATCTAAACTAACAAACTATGAAATAAAAATGTTATGTCCTAGTATTAACCAAATCACAGAAATTGTGATAATCTTCTCAAAATAGGCATGCTGTAGTTGATCAGAGTGGTTCACTGTTTTGGCTGACTATCTTGTGTCCTGAGCTGGCAAATGGCAAGCATTGGTTGCAATTCTGGTGGATGACTCATTCGCGAATGTAATTGGGCAGTGTATGTGACATTAGTAATTTTGGGAAACATACAACCAATTGCATCGATGAGGCATTTCATCGCTGTTAGCTGATTGTGTGGTTTAACAAGGAAGAACCAAAAGGTATCCCATGTCAAAGTTTGAATACCTGCGATTAATCTTTCCCTTTTTTCCAGCTCCTGTTTCCATGTTTGTTCCAATTCTTTCACTGATGGAAGTTTCCCTAGAGAACATTCTGTAATTAAATTTGACAAATAAAGAGTGTCACTAATCAATTCAATCAGATTACTTGTTGCCGATCTACATTTTGATGTTGCCCTTTTTGTGTTCACCAGTTGAGATTTCCATTCAAGGAATATGATTTCCTTATGCGATTCGAGAATTTGGGGTAGATTTGCAGCTTGTCCTTCCTTGGTTTCTTGCCAAGAGAGAAACTCCATTAGTCTTTCATCTGCTTGCTCCAATTTCTATCTTGCATTTACTGACTTATCAATCATAGATGGGGAAATTTCACATAAGGGAAGAATGAGAGAGATATTGTGACATAATAGGCTCAATTGATTAGACAATGTTTTGGTAATTTGGAGAGCCTCCGATTTGAATTCTCCGACTTGGGGATATCCTCTGAATCTTTCTATTTGTAGTGACAGTTAAACGATCTGTTCTTCTTTTGATTTGCTCAACTGTTCATTTAATGATCGCAGCTTGCTCAATGCTTGGGATAGTTTCTGTTGTTTCTGAATTGCATGTTGATCAATCCTTTGTTTTTCTTTGAGCAATTGCTCATTTAATTGATCATTTGACTATTTTTGGGCTGCTAACTGCTGTTCCAATTGCTCTATCTTCTGTTGCTTCTCTTGTACCAGTGTTTACAACAAAACAATTGCTTGGTCCTTTTCTTTAAGTAAGTTGCTTACCTCAGATGCTTTGTCCATTGTAGCTGTTGTGTATGCTCCAGCATACTAAGAGAGTTTAGTGAGATCTTCAGAAGGGTTGACTTCTTCTCTCCATACCACGTTTTTTATCTCCATTTGTGAAGTTAAAAGAGGAGATTGATCAATTTTCCTCTTTTTCCTTTGTCTCTTGATTACAGCCCTATGTTTAGGGCTATAGAAGACATCCAAGGGTGGTATGTCTTCTACATGTAAATAATTTCATCAGTTGGATTCTTGGGAATTATTTCTACATCCTTTTGAGCCATGGGTGGGCGCTAGTTCCCTCAGTCGGAACTATATTGATTGTTGATTTCTGACCAGTTGTTATCTCAGGAGTTCTGAATCCTTGTTTGATTTCTTCCCCATTTTCTCTGAATTTTTGGATTCGGAGAGACTCTGCACAAATAGTTGCAAACTGTAACACATAAATACTGCTGCCGCGACCCAATATGATAATGAATATAATTGCGGTGATTAACATACGATAAATGAAATATAGTTAAGAATTACCATGGATGAAATCTTTTAAAGGATCTATCCTTAACTGTAATATTAAATAGTCATTCGAACCGCCAATCGTGGTGAATTAATATCATAAATACCCATCTCGTCAATCGTATACCGAATGATTATTTCAAGCGTGCTTTAGATTTCATTGATCGACGATTGGCGATAAATCACAAATCGCAATCGGGAGTGTTAAAGGGAAGGGCTTTAGCACTTGTAATGAATATTTCCGATTGCCGAAAGATAATATTAAAATATAATGGAGTGGGGTATTTATGCATGCAAACCGTTTTTCAACGTATATTTACCTTTTGAGATGCGCGCCCAATTAATTGATCGCAATCGGGGTTTGGCTTAAGCTTTTATTCTTTTGTCATATGACTCCGCCGATTGCCGATTTGCGATTTACTTTATTGCATCGGGAGATTTGATGAAGCTTTTACGTATGTCCCTTTATCAACGAATATTTCCGATTACTGATTGTGATATCGGATTGGAAGATACGATGAGCCCTTATGTGAGTACCTTTGGCATTTGATTTCCCTGATTGTCGATTGCAATTTCCTTTTCGGATCAGATAATTGGATGGGTTTTTTTTGTGTATGTTCCTTTGTTATTGCGATATGCGATCTCCGATTGCTTTATCGCAATGTAGAATTGTTTTATAATTTTTAAAGGAACACTTTGTTTTTTATCAAAAGGCTTTATAAAATGATTTATTTATATTGGGCCTTTTAATAAATATTTTCCTTATTATGAGGTTAATATCAGTTTTATTTGTGGATACACAAATCTAACTAAGTTTATTTTAGAAAGGGACACATTTCTTATTAAAAATTTTATGTAAAGATTTTTAGAAATGGGAGGTCGTTGTACAACACAATAGGCTAGAAATATGATAATGTTGTTTGAAATACCTTTGGGGTTATTTATTAGTGTTAAAACAATTGTGAAACAAAGTTAGTCTCATTTGATAAAGTTTACTAGTCACCAAGGTAGAGGAAGATTGGTAATTAGTATATATTCTTTTTAAAAAGTATTATAATGTAAAAGTATTAATTTTGATAAAGGCAATGGTTAATGGTTTTTAACTTAAGGGACTCACTAGATTATCACAAGATAAATCATGTTTTAGAAAATACAATCTATTATCAATTCATGTTATTGAAAATGAAAAGAGTATTTTTGAATACTTAGAAGTACTGCATTCGAAGTGAGTTTCTTAGGTTTTAGTAAAAGATGATTCAAGGATATACATATTAGTACTAGAAAACATATTCACTATTTATAGAGATGGGAAGAGGAATTTATTTAGTAAAAAAGTGACATATATATTATTTCATCATAAAAAAATATTTTATTTTGTTTTTATTCAAGAAAAATCTTATAATATATTGAAATAATCATTAAAATAATTTTGATAAAGTGATTTCCTAGCTCTCGAGGGCAGTGTGATTGGCAATGGCCATGAAAATGAAGTGTTATGAGCAAGGAGATTCAAAACTCAAATCCCTCTGATTCACTTGTGCCTGCAGAAAGGACACACATAGACACATAGACGTTATAGTGGTAGTGATTAGAATTGACTCGGTGTCATATGAGTACAAGACCAACCCAATTGTTGATTCCTATAAATACAAAAAAAACTTGATGAAGTGATTTTTTGTTATTTGATGAATATTCATTCGGTAATAAATCAAAAGAATACCAAATAGTATATGAGTGAGAATGTTTATACCATGTACCATATAAACATATAATATTTAATATGTAATTAATTTCATTGGTATAATTAGATATTATGATCCATGTTATTTGATTATTTTGGAGAGGAAATCAAATGGGAATGAGAAAAAGATAGTGCAATGTTAAAATGGAGGAGATTATTGAAGCAAGAGTTCATTTAGGGCATACAACTAAGAAACATAATATTGAGATGTCACTTTCCATTTTTTTTCCTTAAAAGAACATGTAGGGGTTTATATTAATAAAAGTCTAGATTTTAGGCCAGAACCCTTACAATACTTCACGCAATTTTACCATATATCTTTCCAGCTAACCTTACCATCAAAATAACACCAAAAACCCTTGTCGTGGCGCATGAATAGAACACCTTATAACTAAAACACAACAAAAAGTCCCGAGAATCAAACAATATTTACATGTCAACATAAAAACATTTTAGACTGAGAGGAGCCCCAAAAAAAACTTACAAAGAATTTGTTCCTCAACTACGTCGAGTTTCAGTTGGACCCACACATTGAGAGAAAAAATTTCTTCCCCTAACCCACTCATGGCATTTCCCATGTCACTAAGATGATGCAGCAACTGTGCCTCCATAAGAAGTTAGAAAGACCGACGTTGTCTTTCTGCCATGTCATCGTGCCTTTGCCGGGAATCCAACAATGCCTTTGTCGCATCCAAAATTTTATCGAATATCATGTCATCGTTTCTCGATTCCACCATGCTCAAGAACTTTGATTGTAAACCACTAAACACCTTACCAACCTCACTCCAATTACTAGGTAGGATAAGAATCCCATATGATCTAAAAACAACACTTGAGGCCATTAAATAGTACACACCACTGAACCTCGAGCCAAATCGAAGTGCATAAAGCATAACTGTAAAAAAATCTTTAGAAGGATTGGGAAAAGATTGGTGCAATGAGACGAATATCGACCTCATTAATTTTATTCCTCTAATCAGAGAGCATATAAAATTGTCCAGTTTAAATCCCACCCACTCTAACCATGGGAAAAATAAATACATGTCCCATGCCTGGAGATAGAATATTGAGTCGCTACCACTTGTTACAAAAAGAGTGTGCCACTGAGGGATAGATTTGAATTTTCGTGGCCGAAATTTATAATTTTGTCATACCACAAGTCTTGTCAACTTCAAAATTAGCACTGAGAAATGACTCCGACATAATGCAAGGAGCCTCCTCTCAATAAAACATAAATTTCTAATTATGGAAAGGACCAGGGTGACAACTATAGATCTAATATGCCTTGTCATATTTAAGAAGCTGGGAGAACTTTTTTAAATTCCATTAATTATTTCTATTGTGGTTTGGATTAATCAGGAGCCATGATTTGCCAAACTGACTGCCATTGTGTATAAATAGCCATACACCTTAAAACCCAAGTTTTCAAGTGTTCAAGCTTAGGAGCAAGAGATGAGACCATTGGGGATGCTCCCTCTCCAGCATTTATCATTTAACAAATATGTAGTGAGACACTACTGGGTAATGAATTAAGAGTTTTCTTATCTATGATAGACTCCAAACTTATCCATAATGCAAAAAAAATATCTTGGTTATTGGACAATAAATCCAGAAACCATGTAATTTTGAACATATTTTCTTCTTTAGGACAAAGTAAAACCCCTCCCACTCTTGCCTCCCACACAATTTCGAATTTTACAAAGCATAGAGATACTTCTATTATAGATATACCTAAAACTGTTCAATATTTGTTAAAAACTTGTGATTTGGCATTTTTCATAGTAAGGAGGAAAAAAAATCCTAATAGTAAGTATGGAATATCAAGCATCTAATTTAGTAGTGTTTGTTGCTACAAAAACTTGATGTCATTGTGCAAGTAAATCAATCTTGGTGGTATGTTAACCAATTGGTCTAATAGAAAGATGTTATCCTACAAGATCAAGGACTTCAAAAAAGGAACAAGATATGAGACAAATAATCACCCTCTAGAGAAAAAACAATAACAACAACAACAACAATGTTCAAGATACAATTGGACCAATTGCATAAATATCTAGGTGGGATTCAATACATGATCGTCTTATTTGATATTGTCATAATTACCAATCCATTGCTCTTGATCAATGTAGAATTTTTGGTTGACAATTTTCTTATTTGATATAAATTATGATCATGATCCCATCGATATCCCAATTCTAGCTAATGATGATGATATATCTTCAATCCAGTTGATCCTAAATGCATTGACATTAGCAATTTTGTAAGGATAAGAAAATAATAAATTGTGAGTTAGTAATAATAAGAAAATAAGAAAAAAAAGAGCACTAGAAGATTTATTGAGTTGGTTGAAATTCCATCTAAAATATTGTAGGAGAAAATTTTATTTATTGGTTTGGTTGGCTACTCAAAATAGAAAAATATTTTGAATGAAATAACCATTTTATTTATCTAACAACATAAAAAAATCTAATAAGAGTGAAATAATTGAGGATTTTTTCATTCAACAAAAGTAATTTCTTTTCTTCATTAAGTTAATATTTATAAGCGATAATATGGATATGGATATTGTATGATATTGTATTAGCATATCAAATCATATCTATGAGGTATCACATGCCGAGGTGGGTTAAATTTTCTAGTGGAACTAGGGGAGTTTCAAGTTTATAGATAGGTACTCTTGACTTCTTGGGTTGTAATTCTTGTCTTATCAGGTTCAAATACCAAAGTTGATTGAGATCCACAAACCATTCCTACTAGATCCTCAATTTGTTTTGGACTTGGACCAAAACTTAGATTAGGAATGAAGAATAGGGTCCCTTAGTTTTCTTTATTGGAACTATGCTTTTATTCATCTTTGTTTCTAACCAATTAGGTGACCTCTGCCTTTGGGAAAAATAAAATTATTGCATAAGGATTTAGCATACCTACAATTGATATTAATACTATAGTCAATCTAGTTTCGCTTATGTTAATAACATATTTCTATGCAAGTCTTGCAAAGAAGGGGTTAAACTCTTTTGGTAAACATATTCAACCAAGCATGACACTTTTACCAATTAATATATTAGATGATTTTACAAATAAGCAATACTTATTTTTCAACATTTAAATATAATATATTAAAAGATGAATTATAAGTTGGTGTCCTTGTTTCTCTAGTAACTTTAATAGTTTTAGGTAGAGGAGGAATGACCTATTGTAGAGTTTTATGAACCCAACGTTTCGGACTACCAAGTGAGTCCATCATCAGGGGAGGATGCATCAATAGATATTCTTAAGATCTTAATGATGTATCCAAGAGCTATAATTAGGGTATATATATATATAAGTTATTAAACAAAAGAAATAAGAAAATAGGTCGGCTCTTATCTTTTTATTTAATTAATTAATTAAATTATTTTATTATTATTATTATTATTTTTAATTAATTAATTAATTTATTCAAGGGGATAACTTAAACGAATAATTTTATTATTTATAGAATTAATTATTATGTTTATTAATTCTATTTTAAATAATTGGTTCAATTGATTCATTAATTTGTTTAAATAATAAATTAATTTGTTTGATTAATCAAATTAATTAATTTAATTATGTATTCTTTATTAATATGTTTATTCATTTATTTACATTATTAATTTATTAATTTGATTAATTAATTCATTAATTAATAAGTTTACAGGGATAAATTAATTACTTATTTTTCTATTTCTTGAATTAACTATTAGGTCTAATAAATTTATGAAAAATTATTATTATTATTATTTTGATTAATTACTATGTTTTACTAATTAACGAATTTTCGATAGTTAATTAAACGAACAGATTAGTTAACAAATTTATTATTTATTATTATTATTTTTTTAATAAGTTTATTAATTTAATTTAATGTACTTATTTCTTTGTTTAATTATTTATTTATTTGATTAATTTGTTTTATTTGCTTAATTAATTAATTTATTTTTATTTTTTATTTTTTATTTATTTATTTATTTTTGGTTTTAGTGAGTTATTTATCTATAATTTCTAGAGTTTATTTATTATTATTATTATTATTTTTATTTTTTTTTGAAGTTTTGAGTAATTACACCTATATGCATTCTATTAGTTATTTTTTTAATGATATCAAATGATTATATGTGAAGAAATCTATTACTAATTTATGTTTATGATTGTTAATTAAATCTATTGTTTTAAGGAGGATATTACATAATTGATGATTTTATTATTTGTTTATTTTTATTTTTTTAAAGTTTTTTAAGGGAACATAGTTAATTATTGGCTTTTAAGGTTTCAAGTAACGGTTTCCAGGTGTTGCTTAGTTTTAATCCATCGTCCCGGTTCAGGTTATTCTTCCTTTTTTCTATTTCAATGGCTTCCTTGATTTTCCTTTTGAGATAGTGGTCTTCTTTTCTAACCAGTTTGACGTCTTCTATGCAGATGTAATGAGAGGAAGAGTGAACATGTTCAGCTAAGGCTGATTTAGAGGTCCTTTCTCTTCTTAAGTCAGCAGTGTGTTCTTTAATTCTAATATTAAGAGACCTACCCGTTTCGCCTATGTATTCCTTACCGCATGAGCAAGGAATCACATAAACACCTTTTTGAAGTTTAGGGTTTATGGGATCCTTGACAGAGTTGAATAATTGTCTGATGGTATTAGCAGGGGTGAATGCTACATTAATGTTATGTTTATTAAGAATTTTAGAGATTTTATCAGTGGTGCCTTTTATGTATGGAAGGGAGACTTGAGGAGTGGATAAATTTTGATTTTTAATATCATTGTTAATCTTGTTTAGGGATAGGTGCATAGCTTTCTTGATGGTATTTCTATTGTAGCCATTTAGTTCAAACACCTTGTGAAGATGGTTAAGCTCATCATTTAGATGGTCCGCATCAGATATTCTGGCCGCCCTAGTAGTTAAGGTCCTAATGATGCCAATCTTTTGTTTAGGGTGGTGATGGGAATTTGCATGAAGATATCTTTCTGTATGGGTTTTCTTTCTGTAGACTTGGAAACCAAGAGACCCATCTCTTTTAGTATTAGGTAGAGGAGGAATGACCTGTTGTAGAGTTTTATGAACCCAACGTTTCGGACTACCAAGTGAGTCAGTCATCAGGGGAGGATGCGTCAATAGATATTCTTAAGATCTTAATGATGTATCCAAGAGCTATAATTAGGGTATATATATATAATTTATTAAACAAAATAAATAAGAAAATAGGTCAGCTCTTATCTTTTGATTTAATTAATTAATTAAATTATTTATTATTATTATTATTTTTATTTTTAATTAATTAATTAATTTATTCAAGGGGATAACTTAAACGAATACTTTTATTATTTATAGAATTAATTATTATGTTTATTAATTCTATTTTAAATAATTGGTTCAATTGATTCATTAATTTGTTTAAATAATAAATTAATTTGTTTGATTAATTAAATTAATTAATTTAATTATGTATTCTTTATTAATATGTTTATTCATTTATTTACATTATTAATTTATTAATTTGATTAATTAATTCATTAATTAATAAGTTTACAGGGATAAATTAATTACTTATTCTTCTATTTCTTGAATTAACTATTAGGTTTAATAAATTTATGATTTTTTTTTTTTTTTTCGATTAATTACTATGTTTTACTAATTAACTAATTTTTGATAGTTAATTAAACGAATAGATTAGTTAACAAATTTATTATTTATTATTATTATTTTTTTAATAAGTTTATTAATTTAATTTAATGTACTTATTTCTTTGTTTAATTATTTATTTATTTGATTAATTTGTTTTATTTGCTTAATTAATTTTTATTTTTTATATTTTATTTATTTATTAATTTTTTTGGTTTTAGTGAGTTATTTATCTATAATTTCTAGAGTTTATTTTATTATTATTATTATTATTATTTTTTTTTTTTTTGAAGATTTGAGTAATTACACCTATATGCATTCTATTAGTTATTTTTTTAATGATATCAAATGATTATATGTGAAGAAATCTATTACTAGTTTATGTTTATGATTGTTAATTACATCTATTGTTTTAAGGAGGATATTACATAATTGATGATTTTATTATTTGTTTATTTTTACTTTTTTTTTTTTAAGTTTTTTAAGGGAAAATAGTTAATTATTGGTTTTTAAGGTTTTAAGTAACGGTTTCTAGGTGTTGCTTAGTTCTAACCAGGGTTTCACTTAATTTTCTGAAGCTTGATAGATTTCTGCCAAACTGGAGAGGATGTTTGCATATAGAAAATTTAGGAATGAGATTGTTATCTCTACAATTTTTAAGAAAATTTAGATTGGAAATGAGTTTAGCTCTGGATAATCTTAATTTCTCGAATTCTGATGCGTTGTCCATCATATCCCTTCCATGGTAGGATTTGATGTTTTTAAATAATGAATCCATACAGGTGAGGATAGTTTTAGGTAGAGGAGGAATGACCTATTGTAGAGTTTTATGAACCCAACGTTTCGGACTACCAAGTGAGTCCATCATCAGGGGAGGATGCGTCAATAGATATTCTTAAGATCTTAATGATGTATCCAAGAGCTATAATTAGGGTATATATATATATATATATATATATATATATATATATATATATATATATATATAGATATAGATATATATAAGTTATTAAACAAAAGAAATAAGAAAATAGGTCGGCTCTTATCTTTTTAATTAATTAATTAACTAAATTATTATTATTATTTTTAATTAATTAATTAATTTATTCAAGGGGATAACTTAAACGAATAATTTTATTATTTATAGAATTAATTATTATGTTTATTATTTCTATTTTAAATAATTGGTTCAATTGATTCATTAATTTATTTAAATAATAAATTAATTTGTTTGATTAATCAAATTAATCAATTTAATTATGTATTCTTTATTAATATGTTTATTCATTTATTTAATAGTTCCTATACTTGTAATGTTCCTAGGATTATTTATTTATGACTAGTATTCAAACTATGGTCTTTGCAAGTCTAGCTGCCAATGATATACGTGAATACATGTAGGGTCATGTGTAAGTCACTAAATAATTTCTAATAGAGGGGAATTATTTTGAAATAGTATGCCAAATCATGACTTAATATGTTTGGTAGAAGAAAATTAAAATTCTTAGTAACAAGAACTTGTTAAGAAGATTTAAAATTAGTTCACTACTAATTCCATGTATTAGATATTTATAGAGGGTGGATAATATTGGTCCATTTCTATGGTAATATGAGAGAAAATAGTATTGAACAAGTTCATTAAATATTTATAAAGGGTGGATAATATTGGTCCATTTCTATGGTAATATGAGAGAAAATAGTATTTAACAAGTTCATTAATCATAGTTTCTTGAGTAGAGAATGTACTAACATAGAATAATCACAAAAAAAATCCTAGTAAGAGGGGGATTTTTTGAGATGTTTATTTTACATATATTTTTTGTCACATGTTAATTAATTTATATTAATTATAGGGTTTATATATTTTATGGATTGGTATATCATATACAAATATGATATATAACTACTTACAAATTGTTACATATGTTATCTCCACGATAATAATTCACATGTTTGTATAAGAAGAAATTTTTTCATAAGGAATAATAAATTTCCCTATTCATTAAATATTATCATTTTGATACCATTATAAAATATTTTGGGTTATTAATTATTTAGAAGAAATCATTCTATAATTTCATACCTATTGAATAGTTGATAGTTGAAATTGTCATTGTCAACTATCCCAACCTCAATAATAGGATCACTACATGTTTGTTGCTTCTGTTATTATGTTGGATTATCTATAAGACCTACTTCCAATTGACTTGAGATTGATTAGGGAAATTATATAGGCCAAGTTGTATAAGGTATTATGAAACAAGAAGTGAAATGTAAAATACTAAGTACCTTATTGCCAAGTTTATATGTTATGGAACCTTTAACTATTTATCGACTAGTTGTTGCCTTATCACTTCTCTTTACAAATTGCAAGATTTCTTGATGTTGAAAACATATATCCATACAAATCATTATTACATTAATATTCCTCCAAAATTTTCCTTACTAAGTTGCTCTTTTAGGGGAGAGGTTGATCCAAATAATTATAAAATGAATTAATGTTTTTCTTACTATTCCTATACTTCAATTAGAAAGATTTATAACATATGTAGTAGGAAAGGGAGTAGATAGGGAAAGGAAACAAATTAAATGCTTATATACGATCTAGGAGTAAGTATCCCGAATATTTTTTCTAGAACTAAATAAATAAAGACCAAATAAGAAAAGAAAAAATTCATGTAGAACATGCCATTATCTATGAGAGAAGAGTGTATGAATAATATAATTGCTCCTTTCATTTCCTTTATTTATGATTTTAGAAACATATATCTTAAATCTACGGATCTATTTTTGGAATGTTCAATTTACAGATCTATCATTGAAAGTAGAGTGTGCACAAGTTGTATATTCAAAGAAAATGGGTAAGCCCAATGATATTTTGGAGATAGAAAAGTGCATAATATCAACAAATTGCTTCTAAACAACGAATAATGACGAACTATATCATTTCATAATTGATTGGGAAATGAACTTGTAGTTTATAACATCCAACCCATTGATAGAAAAGGTAAAATTTCAACATCTAAATTTTGATTGATTGAATCTTTTGCTGAAAGTATTATATCAAGAATTTTTGTTTATGAACCCCTTCAAACAATGCTTATTGCTACTGATTTTCTGATTCTCATGGGATATGATCCATGAGAATAAATTACTAAGTATAGATAGGCTAGTAAGACAATAGTAGTTACATGTATTATTCCTAATCACAAGTGTCAAAATATAATATCTCTATGTAACAATTGGTCAAAAATATTCCTATGTGACTTAAATAGTTAAACCATTTCAAGAACATGGTGCAATAGAGTATTTATTATGATAGAAAAAATTGTGGATTCCCCCATTACAAATGTACAATATCTCTCTCTTTATATTGAAAACTATGGATTCTCCACTACATTAGAGTATTTCTCTCCTTATATACATGTAGCTTTGGATAAATATTTCATTCATAAGAGACAACACAATTTAATAACTTATGATTATCTCTCCAAATGGGCACAAACTTATTGACAAATTATTGAAAAATGTATCTAATATTAAGAAGACATCCTAGCCATGAAGCTTATCTAATAGATATTTTCTATTTCCATTCCCATCTTTTAGAAAGAGTAGCTAAATTAAGTTCCATATAATATATGAATTGTCACAATTTATTAAAATAATGACAATTTATATTTCTTATGCTAAAAAAGCTACACTCCATGGTTTTCTAGCCTAATTTCCAAATTGAGATCAATTTCCTAATTAGGTCCCTTTTACACTTGTTCAAGTGATTTTCTTGGCTAATTTTCACATTAGGGATGGTATCCCAATCAGCCCTACCTACACTTGTTGGATGATTTCCTTGGTTGAATTCCATATGTGGGTCAATCTCATATTCAAGCCCTTTTGTCTTCTTTCTTGATTATGGCTTGGAAAATTTCCACATCATTGTTGATCTCCCAATTAGGCCTCCCTTGCACTTCTTCAATGATTGCCTTCATTGATTTCCACATCACGAGTGATCCCCCAATCAAGTCCCCATTGCACTTGTTTTATGATTACCTTGGTCAATTTCAACTTCAAGATCCATATCCTAATCAAGCCCTCTTTGAATTAGTTCAATGATTCTCTTGGCCTATTTCCACATTAGGGAAAATTTCCAAATTGGGATCCCTAATCACTTATTATTTGCTCAACCCAAACAATTCAAATAAAGTACAAACATAAGGAATTTTTTTGTACTAAGAAAGAATGAGTGACATAATCAAGAGAAGACACACAGATTGAGTTTTCCATGTGGACAATGTCATCACTTGCCATTTGAATATTTAGAGAGATAGGTGTCCATATGCAAAGGATACATATGCACAAGAATATCTACGTAAACATAATATCCATATCAATAATTAATATTTAAGGAACTCTTTACTTATAATATCCATATCAATAATTAATATTTAAGGAACTCTTTACTTGATTATTTGAGGTGTTCTGAGAGGTTTATTCCCAAATTGGGATTCCTAATTCCTCTATAGGGAACTTCACTCATTCCCCCATTGTTTGATGTAGCTGATTTCCTTATGGGGTGTGATGATCCCATTTAGACATTTGCTCATTTACTTAATGTTCACTATGATTGATTCCATAGTGTGAACAAATTATTTTTATTCAAAGGAAAGGTAAACTTCTTTAGTATGGTGGGACACATAGCATGATTAAGAGAACACATGTGGAATTTAACCTCCATGTGAAAAATGTTATCACCTTCAACATGGAGCTTGAGAGAGATAGGTGGTCATATTGGAAGGTGAAAAGTGAACAAGTATCTTCACATCATAAGAGAATGTCCATTTCATTAGAGAGTCTTCAAAGAATCATTGCATAGTGTTTAAGTTGTTTGAAGTGTTCAAGATGGTTGATTCCCAAATTGTGTCTGAAGATGCCTGCATCAGGCCCCAAGCTCAATTGCTAACAATTCAAGATAGTCAATTTGCTAATATGGCTTGATGACTTCATTGGAATTGTTATGTATTGTTCAAATAAATTGATTCCTAGTTCATGCTTGATGCCTCCAATACGCCTCTTCTACACTATTCAAATGGTTTCTTTAGATTGATTTTAAAGTTTGAACGCATTCACATACTTTTAGTTACAAGGGAAAGCAAACATATGTACTCTAAAAGGGTAAGCAACCCAACGAAAAAATGACTTAAATAAGGAACCTCTACATATACACCTTAACCATTAACAAGGAGAAGTTTGCATGTGTTCTCAGTTTCATGGGATTAAGAAAGAATGAGGTCGTCTAAACATAAGTTTGTTGAAAATTCAATTAAACAAGCCAATATATGAAAGAACTAAGAGAACAAGTGGGCAGAAAGCATGAATATTAGGTGTACTTTTCATAATAGCACATAAATACCAAGATTTAATGTTCTTATTATGGAGGTTATTCAATTTTGAGAGTTTAATTTCGTAGCAGAAATCATAGAGTTGATCGCCAGGATAGGTGATAATGATGGGCCGTCGATATTCCTATCATGTTCATGAATTAAACAAGCAACACATTAAAAGCTGAGTATTCGTGATAAATTGGATGGATTTCTCTCTATTTATTTATTTATTTCAGATCTATGAATCCACTGAAAGAGCTGAAAAGGCAATGGAAAAGTTCAATTCAAAATAGGTCAAAATTAAAGTAATAGTAAGTTTTTTTTTTTTAAATTAATCCATTTTCTTTACCGCACAAATTTATTATTATTTTTTGAATATATAATTTAATATCTTATATGACCATATTGTAAATATTGAATGTGAGTTTTGTATTTGGGATTTCAATCCAAACATAGTTATTATAATATTGAATATGGATTATTTAATTATTAATATTTGTTGAAAGTTCTAATATATCTTGTTAAGTAAATATAATCCAAATATGATTATATCAGATGAAGGTTTATGTTGAAATTAAAAAGATAATATATATGTATTATTATAAAAAATGTTAAAAGTTTATATGTTGTTATTAGTTTTTGTCGTTAGGAACAAATGGGACTATACAAATCAAAATGGTCTCGATAGCATTAGTTATTGCAACAGGTAACCTAAGTTTTTAGTCGCTGAAGTTTTTGCAACCAATGAAATTTATGGATTAATTTTTGAGGACCAATAAAGTTATTTGTCATTTTATTTGACCTATTCCCAAGGCGGGGAGGCTATAAGCATGGATTATATCTCATATTTGTCATTCATAATGGGCAACCGCAAACTAATGCTAGCATTAGTTCACGGGTATTAAATTTTATTTAGTTCATTCCGCCTATTTAAGTTATAAAGGTCCAAAAGGAGGTGAAAATGCAAGTCTCTTACTATTGATATTTTCATTGGACATGAGGAGCCCAAGCAACATCTGCGTGAAGGAAGACTGCAAGCTTTGCTGCTATTGATGTTGGTGCTTCACCATGGATGCGGGCAAGCCTTATTTGTTATGTTATAGAGCCATAAATGTGTGGGGCAGTATATGCCCACCACTAGATAATGTACTTGTTTCGATCCGACTATGGTCATATATTGCCCCAACACATTTATAGCTCGATAGAATAGAAAATAAGGCTTGTACTAGATGTGCATGGGGCCTTATCCTCTTGTCTGATGGTGACATGGGTTGTGATCCATCCGTCCATGACTAACAACTATTCATTGCTTATTTCTCCACCCAGTACCCGCACTGTAGTTCGCTCCTCTTGACTTCCCTCTCAGTTGTATTATTTTTTTAGTCCATTAGAACCCTTCTTATGTGGGCAGTATAACCACGCAACCCTCCTACTATTGCCCAATCAAGATTGGCACAGTCGAAGGCAGAAAGAAAGCGCTTAGCTAAGTGGGACAAGTTGAAGGCGTTGGACCAAACAGGCATAGCACTCGCTGGTCGCCAAGTGCGGATAACTACTGGAAGCATCCATCTGAGCATCTAAGTAGGAAACCCAAACAAGATCTCTTTAATAAGATCAAACTTTTCCCTTGCAATTCCCCCTACGAAAAACCTGCATCAGATAATAACATCTCTAGCATTTTCATCTTGTTGGGGTACCTTACACACAAATCATAGGAGGATAGTTGCTACATTATGGGAGCCCAACCTTTAAATTCCACTAAGAGACTATTAGGAGCCATAGTGGGGAAATGATAGGGTCTATTCAATCTGTGCTTTTGTGATCGGTCAACTATTTTATAGCGACCTATTCCGCTATTAAATGCACCACCCACGTTCAATTTTTTGTGTTGATTGGTGTCCGCTGATAGTTGAACACGACTTCACAGATGGGGTTTTTTTCGCAAATTCAACTAACATTCCTATATGCATGAGGTGCATCTAAGTACAGGGGCAACATAGATCTCAAAGCAATTTATGACTCCTACCTGTCATAGGTAAACAATCTTAAAAGGTGCTTGTTTGGATGTTGGGATTCCTACTCGTACATTCACGGGTTATGAGTAAACTGGATCTCCTTCTTTTGTCTTTGTTACCGGTAACTAAATTTACTGCTTAATCACAAATTCCCAAGATAGGCTATTCAAGGCAATGTACAAACTCGAGAGAAAACTTGTGTAGAAGGCTGATGCTACAAGCTTTGATGGAAGAGATGCTTCTGGTGGTACCTAATAAACTCAATGTCAAACCGTTGGATGAAAGCAAGGACTTGTTGCCACACAACCCTCCTCGTTTAAGAAAACAACATTGAAAACAAATCAACAAAAGAGTAACGAAGCAAATGAAGACCTGAGGCCATAAAAAATAATTAAAAAGAAAATGAAGAAGCATTGAAAAAATGCAAAACAATATAAATAATAATAAAAACATGACACCCTTCATATATAGAAATAAATCCCACAAAAAATAGTTAATAACAAGGATAATAATAACAAAATTCAGTAAATAATAACAACATACAAGATACTGGAAGGAAGGATTACAAGCATGCTTGTAACCTCTACTCCTATCGTCAATGCATTGATGGAAGTTCCTAAATAGTAATAAAACCTTAGGAAAAATGGAGGTGGAATCCCTAGAGGTTGTAATTTCCTATTTTCAATGCATTGATGGAAGTTCCTAAATAGTAGTAAAACCTTAGGAAAAATGGAGATGGAAAGTTCATCAAAAGTAAATCCATAGCTAGAATATATTAACCATCCCATCCATGGGCATACTTTTCATAGCTGCAATGGTAACATGGAACTGAAAATGGCTCCCCTTCTGAAGCGCTGAGGGTTTGCTGCGAGGGGAGCTGAGGGTTTGCTGTGAGGAGCGCTGAGGGTTTGCTGCGAGGGGAGCTGCGGCAAGGGGTGCTACGGTGAGGCTTCACCAAAGGCGAACGAGGGCTTCTCCACAGGCGGCGAGGGCTTCACAAAAGTTTGGGTTTCTCCAGAGGCGAGCGGCGAGCGGCGTGAGGCTTCACCAGAGGCGAGCGAGGGCTTCTCCATAGGCAGCGAGGGCTTCTCCATAGGCAGTGAGGGCTTCACCAGAGGAGAGCGGCATGAGGCGAGCAGTGAGGGCTTCACCAGAGGAGAGCGGCATGAGGCAAGCAGCGAGGGCTTCACCAGAGGCGAGCGACGATCAACGAGGGTTTCTCCACAGGCAGCAAGGGCTTCTCCAGAGGCGAGCGGAGAACAGCGTGAGTTTCACCGGCGACTCCGCGAGGTTTCTCCAGAGGCGAGCGGCGATCAGCGTGAGGTGTGGGCTCTCTTGAGTTGAGCGGTGAGAGGCAAGCAGAGAGGGTTTCGTCTTGTGGGCTTGTTTCATCTTCTGGTCTTTTAGTTTTCTCTGAGCGGGGGCGAGGTGGCTTCCCTTGCTGCCTCTGCCCCCTGTGACGCCTCTGCTCCGGTGGGTCTTCTCCTTCTTGGCAGTAGTTTGGTTTGTTCTGACCGTGGCATATCCTTTGGAGTGTTGAGGGAACTGTGGCGCTTTGCTCTGTTTCGTGCCTCTTCTATGGATGTTTCCGCTGGTATTTTTCACAGGCAGATGTGGATGATTGAGGCAGTGTTTCTTCCTCTGTTTCTCGTCTGATTCAGGTGGAGAGTTTGAGGGGGCGGGGAAGGAGTGGCTACTTTTGTTGCTCTTTTCCTCTTTTCGTGCCTCTCCTTTTGTATTGGGCGGACAGATCTAGCGCTGGTTGCTCTCATTTTCTATCCACAGATGCTTGTTTGCTTGGTGCATTGGTGCCACTTCTGCACCTTATTGATGGGTTGCCTTGTTTTTCTGGGGCGCTATTGGCCTTTTGGGGCTTTATTTGGGATCTGTTAAGCAGATTTTCTGGGGTTTATTCCTTTATCTGCTGCCCTGTCTGAGGGCATTTCTGGATACTTCTTTTGGAGTATTTTTGTAAGTGGCTCGGTCCACGTTTCTACATATGCTTCTTTCATTTGCAATATGTAATCTTCTTTTATGAATATATTATTCTTTTTCTTCCTGGAAAAAAATATTTTAACAAATGCCCGCTAGCCTCTCAACCAACCGAGCAGCTGGGCCAGAGAAAGTCAATGAACTTCGAAGGCTTCGAAACGGTTGAAGTCGATAACAAGTCGTTACAGTAAGTGGGTCAGCATCGTTATTGCCTCCAATGCTATAGGAACCCTGTGAAACATATAGGTAAGCCTCGTACGAAGAAAAGAGTTTTACTTTCGCAACTAAATACTTTTGAAATTATAAATAAGCATAATTTATACATAAATTAAGTATTCTAATTAACATAATGATAAATAAATATAAAACATAAAATAAATATAAAAATCATTTGCATATCAAATAAGCATTTCCTAAATGATCCACCACTTAAACTCAAACTTATTATTTCACATAGTATTTAATTATATTAGGTATATTTCAAGTAAAATGTACATATACCATGATTAGATTTAAGGACCATTTACTTTAAGCGAAAAATAAAAATTAAGCTAAAATTTATATTAAAGATTTAATATAATTATTTCTATATATATATTAATAATATTGTTTTTTAATAAGATAAATATGAACAATTTTTAAAAAGTTAAAAAGAGTTGATATTTATAAAATAATTTCTTTCAATTAATTTAATGATATTTAAGAGATTTTTTTTTTAATATAAAAAAGAAACTAAATATATTGAAATTGAAAAATAAAATATTCAACTGTATTAAAACATATACTAAATAAAGGTATTACTAAGTTATAATATAAAGATAAAAATGTAGCTAAGTTGTAATACAAATCAATCTAAACATTAAAGAGGAAAAATGATGAAAGTTAGGAAATTAGGTGACATAGTTATGATATGAAGTGGAAAATCCATAAGCTAAGACATGTTATTTTTATGGTAGATAAAAACTATGACCTATTTTAGTACCCTAATGTAATAGGATAACACATTTTCCTTAATTGTTCATCCTTATATACATAAGAAACTTTGGAGATTCCCTCTTCCTTTTCAGGTTCTTCCAAGGATGTTATTTGAGCTAAGAGTGTCAGTTTCTTTATAGAAACACACAAAATAAATGACCAACCTTTACCCATTATCAATGGTTTTTTTACATGGTTATCTATTTATAGGACAAACCTTTAACCAGTCTTAAAATGATCAAGGGATGTTCCCTACTTTGCAAAATGTATGAAGCTTTTCAGGTACAAATGGAATATTCAAATAATGTGCTTGATTCATATGGATATTAATATATAAAGGCTCTCATGAATTGAAAGTGATAAATAGTTAAGATCTATGGAAATAAGGGTCTAGTTCCTTTACATATTACCCTCATGTTGGTGGGGCCAATAAAGTGGACCAAGTTATTATCACTTAATTTATGAATAACATGATTACAAATTTTAAGTGGACCCAATAACACCCCCTATAGAACATGTACCAATTACATTTAAAATCCAATATTCCACTCATGGAGAGACCTATTCCCTCATTATCACTCACCACTTTTAGTTTCTCTAATCATGACCCTAACAGTACCTATTTTAAATATTTGAAGCATAACCTTAGATACAATAACTCCATTAAAAATCCTATTAAAAGTGTTAAACTCTTGCCCGAAATAATGTGGTCAACTACCTCCAAACCTTTGACCCATAATCCTCTTGCACCTCACATGGTAATTGTCCTCACTATGCATGGTGTGAAATTAGTTATAAATCCCTCCACATTCTCATCATTAGGTGTAAGTTCCCATAAATTTTATCATCACATTCTTAGGAAAAAGAACAGGATCTGTTTGTAAAAGTGAATGAAAGGCTTAATCCGTTTGTTTGGATTCAAATTATCAATTACTTTTTGATATTCCTTCCCCTCAAAGAAATCAACATGCACATTCTCTAACACGTTTCATGGGACATTTTTACCTTAAATTGTCCCAATTCAAATGTTAAATCCAATTTTAAAAATGTTGTGTGATAAGTGTTTCTTTACAAATAAATGGTGTTGCAAGAATATTGAACTCAAAACAACTAAGGCAACCAATATGGAAAGAAAAAGTGATAAAAACCTTTAGTATAACCCAACAATGCTCTTAGCAATGAATATCATTGATCTCTTCAATTGGATGGCCCCTTCTTGTGGATTTCCACGTGCATGGAAATATCATATTATATGTACCAAGTTTTAAATTAAGCACAAAGTGTGAAATAACTACAAAACTATCATTATTAGGTAGAACCTTAGCAACTTATTCTCTACTATGTTGGAGAAAATGAAGTTTAGATTTGTCAAAATGAAAAAAAAATGTGTAAAAGGGTAGGTGGATTTTTTATGAACTCATTAAATAATTGATAATACCATAACCTTAGTTTGTCATTGACAAATCCTAGACACACAATCATGAAGAAATATACTAAGTTTTTATTGGTTTTTGAAAGGCATTTGACATGGTACCGAGACATCCTCTATTTAAAGGTTTCCATTGGTATGATTTAATATATGAGAGTGGCTGCTTAGGTATAAACTCCTATACGATATAAAAATGATGTTCATAGCATTGTTAAGGTTAGCAAGGATGGAGACTTCTCTCACACTTTATGGGATCTACATACATGGGTTGAAAGATATTGTTTCTAATTTAATTGTGATATGGAAATGGTTATAATATACTTTTTTATGTAACCGTAGATATATTTTTATTTGTGGGTTATATCATATGTAGCACACATTTTGTTGTAGGGATATAATGACACTTTGATACTTTGTGCATTTTAATGACACTCATAGCATACAGGTTAACTTAGGTAAGAAAATGGAAATAAATTCACATGTCCACAAAATAAGCTCAAACAATGATCTTCACATACAAGGATACCTTGGTTGAAGTTTCCCTCTCCTAAACATACATTGGCATACCTATCACAAGTTTTACCATCAACATATGTCTTATTGCACAAGAGAAGAATTTTCAGGGGATATACATCACACAATACACTTGAGAGTTAAGGGGAAATTATACATCTCTTCCACACTTTAGTGTCACCAACAATTCTATGTAAGTGTAGAGTTTGGGATTGTGCACTTCAAAGCATTGCTTGGGCCTATGTTGATAGTTCCATTTTTTGTGTTACCCAAAACAATAAGTCAAATGTACAATCTTACAAGCAATTATTGTCAACAACAAAGTCAATAATAAAACTTAAAATCATTATAACAAAGCTCATCATGTCAGTCACAAAGAATAAACCTAAATGGGAAAGATAATAACCATTCCTCTCAACTACTTAAAATAAACCCTTACACATTTTAACTATATTTTATATAATAAAATTTCTACATAAATTTAAATATATTATTAATATAATAAATATAATAAATATACAAAATATATTATTTTATAAGATAACTTTGTTTTTGAATAAACCATTATTGATCTATACACCCATAAAAAAATATTTTGCCTATATTTAAATTCTTTTATATTTTCAATCAAAACTCGATATTAATGCCTTTTAGATTTCCTTGGAAAGGAAATGTCGGAGATTCTAGACATATACCCAAGCGATAGAGGTTGACAAATACTTGATGGTAGATCGTTGTAGAACAAATTTTCGAGAAGATAGCGACATTATTTTATTAAACGTATAATTTTATTATTTTAAATCATTGCTATCAACCACGTTATATGTCATAATTCTTTTAATATCAACTTTTTGTTTTCATTTTCTCATTAATATTTTTCATTATAAAGAAAAATATTTATAAGCGAATGTTATATAAAATATATGAAACATAAACATTTATAAACAAATATTATATAAAATATGTGAAACATACATCATAATATTATTATTATGTGTATATGTAGGGTATAAATAAGAGGATGAGAAAAACATGATAAATCACATTAATATTCCATAAACAAAAACTATCAACAGCAAATATATAAATGCCTAATGAAATTGAATAAGATTCATGGGCTCAAACTTAAGAAAAAGTGCACATAATCAGAGTATTGTGCATGCATTCATATGATATTAAAAAAACATATATTAGATATATTTAAATATTTTTAAATTTCTAATTAAAAATAAATATAGATAGATAGATAGATAGGAAAGATAGATTATAAATTTAATATTTAATATATTGATAAACATTAAGATTTATGTGAATATTATTATGTGTGATTGAGTTGTTAGAAAAAATGATAGGAAAAAATGAGAACAATTTATTGGAAATAGTTATTGGGTTATAAGAATATGATATGAATAAGAAAAAGCATTTTATTGAAATTGTTTATTAGGTCATGACAACATAACTTTCTAATGCTAAATATATCATGAAAATTGTCATCTTCAGGGTACATTTCTTTGGAATGAGATCACCCAAAGTGGAAAAAATATTGCAACGAAAAATAAAAATGATGGCAATCACATGAGCTATTTCCATTTTAAGAGGAAGAAGATAAAAATACAAAAGAACATCCTACGTAAGATATAAAGAAGGATGTTCATAGTGATGTTCATAATGATATAGAGTTGCAGGTTAAATATTTAAACCCTCCCTTGAAGGGTAAGATAGCGCTTTACAAGGATATTTATAAGTGGCTTCAAAACTACTTCTTCACCTCACTTGTTTATGTAATGAACTACTTGTATAACCTAATCTTTGGCAACAAGGAGTCAAATGATAATTGGATCTCATGCTCCACTTCCCTCTTGGCTGATAGCCCTTTAGTCTCCTTGAACACATCCTTATATGCCTTTAACAACTCTTCTAGTTGTTGTTTCTATTTCTTAGTACATCCCTCAAAGGATGATTTTTCTCTTACATACTCTTCTACAGACTGATTTTCTCCTAAAAATAGTAAAACATACTTCTTTCTAGAACTAATTAGTTTCATGGCTTGGTTGGCACTAACCAAAAAAAAATTGTACTTTCCCTTGTGCGTGTTGATGGTGAAGGAATTTATATCCTTGATGAGCTAGTTCTAGTTGGCTCTCCCCATAAGATTGCATCCCACATGTGCATACAAGGACTTCCAAACACCACTCCACATATGTCAAGGGGAACTACATCTAGTTCTACTTTATCAATAATATGAACATTGATAGCAAATCTGATTTTAGATTGTTTGGTTACCTTTATTTACACATCCTTATTTACCCAATTGAATGGATATGGGCTTGGATGATCACTGACTTCCAATCTTAATTTGATGACTAATTATGCTGCAATGAGATCTGCCTATGATCTTGAGTCAAACATAACATCAATCTTTGTTTTCTTGACCTATATCTTTATACAACATAATTTTCTCTTTCCATTCTCTTCCTGTTGTTGAAGGATACTTAGATTCACCTCCTTATTCATTTATGTGCATACAATATTCTCATCCACATCCAAGCTACTTTCAACGTACTTTCTTGAATTAATTTCCACGAGATTCTTTTTCTTAGTATCTTTGTTTTTGTTCTTTGAGTTGAACTATGGATGTAACTTCCAACACTTCTCCTCTCTATGGCCATCAATGTTATAATGATTGCAGTAGTTTCTAGGATCTTTGCATTGACATGTTATGGCTACCATATTTTTATATTTCCCCCTTTCCACTTCTTCTTCCTCTACTTAAGTGTCTTGGTCCTCCTTCTACTTCAACCCACTTGATTTGCCTTTCTTCTGGTCTATATTTTTTAGATGTTGTGCTTGTACACAAGCCTTATCCATTGATCTGGGCTTGAACAACATCACTTGTTTCTGTGGATGGTTATGTAGAACCCCTAGATACTTAAGGAGTATATTTGGTTCTTTGGGGAGATACCTAGAATTATGGAGATCTTTTTAAATTTAGTGGCATACACTTGTGTACGCTACCCTGCTTCTTCCTAAAGTAATGCCACAAGATCCATTGGTCCTCTACATACCTGACAAGGTAAAAATGTGACTTTGTGATGGTTTTGAAATCCTCCCACTTAGCCACTAGAGAATCTCTCTCCATCCTCAAGGGCTTTGTGTAGCTTTCCCACCAGATCCGGGCATTTCCCTATAATTTAAATCGACTAAACAAACTCTTATGTTCTTCTTCTATATGATGAACACTGCAATAAAATTATAATTATTGCAATCAATGGTTTAACTTTAAAGCATTAATCTCATCTTGATACAAATTTATGTCAATTTCAATTCCATTTTGAATAGGGACCATGAATTATTCACCACACTTGAACTAGGTTGATCCTTTTCAAGTTCTTTCTTAGATTTCCCCTCTAGTTTTTTTTGATCTACCAATTTCCCCTCTAATCCAACCTCTGCATTTGAGCCTCCATCTTTTACAAATAACCCGATCTTATTGGTTAGGGATTCCATGAGGAGGTTCAAATTACAGTTTATACTTGTGACTTGCACTTCCATCTATGCAAACCTCTCCTCTATGGGATCATGAGGGTTATTCCTAGATTGGACGACCATGACTGGGGTTTTGTGAGTGTCAGGTTAACTAATATGGATCCCATGAAACTCCCCACAATATACCCAAGGAAACCTACTCTGATAATAATATGATCCATAAATTGTTATAGATATTCCATTAGACAATTCGTCACAACAGATCTACTAAAATATATTACAAAATATGAAATCTACACCATAAAGAATTATTTCTCGTTATATTTATAAATCTATAAATGATTGTTTTTTGCATATGAATGTAAATTATAATTATGTAGAAAATAAAGAATAGTAAAATAAAACTCATAAAACACAAATTAAAACAAGATGTAACTTTGAAAATTGTTCTGAGAGAAATCCTATATGGAAGGTGTGAGGCTCCCTCCTAATGTCCTCTAACTAAAAAATAAATTTCTTTGATTTTAAACACAATAAAATGGGAAATAACTTATTTATATCTAAGCATTTATTTGATGATAATATACCATTAAAATTTATTTACCACAAATTAAAAAAGTAAGAATTTCATTGCAACCATTTACATAAGTAATCAATAAACGTTGGAATACCTATTCCAATCACTTAGTTGAGATGATCTTGAGCTCCTGACTCTGTTGGGATGCTCCCCTTGACTACCCGACTGGAATTGCCTCCCATCTAACTAGGAAGTATTTCCTAGCCCAGGGAACCTCCACAGGTTCCCTAGCCCTCCAAGCCCAAGTCCCAAAGTCCAACAAGATGTAGTGTGTCCAAGTTTAACAAACACTCTCCAAAGCCAAGTTTGTATTCCCTCCTTTATTTGTCCATTCTCTCCCTTCTCTTTCTCCACATTCCTCCCCCAAACACAATCCTCCAAAACAAAAGCAAGACCAAGGAATCTTTAAAACACAATCCTCCAAAAGAAAATCAAGACCAAGGATCTCTCTCCCCTCTCCTCTCATCTTCCTCCCCATTTTATGTCTCTTGTCCTCCCATCCACCTCAACCACCTATCATTAATGTCATGACTACCCCCTCATCCTTTCATTTAGTATCCTTGACTTTTCTTAACATATCTTTTTCAAGTATATTTGAGAAGACATTTTGGGGATAAGATATGAATATTTAATTTGGAAATTAATTGGAGAAGACCATATCTTCTCCCAAGTAGATTTTGAGAAGACACCTTGGGATATGGATATTTAATTTGGAATAAATGGAAGGAGACCATATCCTATCCAAAATTAAATTTGAGAAGACAAGTTGGGAATTGAATAATAACAATAATAAAATTTATATCAGTAAATAAAAATTACAGTTTCACAAATGTAGGTATATACCAATATTTCTTGATAATTATAAGTCAATATTTTCAGGTAATTTAAACACTAATAAAATTTGCATGATAAGATTAAGTAGGGAATTACATACACCCCTCCTTCAGAAAACTTCGTCTTGAAGTTAGAGTGAAAAAGATACAAGGAGTTCGAAAGCAGTTTGACAATAAGGCATAACAAAATAGAGAGAGAGTTATAGTAGTAAAATTTAATAAGCCAGGCAATAAGACCACTTCCTATCAAGAGTCTCCAACTAATCTATATCCTCCTATCCTTCCTAACCTACTTCCATCCCCATCCTATCCATCCTCTGTTGATATATACTATGACATCAGTTATACCAATCTAACCATTTATAAAACCAATATGGCGAAAGCGTCGACTATATCAACCTAACTTCCCCAACAGGAAACTGGCAATAATCATCACATTCTAGGGGAGCGTTTCCATCATTGCCCTCCCACGATTCCAGGTTTGGAGGTTACACGGTGGGAAATGCCTCCACCCCTCCTCACAACTAGGGTCAACACCCTAATATGGACCACACTACAACATGGGTTAGATACTTGTCATCGAATAATCTAGTTAGGTAGTCTTGTCACCTGTCATTTACATTTTACCCATGTCATAAGAGTGCATATCAAGTAGAGACTAAATGTAATAGGACAATGTACATCATACCATTCCTCATTGGATGTCTCGACCTTCCCCAATGGAAGAATAGATCTTGGTTATCATATAGTTCTTTCCAATCTGCAGGTTAGTTCTCATTCATGCATATATATAACAACAAAATAGATATAGATATGTGACCTTAAACATCATATTATTAAGTCTAGTATCCACATGTCAATTTTGTAGTTCATACTGGAAATAAATCTTACATTAGATAAATCTAATTTCACAAAGTCATTCATTAGATAAATCATATCCACTTAAGCCATACATGAAACAACAATAACTCTAATAAGTCATGCACTAGATAAATCATAACCAAGTAAGTCATACATTAGGTCATACATCAAACATTTCAATCATCAACACCTAATCCATCTAATGATTTATATAAGTACTTTCACCTGTCCAACTAAATGCATCAATATTACATAGCGTTCATAAATAAATAACATGGAACTGCAAATAGAGTCTTAGCATAGGTAGCTATCTAAGTCAAAATGGATATCATAAATGGTCAAAAGTGAGGGGTAATTGCGACATATAGTCTTTGAATCCTCTCAGGTAGCAGATCCTGGGTTATACTTGTCCCATTGTATCTTAACTTGGTCCACCAAGTGATGCCTGAGCTATCAAACCCTATGGTATAATATGCATATTGGTGTGATCATTATGGTTCCCACGTCTGATACCTATACTTCCCTCGCTTTGAGTTTGTGGGATTCATTAGAAACATAATGTATATGTAAAGTGAGAGTCCCTATCAAAATGATCCTTGTGGGTAACCCATGTAGCTAGATAACTTCACCTATAAATACTCAACCCAAAATGGGGGCAGTCTCTTAGACAAGTTAGTTAGCCACCTATAGATACCAAATACATGGCCAAAATAGAATATGTTAAGGTTGTTTCTCCAAGAATAGAACAACTCATCCTTTAATAGTAATCCATAAAAAAAATATTTGCAATTAATGGTCATGACCACCTTTACAAGTGGAGTGACTTCAAAGAATATGTCAAGGTAATTAGAATTTTGTAGACAAACAACGTAACTCATTCAAATGGAAATAGTATAAATATGTTAGGGAATTATCTCCCAGGATCAACCAAATTGGCCATAAATAGTAATCCCATATAAACAAGTGCCACAATTGTCCATAAATCTGTTATAACCTCCTCAAAGAAGTGGGGCGTCCTTAATCAATGTGCCAAAGTGGTTAAATGCACATGTACCAACACCTCTCCTCCAAGGAATATGATAAACAGTTCACCCTAAGAGATTGTGTAAGGAGGCTAGGACACTCTCCAATAAAAGGATCTTCCCAAACCAAGAGAAACTATATGATACAATGTGAAAATAACATACCAAGTGACCAAAACCATGGGTGTCAATGTAGAAGACCACCCAAGCAAAGTCTGAATGCCTCCAAATGCATGAGAAGATGCCAAATAAAGGGAGTGATTTCCTCTATCAAGAAAATAACTACTCACAACATGCCACATCATAGCCAAACTATAAATATCCATTGGAATTCTTCTAACAAACCACAACCACTTTTCGATTTCATCAAGACATCCATAAAAAGGGACATCAATTATGCAACAAAGGGTGGGTGTACTGCCTCAAGGTTCACCAATCAAATCATGAAACAATAATCCAAGTGAAACCCTATGAACACATGCAAACATGCCCAACAACTAATTCACTATGTCAAGGAGCAATAATTAACCAACAATATTTAAGGAAACTCTTAGTTGATGGATATCCCTCACCATAAATGTGCTAAGGGTAAATCAAATGTTTGAGCAATGTTATGCAAGGCCCTCAATCACATTTCAAAAACCATATGTGCTAGATGCAAGCCTCCAAACAAGAAATGATGGTTCCAACCAAGGACATAATGTGCATTATCTAACATTGGATATCAATAATAAATCATAGTAACAAACCCCCATGGTTATGTGATTTCGGGGGCAACGAAACTAAGTAAGTGCGCATAAGAACAATTTTCCTTAAGACACCTCAACACTCACCAGAGGTGATAAATAATGTCATGATGGAAGTGTCAAGGAGAATGTAAGCACAAACCATGACTTCCCTCAATAAAAGCATTAAGCTCCATCAAATAATCGTACAATTGCAAGCTTATTATAAAGAAGATGTTAATTGATAGTCACTTATATAAGCACCTTAGGTAACAAGATATGAAAAAAAAAAAAACATCAATACTCCGTGTGCAACATGCTTGGTTAGGGTTAACAAACACCATCTAGCACTCAACCTTGATTTAAAAAGGAATAACTCTTTATTCAATATTGAAAATAAAAAATAAAAAATAAAAATGATATGGATTAGACTAATAAAGCAACTAATGTAATAACATGATGCTACAAGGCTAGGGAGATGAATTCCATTCACAAAGATTTATATATATTTTTTATATAAATCCTTCATCAAGTGTGACTTGCGGAACTCATGATTTATTTATTTATTTTATATGTTCTAATGTTGAAGGGGCTAGCTCAATTGATAGTTGCCAATGTTGGTAGTTGTTTGGTAAGCACCCCATTTGCACATCCATTGGGATTTGAATCTGGGTCATTGTAGTGGTACACCACAACATGAACGACCAAGATCATTATTAATTTGATTGAGCCAACTTGATGCTACCTAGCCCAAGGTTATAGTTTTGACACGTCAGATGGTAAATTGGATTGAACCTTAGTGTACGAGTTTGACTCTAGAGCTTCTATTGAACCAACTCGAGAGAATAAATTTAATTCTTCTGTACCTATTCATCTGTAAGAAGTCACCTTCTATTAAAACTTAATCCCAAGTGGACCATCGCTTACAACTTTACTCTATGTGCCGAACAATAAGCGAATGCCCCTATATTAGAAATATTTACTATTTTATTTTGAAGTTAGTTCGTGAGACATCATGGACAGTTATTTTAAACCACCCATTTTGAATTTTGTCGCTCCTGAAAAGAAGTATCTTCAGTACACAACAATTTTACATGCTTGAAATGTGACAAAGGGTGCTTTGTTGCAGTTGTTTATATTTTTGTATTTAGAAAAGAAAGTGGCAACGGGTTGAATGCAGACTCTATCTTTTGTTTATAGTCTTGAATTTGAAGAAGCAAAATTTAAACTATGCTTCCCAGTCACCATATGATGTTTAATAAAGATTTCAAACTGAAGAAGTGCTTTTATAAGTAACACTGCCTGACATGAATGGGCTAAGTTGTATCTCAACAACATTGACGACAAAAGACTATGATTTCCTGCACTGCCTAGCTAGGGATCTTACACATGGGGTGATGCAATACGACAATTTCTCCAAATTATCTTACATTAGACTGGCTTTGGGTTATCGATTTCAACAGATCGAAAACCTAATTTAAGTGTCATTCAACAATTGAAGACATGAACAACTACAATTAAGTTCTCAGTCTCCAGGTTATAGGATTTATGAATCTTGTTTTAGCTGAGTCCCTGCCCACTCAATTGAAAGTTTGACTCAAGGTGTAGTCTCCAAATCAATGGATGAACATGTCAAGTATGTGCACTACACCTACTAAAAACCTTAGTCACCAATTTTGGCTAAAGAGGTCCAAATAGTTTGGAAATTCAGTAGTTTGTTTGCTCAACTGAATTATTTGGAGCAAATCTTATTAAATTTGCATGAGTTAAATTTAGCAGTTCAGATGGTTTTCATTTTCAACAGAACCATCAAGCTAATTTTGGACTGAATAACATTATTAGCATGAATTATTGATATGGTCTTCAATGTTAGTGGTTCAGAAGGTCCAAACCCAACAATCAAGCAATCTCTACTCGAAGACCTACAAAACTTATGTCCAGATGGCAACAGTGATGCAAATACATCAGGGCCATTGAACCATGTGACCAGAGGTAAGGTTGATGATGTGTATTCAAAGATTTTCAGAACAATATAGAGCTTCTTTGGGAGAATGGGGCACACAAGTGGAGGTATGAAAGTGTTAGGTAAAGCTATATGGCTGTGAATGGTAGCAATGGAGGAAGGAGTTATTGAGTGTGGCGGCAGATTGTTGTCATTGATGTCAAGTTCAGGGGGAGATTCTTAAGTATCCATTGTCATTGATGTCATTGTTATATACCTGAAGTTGTGTTTGATTCCTGAGTGTTGGAACTTGGAAGTTTGGCGTTTTTATTGAGTGTTGGATGTGTTTGTGGGGGATTCCCTTATAGATTTGTATGCAATTCCAAGTGCCTAGAGTCTGCTTGCCAACTTTTGATAAACTGGCTGAAAAAGATGTTGAGTCATGGAATGCACTAGTGGCTGGCTATAATGAGAGTGAACATGATGTTGAGGCTTTGAAACTTTTTTGTGAATTGCAACTGGAAGGGGTGGTACCTGACTTAGTCACCATTATAATTGCTCTATCAGCGTGTGCCAAATTAGCTACTGTACAACTGGGTAACAAATCCATGATTATATCATTAGAAATAGATTGGATTTTGCTATATTTAAAATGAATTCCCTTACAGACATGTACACCAAAAGTGGGAGTCTAGAGCTTGCAGGCCATGTTTTTGAAAAAGTTCCTGAAAGAGATTTGGTTTCTTGGAATTCAATGATTGTGGGATATGTAAAATATGGCTATGGTAAGGAATCTCTTGTGCAAGTGTTGGAATAAAAATCTGGATGGACTTAACAAACTCAGTTCTCCACATAGATGTTTCAAAATCATGAATTGATTCTACCAAATTGTTAACATATAATTTAAAATTAAGGAAAACAAATTTTGTAGTATACTCATAGAATTAGAGTGGGATATTGCACACCATTGCCCGATGCCATGCTGTAGCTTTATTTCTCCAAGTCATCTAGTTAACACATGATATTTTTGTTTCCTTCACTTCGTCAAGTTCGATTTTCCGTTGCAATATACACTTTTCAATACAAAGGTATTTTGTAATAATCTTGTGTGTTGTCATTTTCTGGCTTATAATAAAGTGCATATGATGCAAGTAATTTTGAGTATCAAAATAAATGAAAAAGGAACATAAATAAATGGGAGGAAGGAGAGTGTTTGGGATTGGCCTGATGAAAATTTAACTGAAACCGGAACAACAAAATACAAGAGCACTAGCTCACAAAATATGGAAAAGGAGAATTATTCATCATATAGAATGGATAATTCCGCAGCGAAAGCAAGAAATACACAATCATGGAATTATCCAGTTGATCGTAGAAACTCTTATGAAGGGCATGCTACTCAAGGCCTCTCAAATGGTAATTTTCTTCCAAGCACAGTCCAGAGAAATGTGCATGAGGTTCGTGAGACCTTATTGAAGAATTTTAGCAGGGTTTGCAAAGGAAGCATGTCGACTCAGCTGAATCCACAGTTATTAGAGAAACTCAAGGAGAACCTCCCAAGGGCTTCAGACATGTCTTCTAATAATTCATACAGAGGTTCACCAAATTATGTAAACACCTCAGGTGCTGAATATATTGATTTTATAAATAATGGTGGACAACCCTTTTTTTCAATCAAGGTCCAACAGGAATAAAAAGCTTTCAGAAGGGTTTTACTCTAAGAAGCTTGAATAACATACAGGAACCGATCTTATCAGAGAAGGATACTATGTCATCAACCTTTGAGCTGAGGCTTGGTCAACCTTCTCAGCAAACACATGCACTTCATGGTCCACTGCAACCTTCCTTAGATCCCCAAGTTTCTAATGCGACCATGGAGAGACATAAACCCTTATTTCTTGAGCATATGGTGCAGAGAGTTTATGATCCAAGTGTGCCAGAGGGAACCCAACAAAGTGGTTCATGCAATCTTCCTGCTTTTTCTGGCAACAAGGAGAAAGGGAAAGAAAGGTAGTTTGAGAATCATCTATATGGAGTTGGAAGGTCAAATGTGATGGAATCTGGATGCATTGACCATTTAAAGGAAGATTCTATGAGAGGATCAGTTATGTCTATGTTTCTTCAATCTGGTGGGCATTCTGTTGGTGCTGTAAGGGAGGTACCATTACAGTCTATGAATATTGTTATGGGGGATCCTGAACAACTCTTAAACAAGTTGATGCACTTCAATGTTGATTCTCATGTGATGAAGCATGATGCACTAGGGGCCTTGAGAAACCAAGTTGCAGGGCTCCCAAATAAGGGTTACATTCAAAGCATGGACTATGGATCTAATCCAAGCCAATCAAAATTTGGTACGACAGTGGGGCCTAGTATATCCTCTAAAAACACAAAAAAATAGCCTACATATTACTGCAAGGCTTGAGATTAACCAATGAATATAATATTCAAACACTGATAATGGTTGGAGATTTGAAGATTAACATCGACAAAATGGTCTCCAATATAGTAGCACATGATACCCTTCTAGATTCGATGTTAGATCGAGCAAAAAAAGCACTCAAATTCTCTAGTCTCAAATTCTTTTACATGTTGCAGGAGAACAACCAAATTGTAGATAAAATTGCTAACAATGGCAACCTATTAAAAGAGGGGAACATTAGCATCAATGGTGAAGATTATGATCTACCCATTCCATAATTTTATTAGCATGGGGATTAAGCCATGTAGCAGCCCTTTAAGGTATCACATGGCTCAATGCATGGAAACTATATCATATAGCTAGGGGAGTTATGAGAAGAGACTGAGGTCTCTATATCACACGACCAAACTCATGAACTCACACATATACGTCCTCCTATACGATTCCTTCTACTATCATGGTGGGACTATGGATTATTGGAATGCACATCATCTATGGAGGTTCTAGTCTACAGATGGCCAAGGAACCCTGGCAAGGTACATTTTCTCCGTAGTGGTGGTTTGATCGCTTAGTTTAGTGTCTTCAAGCACTGGTGAACCCCTTCCCTGTCATATTCTAGCTCAGGGGAGTCTTTTCTAGTTGAATTTGAATCCTTCAAGGGGTTCTTTGTTAGTTTCATTGTTATATTTTGGGTCCTACTATGTTTCTCAGTTGCAATTCAGTGTAATTTGGCTAGAGTCTTGCCTTAAAAAATTCATTTTGATTTTGTAAAAAAAATATACAACACTTTGTGTGTTTCAGGGTTGGATGCTAGTGTGTTCTAAGAACATTTTAGGTTTCATTGATTTCTCTAGTCTCTGTTTGGACAAAGGACTATCCTCTTTGCAATCTACAAACTTGTACAAGTTTCATTGGTCTGGAGTATTAGAGATCTCTTTAATTTCTTTAGTGGCTTGAAGGGTTCTACAAAATATCTATGCAACTCACGATTTGAGTTCTTCCAAGGTTAAAAGTCCTTATTATCACCATATTACCATGGATAGTAGGAAATTGGAGGAGATTAGAAGGGTGTTATGAATCATGAAGAGCCCATTTAGGCAAACATAACATCAATATTTTCGGCCACAACCAAAATTAATGAAATGAACAACAGGCAGTCTGTCGCGTTGCAACAATTATGAGCACTCTTGTTCAACATGTGATGCAAATAGCTATCCTGAGGCTGATGTAATATGCTTCCAAATACGATTATCAATATGAGCAAGGGAGACCAATCTTGAGCCTTAAATCAAGTGCAATTTGGAAACCCCAACCATGGATCACCACAGGAAGATGAGACAGTGCATCAGCTAGCAGATAACATGGAAATTGTAAAACCAGAGTTAGATCTAGACAATTCAACAACGGAAGAAGCAACCAGTCGACATGGATTTTGCTAAGTATTTATGTTTTATAAAGTTCTTAGTACAGTAGGTATTTTTTGCAAAATCTAATCCACTCAAAAGTTCCAGGTAATTTTGTCTTTGGATACAATTAGGATTTGGTATAGGTTGGTAAATAGTAAGGTATATACTTTTTTTTTTTATGTCAATTTCGAAACAGGCTTGGATTTAAGTACTCTGAAGCAATTCTTTTATTTATTTATTGATATAAATCTCCCAGATATGGTTAAAGAAACCAAAAAAAAAAAAAAAACTTATGTGAGAGAAACTTGTAAACAAGAGGAACAGTAGAGAAAGAGCAGGTTTGGAGAGAAGTATTGCACTCTACAATAAAGTAGAATCTGAGTTTTATGCTCTTCTGCAATTGTGCAATATATCTTGGGCATTCTAAACGTATGATGTCTCATTTTGCATTATAAGACTGTAAGTTCCATATTGTTAACACCATGCTATCATCCGTAAGTTAGCTAATCACAGCCTAACTCAATTGGTTGTCATCAATGTTGTAAGACAGTTGGCTAGTTCCATGCCAGCAAGTGGCCAATTCAAATCCCTCTCATTAGACTACACCAACAGGTTTCGTAGGGATGCCATCCACAAGCATTGCTTTGATTTTCCCATTTCCCTGCCATCCAAAGCTAGATGATTTTGAATAAAACTGTTTGGCTTGAACATAAGCACCATCATGTGAAGCCTGGAAATAATTTCTCACTTTTTCCAGTCTCGGTAACTCAATCAGTCCGAGATCTCGTGTACAATTTATCATTCATTTCAAAATTGATTTCACAAACACCTTCAAAACCATCTGATTTTCTTTCCTTTTTAGCCTTCCTAAACAATTATATCTTCTACATAAGAGTTGGTGCTGGAACTATCTCCAGAAATGTCTATGTAGACCTGCTCACGATAATAATGTTAGGATATTCCGACACATAGGAAATAGTTAAGTATAACTTGGTCTAGTATAGAGTTAGGTAAAGTGTGTTTCTTTACTATGTACATTTTGTAACTTACAATCCGACGGTCACGATATGTAGTGATCCGACGGTTCATTCTCTCCTCGATATTACCGACACTTGATCCGTGGCTTAACACCCGATTGGTCCATGATCTCTATTTAAAGAGCATGGAGGGTCATTTGTAGGTCAACCGTCCATGAGAGAAGCTTATGTAAATTTTCATTCTTTTATTAATAAATTGCCTGAAGTGGCCGCGTTGGCTCAGGCCGTGGAATGTTTCCCTCTTTGAGGGTTTTAACCACATCAAAAGTACTGGTGTATTGATCTGTGATCTGTTTGTGAGCGATGTCCTTTGGTGTTCTGTCTGAGGAACTTACCTTGTAAATTCCTACATGGTATCAGAGCTATTTGAGGGCCGCGTCCGTTGGTGATCCAAATCTGAAGCCGGTAGAACTGCATCCGACTACCGTTTCCTAGATCTACTGTTTCTGACTGCTTTTGGGCCGAAAGGACTGCTCTGTTGTGTTGGCAGCATCTGTTCCAGTGAGGAACCCCTTTCGTTTCACGCGAAAAGGTTTCCGATAGCCCTCGCTGTGTCATTTTTAAGATCTGGAGGTATACAATGTTTATTTGCAGTTTACAGTTATTTTCTCTCTATTTATTTCGGTTTCGGTTTATTTATCCTTTTTTATTACTGGATCTATACCTTTCATTTCTGTGTATGCTCTTTGCCCCGCGAATCTGTGCGATCTGGGCAAATCAGAAACAGAAAGGAAGGGTTTTTCTCATGCGTATGCTCTTTTCCGCTGCGCCTTAATGTGATCTCGGAAAATCAGAAACATTGAGGAATATATTTAGTTTCCGGCTAAAGCTAACTTTGAGCCGTAAGGTTCGTTTTTGAAAATATTTAGTTTCCGACTAAAAGCTAACTTCGAGCCGTAAGGTTCGTTTCTTTTCTATGTCCGTGTTGGGTTTTGTGTTTTTTGTTTTGTAGGGAAAAAGAGCTTTCTCAAAGCAAGCACGCAACCCAAAGCTTCAACCCCCCCTCTCTCTCTCTCTCAAAATTTTTGTATAGCTCACTTGGTTCAAAGCTAATTTATGAGAGTAGAGGTCTTGAGTTCAAGTCTCCTTTTTGTGGGGGCGGATTTTTCATTTCCGCACATTCCCGCACTTCGTCGGCGACTTCATCAAATTTTCTTCAAAAAGCCATAACTTCTTCATCCGGAAGCCATTTTCAGAACCGTTTTTTTTAAACAGCTAATTTTTCAAGATCTTTCCATTGGAACACTTAGTTTCAGCATATATAGCTTCAGTTTCTGTTAAAAATGGAAAGTCCATGCCAAGTTATCCTTGACAGCACCAACTACTTCCAATGGTGGTCCTACATTGTGGATTTACTTAGAAGTAAAAGTCTCTACAGAATAGCCACAGGCCAAGAAACCAAACCGAAAGATGAAGATAAGGCAGCTAAATGGGAAAATAGGAAAGATCAAGCACGTGGGTTGATAGGGATGTCTATTTCTCCAGATCTTAGATTCCATATTGCAGAACTTGATGCTCATGATGAAGCAATGAAATAGATTACTAAAGTCTTTGGAATTAAAAATGAACTTAGAGCCCATCAACTTGAAAATGAGTTGCTTACATTGGACCCCAATATTTTTTCTTGCATTGAAGATTTTCTGTCCAAGTTCAAGACCCTTAGACTTCTCTTGGAAGGTGTTAAGGTTAAGAAAGAAGATAGTAACCTTATATATTCCATTCTTACTAAGTTGGGACCAGCCTACTCTGTGTTTGTTTCCACCTTCCATTCTACAAGAGAAGCCTTCATTTCTCAAGGACAAGACTACAAGTCCCCTTCCTTTGATTATTTTTGTGATTCTTTAATAAGAGAACAAGAAAAAATCTTACACCTTGGTCTTCTTAATCTTGGAAACTCTTCTAAGAAAGCGTTAGCCGCCCAGCAGCAACCAAATCCAAAGAATCCTAAGAAATTGTATCCTAAAAAGAATGGTCCTAAACCAAACAAGGGTCCTAAGCAATTTCAGCCTCAAAATGAAAAATCATTTCAACAAAATGATAAGACAAATAAAAACAAAGGGAAGAAGACTGATAGACATTGCAACTTTTGTAATCGAGATGGCCACTTAGAATCCAAATGCTTTAAGAAGATGGAAGCCTTGGAAGTAGCAATGAAGAAGCATAACATCCATTTGGAGCACTCTTCAACTTCAACTTCATCTTCAGGAATGGCACTTTCTGCATGTGGTTGTCAAGCATCTCGGTCTGGCTATGCACTAAATGTATCTTCTTCTTCTCATTCTCATGAGTGGCTCATTGATTATGGAGCTTCTTATCACATGGCCAAAAACAAAGCCATGTTTTCTTCTTTAAATGATTGTAACACCAAAAATATATATGTTGGTGATGATAGATCTCTTAGTGTTGTAGGGACTGGAATTGTTCATCTAGACAATGGTCAGTTTAATGATGTATTATGTGTTCCAACCTTATCTTGCAACCTTCTATCTGTCTATCAGATAACCCATTCAAGTGAAGGTAAAATCGTTGAATTTTCACCTCACGATGTTGTAATTAAGGACCTAAGAGATCCTAGACAGATTTTAGCTACTGGCATTGCTGATGATTCTACAAGGTTGTATAAGTTTCACAACTTTGGGTCATCAAATCTTCCCTCAGTATTTGTTGCTCATAATGATGAAGTGAGCAAACTTTGGCATGAGCGATTTGGTCACTTAAACTATCGCTCTCTTCAGAATCTATGTAAAGAAAATATGGTGACAGGTCTTCCAATGGTATCTTGCAGAGATGGTGTTTGTTTCGGATGTGTACTCAGAAAACATCATCGGGACAGTTTTGAAAAATGTGCCTCTTGGCACGCCTCAGCCCCTTTACAGCTCGTGCATAGTGATTTATGTGGTCCACTTCCAGTGGTTTCATTCTCTGGCTACAAGTATTTCTTAACTTTCATTGATGATTTCTCCAGACGCACTTGGGTATACTTCTTAAAACTCAAGAGTGAAGTATTTAACATGTTCTTGGCCTTTAAGGCCTTTGTTGAAAAACAATCTGGACATCAAATTCTTAAGCTAAGATCTGATAATGGCGGAGAATATGTTAAAAACAACTTCATCAACTTTTGCACTGAGCATGGAATTCAAATGCAACATATTGTTCCATATACTCCACAACAAAATGGTGTAGTTGAAAGGAAGAATCGCACCTTAAAGGAAATGGCTAATTGTATGCTTCAATCTAAAGGACTTAGTCTTAATTATTGGGTAGAAGCAATTAACTGTGCAAATTACATAATAAATCACACTCCTACTAAGGTTTTAAAGAATATCACTCCAGAAGAAGCATGGAGCTCAATCAAACCAGATGTAAGTCACTTTCGTGTTTTTTGAAGTGAAGCATGGGCCCATATTCCAGATGAGAAACATAAAGCTTTAGAACCTAAGAGTGAAAAATGTATTTTTGTTGGATATTATGAAGATGTCAAAGGATATAGACTTATTCCACTTAAGTCCAAAAATGTTATCATTAGAAGAGATGTAAAGTTTGCTGAAAATATATCGGCCTACGAGCCTAGTTCGGCGAATGTGCCACCTCTCCCTATCTCTTCTACTTTTGAAAATATTTCTTCTTCAGATGATGAAAACGAGGATGAAAATCCTCCCCCACCTTCTTAGGATCCTCCTTCATCTCCTCAACTTCCAAAATGGGTCCGTGCTACTCGAGATGCAGCAGGTGATCTTGCTGGTGATCCTACAGATCAGCGACGTACACGTTCTCAGTTCGAGAGAGCCTCTTCTTTACTGGCTCAAGCTTCAGTGAGTTATGATCCTGACACCTTTGCAGAAGCTTCAGGCCATCCAGATTGGGAAGCAGCTATGAATGAATAATATCATTCATTATTGGAAAATGATACATGGGATCTTGTTCCTCTACCAAAGGGACGAAAACTTGTTAGATGCAAATGGGTTTACAAAACCAAGTATGGACCAGATGGGAAAGTTGATAAAAATAAAGCTCGTCTTGTTGATAAGGGTTTCTCACAAGTTGAAGGCATTGACTACACTGAAACCTTCTCCCCTATTGCAAAAATGAACTCTATCCACCTTGTTCTTTCCCTTGCTGCCTCTTTCAAATGGGAAGTCCATCAGATGGATGTTAAATCCGCCTTCTTGCATGGGGACTTGCATGAAGAAATCTATATGGAACAACCTATTGGCTTTGTACAAACAGACTCCAGCCTTGTATGTCGGCTTAAGAAATCCCTTTATGGTATCAAGCAAGCTCCTCGAGCTTGATATGCCAAAATGGATAACTTTCTCTTAGAAAATGGCTTTTCTAGGTGTCATTCTGACAATACTGTCTACACCAAGAAAGTGGGAAAGTCTCTTATCATTCTTGTTCTTTATGTTGATGATCTTATCCTGACTGGTAGTGATCCCAACCTTATAAACCATGTGAAGACTAGCCTTAAAAGGAAGTTTGAAATGACAGACTTAGGACACTTACATTATTTTCTTGGTCTTCAAGTCTTGCAATCCAAGGAAGGTATTTCCCTTTCCCAGTCCAAGTATGCCTGTGATATTCTACGCCATTTTCACATGGAAGACTGTAAGCCAACCCCTTCTCCCTTTCACTCTGGAGTTAAACTTTCAGTCACTTGTACTTCTCCTGAAGTTGATGCTGCCTTATATCGTCAACTTGTAGGAAAACTTTTGTATCTAACCCATACTCATCCTGACCTTTCCTTTGCTGTTGGCCTTGTTGCTCGGTTTATGCAAAACCCACGTGAAAGTCATTGGAAAGCAGCTAAAAGAATACTTCGTTATGTCCGAGGTACAGTTCAGTTTGGGATTCATTACAGTGCCGAAGTATCTCCTCTATTGGTTGGTTTCACTGATTTCGATTGGGTTGGTGACCCTGATGATCGGAAGTCTACTGCAGGTTATGTGTTCAATCTTGGTTTAGGACCTATTACATGGGCTTGCAAGAAACAAGGTGCCATTTCTCTTTCTTCAGCAGAAGCAGAGTATCGTGGTGCCGTAGAAGCTAGTAAGGAAGCCTTGTGGCTTCGTCAGATCCTATCAGAGTTTGGCTTTCAGCAGCAACATCCGACTACACTTTGGTGTGATAATCAAAGTGCCATTCAACTATGCAAAGATCCAGTCCAACATCAGCGCAGCAAACACATTGAACTGCACATGCACTTCATCAGAAAGCTCATTCATGACCATGTTCTTGAAGTGAAATATTGTTCAACAGATGATCAAGTTGTAGACATCTTTACAAAGGCTCTCACAGAGACGAAGTTCACTAAACTTCGATTTATGGTTGGAGTTCAGGAAGTTGTCACTAAGGGGGGATAGGCTCTAGTGCCTCCTTCCTCCTCCTATTGTGTCATATTTGTAAATCCTTCAATCCTATCCCAAGTTGTTCTTAAGGGGGGATGTTAGGATATTCCGACACATAGGAAATAGTTAAGTATAACTTGGTCTAGTATAGAGTTAGGTAAAGTGTGTTTCTTTACTATGTACATTTTGTAACTTACAATCGACGGTCACGATATGTAGTGATCCGACAGTTCATTCTCTCCTCGGTATTACCGACACTTGATCCATGGCTTAACACTCGATTGGTCCATGATCTCTATTTAAATAGCATGGAGGGTCATTTGTAGGTTAACCGTCCATGAGAGAGGCTTATGTAAATTTTCATTCTTTTATTAATAAATTGCCTAAAGTGGCCGTGTTGGCTCAGGCCGTGGACTGTTTCCCTCTTTGAGGGTTTTAACCATGTCAAAAGTACTGGTGTATTAATCTGTGATTTGTTTGTGAGCGGTGTCCTTTGGTGTTCTGTCTGAGGAACTTACCCTGTAAATTCCTACAAATAATATCACTCTGAGAGTTTTGACGGATGGGTCTATTCGAGAAAGGCCCAAAATGTACTGTTAAACAAGTAGAATCCAGTGCGGAAAATGTTCAAGAGCGATGAAAGAGGAAGAAAAAGGCATTCGGCATTTAGTGTCGATGAAAATCAAATGGAAATTTTCTAATCCTTAAAAGAGAGTTTTGTGGGTGGGGCAAGTTACCTAGCAAATAAATAGTTGAAGAGGGCAGTCCTGGTACCTTCGACGTGAAGATTTCCGGTAGGTGAAGGGGCAAAGCGGACACACACGCTCCCATATTTGGTGACGAAATCATCTCTTCCAGGAGTTTTATCCGCTGCAAGGGTCACAAACCTTGCCCTTCCCTTTGCGAGATTAGAACCTAAAATGCCCAAGAGGTGACTAGGAACGTCGTCGGCTTGAAGAATGAGGAAGATTTGATCAGGAGCTCCATCTCTTCTGGACAATCCCGTCTCTATAGGCAGGGTGTTTTTTCTTATAGGTGAGGCTACTAGGTGGGTTTCAAGGTCTAGATTTTGAACCTAGGCTCCGATACCACGTGTGAGGCTCCCTCCTAAGGTCCTCTAATTAAAAACTAAATTTCTCTGATTTTAAACACAATAAAATGGGAAATAACTTATTTATATCTAAACATTTATTTGATGATAATATACCATTAAAATTTATTTACCACAAATTAAATAAGTAAGAATTTCATTGCAACCATTTACATAAGTAATCAATAAATGGAGGAATACATATTCCAATCGCTTAGTTGAGATGCTCCTGAGCTCCTGACTCTGTTGGGATTCTCCTCTTGACTACCTGACTAGAATTGCCTCCCAACCAACTAGGAAGTATTTTCTAGCCCAAGGAACCTCCATAGATTCCCTAGCCCTCGAAGCCCAATTCCAACCAGATATAGTGTGTCCAAGTTTAACAAAAGCTCCCCATATCCAAGTTTGCATTCCCTCCTTTATCTCTCCATTCTCTCCCTTCTTTTCTCCACATTCCTCCCCCAAACACAATCCTCCAAAAGAAAATCAAGACCAAGGAATCTCTAAAACACAATCCTCCAAAAGAAAATCAAGACTAAGGATCTCTCCCCCCTCTCCTCTTATCTCCCTTCCCCTTTTATGTCTCTCTTTCTCCCATCCACCTCAACCACCTATCATTAATGTCATGACTACCCCGTCATCCTTTCATTTAGGATCCTTGACTTTTCTTACCATATATTGTTCAAGTAGATTTGAGAATACATTTTGGGGATAAGATATGAATATTTAATTTGTAAATTAATTGGAGAAGACCATATCTTCCCCCAAGTAGATTTTGAGAAGACACCTTGGGATATGGATAATTAATTTTGAATAAATGGAAAGAGACCATATCCTATCCAAAATTAAATTTGAGAAGATAAGTTGGGAATGGAATAATAACAATAATAAAATTTATATCAGTAAATAAAAATTACAGTTTCACAAATGTAGGTATATACCAATATTTCTTGATAATTATAAGTCAATATTTTCAGGTAATTTAAACACTAATAAAATTTTCATGATAAGATTAAGTAGGCCATTACAAAAGGCGAGGTTGCTTTATTGCCTTTCTCTAAATGAAAAAATGAATGCAAGTACAAAGAAGTGAGGTTTGTGTCTTGTGGGCTTATATAGTGGAAAAATACTCTCTATTTTCTCTCTCTCTATCCACTCATGGACACTCTGCTCATCTATGCAAACAAATGCAATCAAATAGAATGGAACCCCTTTTCCTCCTAGTGGCCCAATTATAAGACAACATGATAGCCTACTAGTGGTTAAGTTTGACTCCGTCTCTTAATTAGAGTTACAATATGGACTCTTCTAGAGTCTTCCTCATCATTATCACGTGGCTAGGCCTTTTTTCATGAATAATTGGGGTTGACAAGGCATCCTCTCAAATTATTGTTGTCAAAATAGGAATGTCAACTTTCGAGTGGCATAACTTTTACATATAGATTACAATTGAGGTGATTCTTACACTACTAGAAATGTATTTTTGTGTAAAATAGGGAAATATGGTGCTACACTTAACTGGAAAAAAAATTCACCACAAAATTCCATTCTATGCCTCAAACCACTCTTGGAAGGCTTCAAACCCCATTTTCCCAAACTGGGACCCGCCAATAAAAATGACCTTGTGAGCTGATTCCTCCACCCTTTTCACTCTGAAATCATCAATATGGATGAAAAAATATAATTATCTAATATGGATCTCTTTAATACCCACAATGGAAGTATGAAATGTTGGCTATAATCTATTGACTCAAAATCACTAATAATACATAAGTTGGGAAGTGATGTAGAAGCACTAAGACTACCAAGGAAAAAAAAAATTCATGGACTCCTTTCCATGAGTTATCTTTGGCTTCAATTTTCATTTCATAAACATCTACCTCATAATTTACTTTGATCCATCACATTCTCAATGCAAGTCCCTTTTCTCATGACTTACATTCTACCTGATTTCTTTACCACTAAAATTGGCACCCAAAACCTCCATTAATGTCTTTGAAATCTATTGCACTGGTTTTCTCCCAAGGATATTGTATTCATCTTCAAAATATGTTGCACTTCGAATTGTTCCGATTCTTCCAAGTTCATCTTCAAAGGTAATCAATAGAAAAGTAGTTTTGGTAAAATGGAAACAATCGTCAACCTTACCTCTAAAGTTATGTAATTATGGTTGCTTCCTTGTTGTGATGTTGCCATTATCTTTGGCATCCTTCTCTTGAATGATCCCAACTAAGACTGAAATTATGCCATATATAGCAGCCTCCATGCCAAGAATTAAACTTGTGCTTTGGATCATTGGTGTAATCTTGGAACAATTTCCAATACCTTGCCATCATGGATTTCAATATTAACTTACACTATTCTTACATACCATCTATGCTACATATAAACTTGATCAAAGAATTGTGGAAGCCTTTAAGGACTTGGTTCATCTTCTGTTTGATGAATAGTATTACCTAACTATCATGCCAAGGCACTGTCTACTCTTTCAAGCCTTTCAAGCCACCCTTGCAATTGTTTTCCAACTTACTCGAAACCTTCTATTCTACCTTATATTTACCTGAATGTGATGTGAAACATTTGATCTTTGCTCCAATATTGCATTTCATTTAGGAAGTAGTGAAGAGTATACTCTAACACCCACTATCATAGACCTACAATCTTGCACAATTTTTTCTTTACAAACTTATAGATACCCATCTTCGTTTTAGCACCTAAGGTCATGCAACAATTCCTTGCTTGATAATAAGGGTTTGGATAGCTTATAGATGCCACAACTATATTATGAATCTACATTTAAGGTCTTCACATAATCATGCCTTAACCTGCAAATGACTAGATATGCAGCTAAGTTCAATACAATAAAGTTCATAATATTTGTAAATCCAGCCACAAGCTTAAAGCATCCTAGATCTATTACGCTTACCCAATATTCATTAACACTTATCCATTCAATATAATGTGATGAATAACAAAATATAACAATGAAAAAGTGACCACAACATAGATATATGGGTGGAACCCAAGGCTAGTGCACTAAATTTATTCTTAAGAATAATGTTACAAATATACAACAGTGAAGTCCAACCTTGCACCTACAACTCTATAATAAAAGGACAATCAATCCAAGGAAATATTTCGAATTACCTATTTCCTAAAAGACTTGCATAATCCAACCATTAAAGCATCAACCAATCTACATCCTAGATAGATCCTAACTCTTGCACAATTCACTTAGGCGACAACTAAGTAGTCTAGTATTCCATCCTTGGACTTACACAATTACTAAAATCCTTGAATAAATGATCCTCCTCTTATGGGTCTTTGCACATTATAAGCATCCTCTTTATATAATGGATATTACCTTACAATATCCTTCTTCTAAAGTGACTTGCAATGTGCTCCATTCCCAAAGTGGACCTAGCATGTGACCCCCCCCGTTCATTTACCAAATATTTAGGTGCCTTAGTTTTGCATGTTTAGCTTATGACCCAAGGCATCTCCATTATTTGATGTGTTTAATAGTAAACCATATCTATTTAACAATGTCTATTTCTCTCCTTGCCTTTCCTTTTGTTGCACCTCATGTCAAACATTCATTCATTCAACTTAGAGTGCATTCTTAATTATCTTGTCACTTCTACTTGTGTACTATGATGTTCCACCCAAGTCAAGGCATTGTTTCCTATGTGTCCATGAACCAAGGAATATCCACTTTCTAGGTCGTCATGTGGCCTCTATAAGAAGTCACAAGTGACAACTCTTATCTTATAATTGTCATACTTAGTCATGTTACTTTTCCAGGCCATTTAACACTTAAACATGCATTGTTAATGTGTAATACTACCCAAGGCATGCTCATCCAATCTAAAAACTCGTTGAAGGTTACCCATATTTGCAATGCACCTTGCCTTTATGGAATGACACTTAGTAAGTTTATGACACACCTTGTTGTCATGTAGGTCCTCTAGGCTAGGCCTTCACATTGTTTCTAGATTAGTCTCTAAAATACCAAATACAACTTATATCTTTTCCATATTTTATAATACCATTAGAAAAACCTCTATATCATTGAATATAATATTTGGGATCATGTTCTCTAAAACACAACAAAAAATTATTTCCCTGTCATCCAAAATAATATACCAAACATATAATCACATAAACAATTACTTTAATTGTGTTTGAAGTTCTTCACTTACACATTTAAAAAATAATCCATTCCATATAACAATACCATTCCATATACTAAAATATATTTAATATATAATTAATACAAATAATTAAGTAAAATAAATATTTTTATTAAAACAAATTAATCAAAATATTTAATACAATAAATAAATAAATAAATAAATAAATATATATATATATATATATATATATATATATATATATATAATTTGAAACATATCCCTGAAAAGTACAGAATGAAGTTACCTGAAATTCATGGACTCAATCCCCATAAGAAAGTTCACATAAAAGGAAGGTTGTGCATCCATTGAAATTGATTTTAAAATACATTGAGCATATTCCACACATTTAAATACTTTAATATTTCCAATCAACAAATGCTACATCCATACCTTACAATTACAATGGATATTTCTCCATTACGATAAAGACAGTAAATGTGGGTACTCCGTGTCGGGGTTGCACCAACTAAAGTGCCACACCGAAACCCAAAAATTATTTGGTTTCATGAATGGAAGTGGAAGTGTCAATTCCATCTACGATTAGGAGACCCACAACTTATTTGGTTTCATGAATGGAGGTGGAAGTGTCAATTCCATCCACGATTAGGAGTAGCACTATAAAACGTACATAATTATTATTTACCACCATGTGTTTACCATAATTCTTATTAGTCTTTGCCGTCCTGGCATGGGACTATAGTAATCGAAAACGAGTAGTTTAGTATTATTTCTGTTGTTTGTTAGTGTTGCTTTATCAACTATAAACAAAGTTTGTAGACATATATTGATTTATTACGTTATTTGGCCTCTTCCCGAGGCCTAAAGCTAATCCGAAGCTAAAAGAATAGGTTATAATTTTTTCGTTTGTTTGATATTTTCAAACTCGTAAATACTACCTAAACTAATGTTGGCATTAGTCGAGGGCATTAAATGTTAGCTCAACTCAAATCAAGAACATGCTTGTATATATATATATATACCAACGTATAAGCAACAGGACATAGCAGGTCGTTCGCTACACCACATGGCAGTTGCACAACACGAGCCATCTGCGATCTGCATGTACTACTTGTCAAGCCATCTGCGATCTGCATGTACTACTTGTCAAGCCATCCGCGCTCTGCATGTACTACTTGTCAAGCCATTCGCGATCTGCACTACTTTTCAAGCCATCCACAATCTGCACTACTTGTTAAGCCATCCACGATCTGCATGCATGTACTACTTCTCAACATGCATGTACTACATGTCAGCCAGAAATACAAGCCATCTGCATGTATAGACTACTTGTAAAAACTAAGCGAGCAATATTTCAATGTTTAGTTTCTGAAGTAGTTGTTTCAATGTTTAGTTTCTGAAGTAGCTATGGTGAGGTGAGGCAGGTGGAAACCTCGTCCACTCCAGTTTGGAAACACAACACACAACATTAGGCAAAACCAACGAATCTGGAAACACAAGACACAACATTAGGCAAAACCAACAGTAGTAGAAGTGGAGGGAAGAGGAGGAATCAACAAGGCTGGTTAGGAAGAAGTAGCAGTAGCAGCAGAGGAGGAATCATTAGAGTTGGTTAGGTAGAGTCATCCTAACTTGGTCCTCTTGCAAGCAGCTAAAATTTCCCTCGTCCGAGGATATGGGCTACAATTTCCAGTGCTCTATTTCAAGCTTCTGGTGACGTCATATTGAAATTGAAGTCTTCAATTTGGAGCAAAGTACAGCCAAAACCTTTTCCTTCATCATGTCGTCACCTGGCCCATTGATTGCACAGGTAATCCATTCATTCATTGGACAAGAATTTAACATAAACATCTCAAAACAATGGCAGTACACAAGTAATTGGTACCATAGTTTTGAGAATTTCATAATGCTTTCCTATTCATATCTGCGACAAAAAGAAAACTGATAATATTTTAGAGTTCATACTATAATATTTTATAATAACTCCCCTTGCAAAATCTAACAAGGCATTCCCTGTGTAGCATCTTGGCTATTTTACCAAAAGACAAAGTCGGGGCTGAGACTCGATGGGAACAAACGAAAAAATATAGGATCAGGTCAAAGTCCCTCTTGAATTGGCCTAGGATTGCTAATAAATAATTCTTACTAACTATTTGTTTGTAAATATAAATGCTTCCTACTATGATGCTTCTTGTTCTCTGCATTTTTTCCCTTTCCTAACTCAGTGAGCCTTAACAACCGTAGTTAAACACTAAATTGTGAGTCTATCTATAGAATCTAGTTAAATCAATGAGTGATTGGTTTCTTGGTTCTCTAAAACATGATTTACTTACCTGTAAGTCTTGACCAAGTCGAAAGAGTAGAATGGTCCTCTTATGTACGTAATATCATGATGCCCGAAACCGATGAGATGGAAGGCTTGCAGGCCCCGAAACTGATACCTCTTTCCCGAGTCTCCCCACCATCCCGCTGTGAGTCTCCCCACCATCCCATTGTGGATGAGCACATCCCATCACTAACACCTCTTATTTGGAAGGACTGTCGATTGAACCCTCCACCATAAGGGAAAACGCTGGCAGGGTCAACTAGATCTCCTCGTCGAGTACAGAATAGCTAATCGAGTAACCAAGGCAAGGGAGTTTGCATAATTAGGAAAGAGTAGTTTGCAGAATTCAGGCAGGGTAGTTAAGGGCATATTTATACAAGTAGTTAAAGAAAGTTAGGCATTGAATCCAAGCCTACCTTCTAGGCCTAGGAAAACTGGTTAGTCTCGCTTAAGTGGGTTGCTCTTAGGTGGGTTGTTATAGCTGAGATCAATTACTATGACACCTAGGATGCATGCATCGATGGTCAGCCTCACCACGGTCTAATTTTAATAATTTTACTTTATTTATTTTTTTAATTATAGTTTCACAAACATTGGATCTCTTCAAATGTAATTTAGGTATTTTACATTATTTATTAATTTTGTTTTTAATTATAACTTTCACATACATTGTATCTCTTTGAATGTAATTTAGGTTCTTCGAATGTAATTTAGGTGCAAAGCAATACTCTGATCTCAATCAATCAGGTGGTGGATAAATGCAACGATTAGTCAAGCATCTAAGCTATGAGTGTCAAACGTTTTTTTGCGTGTGAATCATGGATTCCGAAGAGAATAAGCCTCTGATTGCAGAGGATTTCAATAAAGCTATGTTTGATCTTATACGAGGATTAGTTTTCTCAGTAAATTCATTTGTCAATTTATGTTCATGATTCAATGTGCTTTAAATCCCATAAGGAGTACTTGTGGGGATAGAACTAGCATCATCTCTGCTTTCTGGTAAGCAATGACATCCCATATTTCTCTAATAGTTTTGGTGAAAAAAGTGTGAAATCTATCCTTGAACAATATCTGGTTGTCTTGCTTGTAAGGGGGGTTGTCGCTGTTATTTGAGCTAAATTTGCCTTGTGCAGGAAATACCCCTAAGTTGGGTTAGGTTTTAGATCTATGATACTCTGAACATGGAATTTGGGATATTTTATAATAGGTGCAAGTAAGTAGTATGGTTTATACAAATGGAGTACAAATTGTTTGTTAATTTGGTTTTATGCCTTTTTCTGTTTGTTCTTTTATTTGTCTGTGGCTCTAAAGCTTTGTTGGTCCCCATCTGAGTAGTAAAGCCATCAGAAGGTAATTTATTAGTTGCAAGGCATCGATAAATACCTTCAGTAGTAACCTTAATGCTGCCTGTAGCATCCTCTATCTCCTCCACGCACTCTTTCAAGCCTCAAATTTGCCTTTTAATCCTTAATGCAGACCTTCGGAGGCCCTCCACAGCTCAATGTAGGCCTATTTGACCTCTTCTTTCTTTTGTTCGGACTATCATTGGCATGGTTTCATCACTGTGGACTAGACAGATTTCTTGAAGGTTTGATCTCACTATTATAAGTTTTGGTCCTGTTGTTTCATCACCAGTTTAAACTTGGTGCAACATTGTGGCATTTAGATAGCGAAAGGATAAGTAAACGATCTTGGTTTTTTTTGTTTTTTTGTTTTGTTTTAGATTCCAGCCCTCTTTTACGCCCTTTGTTGGCATCATTGATTAAGATCTAATTGGCAAAGTTGTTTATATAAAAAATTGCTAAAAATCTCATATATATTGGGTTATTTGTGCTTTTATCTTGACCTCACTGAATGTATGCTTTGAAACTCTTTTGTGAATTGCAACTGGAAGGGGTGGTACCTGACTTAGTCACCATTATAATTGCTCTATCAACGCTTGCCAAATTGGATGTTGTACAACTAGGTAAACAAATCCATGATTATATCATTAGAAATAGATTGGATTTCGCTATATTTATAATGAGTTCCCTTATAGACATGTACACCAAAAGTGGGAGTATAGAGCTTGCAGGCCGTGTTTTTGACAAAATGCCTGGAAGAGATTTGGTTTCTTGTAATGCAATGACTGTGGGATATGGAAAATATGGCTATGGTAAGGAATCTCTTGCGCAAGTGTTGGAATAGAAATCTGGATGGACTTAACAAACTCAGTTCTCCACCTAGATGTTTCAAAATCATGAATTGATTCTGCCAAATTGTTAACATATAATTTAAAATTAAGGAAAACAAATTTTGTAGTATACTCACAGAATTAGAGTGGGATGTTGCACATCATTGCCTGATGCCATGCTGCAGCTTTATTGCTCCAAGTCATCTAGTTAACACGTGATATTTTTGTTTCCTTCACTTCGTCAAGTTCAATTTTCCGTTGCAATATACACTTTTCACTACAGAAGCATTTTGTAATAATATTGTGCGTTGTTATTTTCTGGCTTATAATAAAGTGCATATGATGCAAGTAATTTTGAGTATCAAAATAAATGAAAAAGGAACATAAATAAATGGGAGTAAGGGGAGTGTTTGGGATTGGCCTGATGCAAATTTAACTGAAACTGGAACAACGAAATACAAGAGTACTAGCTCACAAAATATGGAAAAGGAGAATGATTCATCATATAGAATGGAAAATTCCGCAGTGAAAGCAAGAAATACACAATCATGGAATTATCCAGTTGATCGTAAAAACTCTTATGAAAGGTATGCTACTAAGGCCTCTCAAATGGTAATTTTCTTCCAAACACAATACTATTATGACATTAAATTATATTTTAGTATATAATTAATACAAATAATTAAACAAAATAAATACTTTTATTAAAACAAATTAATCAAAATATTTAATATACACATTTTTTTATATTTCTATATTAATATGCCATTAAATATACTCATTTACTTATCTATAAATATAAATATAAATATAAATATAAATATAAATATATAAATATATATATATATATATATAATTATAATTTGAAACATATCCATGAAAAGTACATAATGAAGTTACCTGAAGTTCATGGACTCAATCCCCATAAGAAAGTTCACATAAAAGGAAGGTTGCGCATCTATTGAGATTGATTTTAAAAGACATTGAGCATATTCCACACATTTAAATACTTTAATATTTCCAATCAACAAATGCTACATCCATACCTTACAATCACAATGGATATTTCTCCATTACGATAAAGACAGTAAATGTGGGTCCTCCGTGTCGGGGTTGCACCAACTAAAGTGCCACACCCAAACCCAAAAATTATTTTGGTTTCATGAATGGAGGTGGAAGTGTCAATTCCATCTACGATTAGGAGACCCACAAATTATTTGGTTTCATGAAGGGAGGTGGAAGTGTCAATTCCATTCACGATTAGGAGTAGCACTATAAAACGTACACAATTATTATTTACCACCATGTGTTTACCATAATTCTTATTAGTCTCTTGGCATGGGAATATAGTAATTGGAAACAAGTAGTTTAGTATTATTTTTGTTGTTTGTTAGCGTTGCTTTATCCACTATAAATAAAGTTTGTAGAAATATATTAATTTATTATGTTATTTGGCCTTTTCTTGAGGCTCGAAGCTAAAAGAATAGGTCATAATTTTTTTATTTGTTTGATATTTTCAAACTCGTAAATACTACCTAAACTAATGGTGGCATTAGTCGAGGGCATTAAATGTTAGCTCAATTCAAATCAGGAACATGCTTGTATATATATATACCAACATAACGTATAAGCAGTAGGACATTGCAGGTCGCTAGCTACACCACATGGCAGTGGCACAAAACGAGCCATCTGTGATCTACATGTACTACTTGTCAAGCCATCTGCGATCTGCATGTACTACTTGTCAGCCAGAAATACAAGCCATCTACATGTATAGACTACTTGTACAGACTAAGCGAGCAATATTTCAATGTTTAGTTTCTGAAGTAGCTATGGTGAGGTGAGGTAGGTGGAAACCTCGTCCACTCTAGTCTGGAAACACAACACACAACATTAGGCAGAACCACAACACACAACATTAGGCAGAACCAACCAATCTGGAAACACAAGACACAACATTAGGCAAAACCAGCAGAACCAACAGTAGCAGAAGTGGAGGGAAGAGGAGGAATCAACAGGGTTGGTTAGGCAGAAGCAGCAGTAGCAGCAGAGGAGGAATCATTAGAGTTGGTTAGGTAGAGTCATCCCAACTTGGTCCTCTTGCAAGCAGCTGAAATTTCCCTCGCCTAGGGATATGGGCTACAATTTCCAGTGCTCTATTTTGAGCTTCTGGCAATGTCATATTGAAATTGAAGTCTTCAATTTGGAGCAAAGTACATCCAAAACCTTTTCCTTCATCATGTCATCACCTGGCCCATTGATTGCATAGGTAATCCATTCATTCATTGGACAAGAATTTAACATAAACATCTCAAAACAATGGCAGTACACAGGTAATTGGTACCATAGTTTTGAGAATTTCATAATGCTTTCCTGTTCATCTCTGCGACAAAAAGAAAACCGATAATATTTTAGAGTTCATACTATAATCTTTTATAATAACTCCCCTTGCAAAATCTAACAAGGCATTCCCTGTGCAGCATCTTGGCTATTTTACCAAAAGACAAAGTCGGGGCTGAGGCTCGATGGGAACAAATGAAAAAATATAGGATCAGGTCAAAATCCCTCTTGAATTGGCCTAGGATTGCTAATAAATAATTCTTACTAACTATTTGTTTGTAAATATAAATGCTTCCTTTTATGATGTTTCTTGTTCTCTGCATTTTTGCCCTTTTCTAACTCAATGAGCCTTAACAACCCCAGTTAAACACTAAATTGTGAGTCTATCTATAGAATCTAGTTAAATCAATGAGTGATTGGTTTCTTGATTCTATAAAATCTGCTTTACTTACCTGTAAGTCTTGACCAAGTCGAAAGAGCAGAATGGTCCTCTTATTTACGTAATATCGTGATGCCCGAAACCGATGAGATGGAAGGCTTGCAAGTCCCGAAACTGATACCTCTTTCCTGAGTCTCCACACCATCCCGCTGTGAGTCTCCCCACCATCCCATTGTGGATGAGCACATCCCATCACTATCACTTCTTATTTGGAAGCACTGTCAATTGAACCCTCCACCATAAGGGAAAAATCCGGCAGGATCAACTAGATCTCCTCGTCGAGTACAGAGCAGTTAATCGAGCAACCAAGGCAAGGGAGTTTGCATAATTAGGAAAGAGTAGTTTGCAGAATTCAGGCAGGGTAGTTAAGGGCATATTTATACAAGCAGTTAAAAAAAGTTAGGCATTGAAGCCAGGCCTAAGAAAATTGGTTAGTCCCGCTTAAGTGGGTTGCTCTTAGGTGGGTTGTTATAGCTGAGATCAATTACTGTGACACTTGGGATGCATGCATCGATGGTCAGCCTCACCACGGTCTAATTTTAATTTAATTTTACTTTATTTATTAATTTTTTTTTAATTATAAGTTTCACAAACATTGGATCTCTTCAAATGTAATTTAGGTATTTTACATTATTTATTAATTTTGTTTTTAATTATAACTTTCACATACATTGTATCTCTTTGAATGTAATTTAGGTTCTTCGAATGTAATTTAGGTGCAGAGCAATACTCCGATCTCAATCAATCAGGTGGTGGATAAACGTAACGATCAGTCAAGCATCTAAGCTAGGAGTATCGAATGTTTTTTTGCTTGTGAATCATGGATTCCGAAGAGAATAAGCCTCTGATTGCAGAGGATTTCAATAAATCTATGGTTGATTTGATACGAGGATCAGTTTTCTCATTAAATTCATTTGTCAATTTCTGTTCATGATTCAATGTGCTTTAAATCCCATAAGGATTACTTGTGGGGATAGAACTAGCATTGTCTCTGCTTTCTGGTAAGCAATGACATCCCATATTTCTCTAACAGTTTTGGTGAAAAAAGTGTGAAATCTATCCTTGAACAATATTTGGTTGTCTTGCTTGTACATTTGAGCTAAATTTTCCTTGTGCAGGAAATACCCCTAAGTTGTGTTAGGTTTTAGATCTATGATACACTGAACATGGAATTTGGGATATTTTATAATAGGTGCAAGTAAGTAGTATGGTTTATACAAATGGAGTACAAATTGTCTGTTAATTTGGTTTTATGCCTTTTTTTGTTTGTTCTTTTTTTTGTCTATGGCTCTAAAGCTTTGTTGGTCCCCATCTAAGTAGTAAAGCCATCGGAAGGTAATTTATTAGTTGCAAGGCATTGAAAAATACCTTCAGTAGTAACCTTAACGCTGCTTGTAGCATCCTCTATCTCCTCCATGCACTCTTTCAAGCCTCAAATCTGCCTTTTAATCCTTAATGCAGACCTTTGGAGGCCCTCCACAGCTCAATGCAGGCCTATTTGACCTCTTCTTTCTTTTGTTCGAACTATCATTGGCATGGTTTCATCACTGTGGACTAGACAGATTTCTTGAAGGTTTGATCTCACTATTATAAGTTTTGGTCCTATTGTTTCATCATTGGTTTAAACTTGGTGCAACATTGTGGCATTTAGATAGCGAAAGGATAAGTAAACGATCTTGGTTGTTGTTGTTGTTGTTTTTTTTTAGATTCCAGCCCTCTTTTATGCCCTTTGTTGGCATCATTGATTAAGATCTAATTGGCAAAGTTGTTTATATAAAAAATTGCCAACAATCTCATATATATTGGGTTATTTGTGCTTTTATCTTAACCTCATTGAATTTATGCTTCACAATTCTCTTATGTTAATGATTATATGTGTTAGCAGAGGTCTGATTTCAGACTTATTGTGGGCTGATCCTATTGAGCAGTGGATGCAATACATTGATTTCTCTTCATAGTAATATCTATGCATTGGTTCTAACATCAGTGTGTATGTGACTTTTGGGGAGCTCAGGAGATCACTATGCCACCCAATTGATCAAAGAGGGACCATCTGAATCAATGAGACCGAGGGCCTCTTCTTTCTATTCTTCGTCTTTCTCTTCATAGGAAAAAAACTGGATCTGTCTACTATATAATAGAGAAGGTGATTAAGCACGGGAGGATTTATCAGTTTTTGCAAATGCCTAAATAGGAACCTTTTAATCCTTAACGCAAACTTTGGGAGGTCCTCCATAGCTCAACGCAGGCCTATTTGGCCTCTTCTTTCTATTGTTCGGATTATCATTGGCATGGTTTCATCACTGTGGACTAGACAAATTTCTTGTTTATATAAAGCATTGCTAACAATCTCATATATATTGGGTTATTTGTGCTTTTATCTTGACCTCACTGAATGTATGCTTGACAATTCTCTTCTATTAATGATTATATGTGTTAGTAGAGGTTTGATTTCAGACTTACAATGGGCTGATCCTATTGAGCAGTGGATGCAATAAACTGATTTCTCTTCACAATAGTATCCATGCATTAGTTCTAACATCAATGTGGATGTGACTTTTGGGGGAACTCAGGAGATCACTGTGCCACCCAATGGATCGGAGAGGGACCATCTGAATCAATGAGACTGAGGGCCTCTACTCTCTATTCTTCGTCTTCCTCTTGATAGGAAAAAAAATGGATTTGTCTACTATATAATAGAGAAGGTGATTAGGCATGGGAGGATTTATTAGTTTTTGCAAACGCCTAAATAGGAACCTTGCAATAAAGAAGACTTAGTAAGTATAAAGGCAAGTAAGAAGGCCAAATCTGCCTTTTAATACTTAACGCAGACCTTGGGAGGCCCTCCACAACTCAACGCAGGCCTATTTGGCCTCTTATTTATGTTGTTCGGACTATCATTGGCATGGTTTCATCATTGTGGACCAGACGGATTTTCTTGAAGGTTTGATCTCACTATTATAAGTTTTGGTCCTATTGTTTCATCACTGGTTTAAACTTGGTGCAACATTGTGGCATTTAGATAGCTAAAGGATAAGTAATCGATCTTGGTTTTTTTTTCTTTCCATTTTTCTGTTTAGATTCCAGCCCTCTTTTATGCCCTTTGTTGGCATCATTGATTAAGATCTAATTGGCAGAGTTGTTTATATAAAGCATTGCTAACAATCTCATATATTTTGGGTTATTTGTGCTTTTATCTTGACCTCACCGAATGTATGCTTGACAGTGCTCTTCTGTTAATGATTATATGTTCAAGCAGAGGTCTGATTTCAGACTTACAGTGGGCTGATCCTATTGAGCAGTGGATGCAATACATTGATTTCTCTTCACAGTAGTATTTATGCATTGGTTCTAACATCAATCTGATATATTGAAAATTGGTTCTTGTTCCTTGTATTGTTGTAGCATCTTGGTAACTAATTCCTCTTGAGGTCTGTCCACTAATAGCAATAATACTACATTGCACCTCTACTTTAGTTTTGGCATTCAAAGAACAGATCTACAAATGATAAGTTCTTGAGAGTTAGTTCTTTTTCCTTGCATCTTTGGTGACAAATTTGGGCTATTAGAGAACTGATTCTTTGCTGATCCAAATTTGCAGAGGTCTGACTTCATCTTACAGTGGCATATATGCACTCATTTTATCTCTAAATTTCCTCATTGATTTCCTCTTATGCATTTCTTGTGGTTAGAAGGATAGAAAATTAAGTATTCATCTATTAGCAATCACATATCTACTCTACCTGGTCTACCTGCTATGCTAGAGGCTGCTCTCCATAGAGCTGCTCCAGACCAATCCACTATGTATGGGCTACTACTCGATTGGGACTAATACTTGACTGGGCTCCTGGTATTAGCTTGGATCATGGTGATCCTCTATATACGTGACATTACTTACATTTGACATTTCATCTACCCAATCAAAAAACAAGCTAAACCCTTGATACTTGTCTCTAAATCCCTACATAAATGATAAGTTTACCTTGTAGTTGCAGGTGTTGATGCACTTGGATCTACTAAACAACAATTCAACAACAAAGAGGCATGTGTTATCTGTTGCTTGTCGCATTAAGTTTGTCCTAATAACTTTAAGACCATGATACTGCAATAAGATTGTTGGTACCCTCAAGCTAGTTGATCTCTGTGATTGAATAGAACTATCAGTTGCAACACATTGTCCCTCTGAATTGTTATCGCTCTAAATTCATCAAGTTACCAAACTAATTGTTAACTATTTCTTTTGACATTATGAACTTCACCAATCAACCTTTCATCTTTCGAGGATGCATCGTGAAATAAGATTGCTATACTTTTCCTTTCTGTGAAGTTAGGGATGTGTAACGATGTAATTATACGATGCATGCTTCTATCATCTTAGCTTAGAATCATGGTTTAGTTAACACCTTAGCAAGGAGGAATACAAGTATTGCTAGTGAACATAGATATACTACTTGTTTTTGGTTTTTGCCTTCTATGCTACTTGTGCCATCATGCTACTGGTTCATCTTATCTTCAGATTCATGCCTTTCCCTTCTATGCTACTTGTGCCATCATGCTATTGGTTCAATAGGTGCAGCTTGAACCAACAACAACTTAGGGCAGGGACTAGCTGCCGCACAACCCCTCTTGTTTTATATATGAAAACCATTTCATAAATGATGAAATGTCTAACAAAAACCTATATTCGATGAATAACCACATGATGACAAGATCCAATCTGTAAGGACCTGCGGTCCGGGTCACCTTCACCGTGCGAAGGACAGGCAAGGAGCTCGTGCGAAATGCGAAATGAATGAACCAAGGGCGAGTTTATATGATGTTGGGTGAGTTGAGAGGGTGGTCCCACGAGTTGGGCGGGCCGACCCTCCACTCGGGCGAAGGCAACATGTTGAACGAGTCGGCTTGGGCGTTGGGCGTGGGTCGGCCGGGTGACATAACCCGCCACCCGCCCGTATATATTAGTGGACGGTTTGTGGAGGCAAATCATCATTCGATCAACACGAGTTCGAACAAGGAGTTTTGCGGTGCATGGATGAGCCCGCACGACGGGCGGAACTCGGGTGAAAAACTCATTCAGAAAAGTCGGGTGAAAAACTCGGGTGAGAAACTCGGGTGAAAAACTCGTGCAGAAAACTTGGGCGAGGGCGAACTCGGGCGAGGTCGTCAGGCAGAACTCGGGCGAGGTTGTTCAAGCAGGACTCGGGTGAGGTCGTTCAGGCAGAACTCGGGCGAGATCGTTAGGTAGGAAACTCGGGCGAGGTCGTTCGGGCGAATCAGGTGAGGTCGTTTGGGCAAGCTGGGTGAGGTCGTTAGGCGACCTGGGTGAAGTTGTTCGGGCGAGCCAGGTGAAGTCGTGTGGTGACCTGAGTGAGGTCGTTCGGGCGAAGTCATGTGGCGATCCAGGTGAAGTCATGTGGCGACTCGGGTGAAGTTGTTCGGGTGAACGAGTTTGGGTGAACAGGTGGACGTGCGGACGGGCGGCCAGGTGAGGGCGCGTCGTGCACAACGAAACGAAGAATCGTGCAGACGGGCGACTTGGGTAGGGCGCACCATGCACGATGAAACGGTGGAAACGGTGAAGTGTTGAGGTTGTGAACGAAGGTGTGACTCGTGCGGAGGTGCCCGTGTGTGGCGACTTGGTTACGACGAGGCACGCCCAAGTTGGGCAAACAACACGATCGTGCGACGAGGTGAACGAAGGGTTGGTGAGTCGTGTGGCGACCGTGCGGAGGCGCCGACGAGCTGGGCAACCAAGTTTGCCGAAGTTGGAAATTTGGCTAAGTGTAAATTTGGGGTTTCCCAAGATTTAACTTGTACTTATAAAAGAAGATTATATATATTGATTCGGGCAGACTCATATTGCAGGGAGTTTCCCCTCCCTTTATACTATTGTGCATTTCTATTGTATAATGCTATTTATGTGAATGTTATGGGCTTTCACTGTATAAAGGAAACATAATAATACTTGGTAATGAAAAATAAACTAAGTATGGAATGTTAGGCGTAGTCTACAATCGTAAGTATTGGTGAAAAGAAAACGGTTGGTAGTGCCGCACCTCGCTATAGTGCGGTTGGAAGAGTACCGCCAGTGTAGGGGCGTGACAGGTGGTATCAGAGCTGGTGAACTGAATCAAGGAGCTGATTCTACAAGACCGAAGACTTGGTAGGGAGTTCAAGTTTTGCAGGTGATAGGTGGAATATCAGGGTGATTCAGGTGAATGGTGAAACATGTTTAACAGAGGTGAAGCTTTGTGCTTGGGCCAAGCTGAACGACAAGGCATGGAAGGTCTGGAAGAATGCGAAGGGAAGCTCTTGCTTACCTTATATAGGTTGAAGCGGTTGAAAGAAGAGAACCCCCAGATGCGAGATAAGCTTGAAGTCTTGGAAAAAAATGTTGAAGACGAACTTCTTCCACTTGGTTGGACAATGGAGCAGGATGAAGTTGCAGATTGTGCTGACAAGGAAGAGGAGGTCGTGATGTTTGAGGATGTTGCAGATGTGACAACAATGGAGGATGAACTTGAGATTGATCAAGTTGGACCAGGATCGTGCAATTTGCAGACATGGATGGATGGGGATACTCACATGGAGGAGCCTCATGATGATGATGTAAGTACTATTGATACTTGTGTTTCATTTGAGCTTTTGGGAGATGAACCATATGCAGGGAAGGGCAAAGTCAATTTGCCGATGCTAGGGAGCATCTTACCATGGATGTCTATGATGAGACCTTGTATGGAGAAGCAAGGATTGTTGACTGTTGCAGGACTTGTTGGGGTTGTTTGTGACCTTATGGTAGATGGCACAAAGGCTCGTGACAAGGGAGGAACATGATGATCGTTTTGGAGGAATGGGTCATGCTTTAGCTACATGGAGAATTGGCTAAGTGCCCGGCATGACTCATGGACAGATTGAGGAGGGCACACACTTGAGTTGCTTGGGTGGACTTCTCATGGCTGAGACCAAGAGATAGTTTTGGTGAAACCTTTAGTAGGGGAGCTATGATGGAAGGGATTCGTGATGATGATGATATGGTTGGGTGACCGAGTTCACTAGAACGAAGATTGCAAACTTGGATGATGATGACCGATTGTTGTGATGGGTCTACTTGGTTGGACTACATGGGCAACTTGAGTCATGGACATCAGGTTGGAGACATGGAGCATGGCAGTCTTATACAGGGACATTATGCAGGAGCACTTGTAGAGGTGTCACTTATGGGCATCCAATGAGGAGTGCCAAGGCAGGGATGTTGTGTAGGTGGATTTGCTGGTGTGACATGGAGATGTTTTACTTATGAGCCGATGGAGAGGTTGTGCACTCTTGTACAACGAGGCCATGGACTTGGATGGAGTTGTGAGCAGACTATGGAGCATTCCTACTACATGGAGAGTTGAGGCATCTAGCAGAGACCTTTGGGGCCGAGACTTGTATGCTTGCCGAGATGTTGATGGGAGATGACTCATGGAGCTCATGATGACATGAGATTGTTGTGACTTTTGGGGACTTCATATATGGTGGACTTGGAGACACTTTGGAGTGATGGAGTTACAACGATGATGATGCCTTGGTGGCAACACTTGGGCATGGGTTGAGCCGAGACTTAACCACTTTTGACACATGGGAGCTGATTGATCTATGATCATGGGTAGCACATGGATAGATGAGACAGGTGTATACTTGTTTCTATGGCAGACTTGAGGGATGGCACATACAGATATGATGGAGGTTGCTTCATGGACCTGGATGTGGCACATCAAGAGTCGGGGTTTGATGAGATGATCTCTTCACTTTGAGGAGATGGATATTTTGCAGATGGATGATGATGTTGGGTAGAAAACATCATGGACAACATGTTGCAGATGAGATGAGGGCTACTTCATGGACCTGAGCATGGCTTATACTTGTATGGAGATGGATTCTTGATCGAGTTGAGGATGTGACGGGATGTTCTGAGAAACGACTAATGATGGCATGAGGATGTGCATTCTCATGGTTTGAGTGCGACAGTTGGATTAGCTACCCAACTAGCTTAGATTATGGGGCTCGAGCAGTGTATAGAGATGTGTTAGCATTTGTTGGAGTATCATGGCAGCAGTTCACATGATGACGACACATGATGAGGTCGACATGATATGTTGCAGGAAGCATGTAGCTTGAGATGGAGGGGCCAGCCTTCCATAATGGGGAGCAACATGTGGATATTGTGACAGAGTGGTCGATGGTCATGGATTGAGATGATTTTCCGATGTATGACATACCGGTGGGGTGTATGCCTTGGTATGGAGATCTTGGTGACAGATTTCTGCTGGGACGAGATATTGTCGAGGACGACAATGACCTTAGGTGGGGGAGGATGTAAGGACCTGCGGTCCAGGTCACCTTCACCGTGCGAAGGACGGGCGAGGAGCTCGTGCGAAATGCGAAATGAATGAACCAAGGGCGAGTTTATACAATGTTGGGCGAGATGAGAGGGCGATCCCACGAGTTGGGCGAGCCGACCCTCCACTTGGGAGAAGGCAACATGTTGAACGAGTTGGCTTGGGCGTTGGATGTGGGTCGACCGAGTGACATAACCCGCCACCCGCTCGTATATATTAATGGACGGTTTGTGGAGGCAAATCATCATTCGATCAACACGAGTTCGAACAAGGAGTTCTGCGGTGCGTGGACGAGCCCGCATGGCGGGCGGAACTCGGGTGAAAAACTCGTTCAGAAAAGTCGGGTGAAAAAGTCGGGTGAGAAACTCGGGCGAAAAACTCATGCAGAAAACTCGGGCGAGGGCGAACTCGGGCGAGGTCGTCAGGCAGAACTCGGGCGAGGTTGTTCATGCAGGACTCGAGTGAGGTCGTTCAGGTAGTACTAGGGCGAGGTTGTCGGGCAGGAAACTCGGGCGAGGTCGTTCGGGCGAACCGGGTGAGGTCGTTCGGGCGAGCCGGGTGAGGTCGTCGGGCGACCCGGGTGAAGTCGTTTGGGCGAGCCGGGTGAGGTCGTTGGGTGACCCGGGTGAAGTCGTTCGGGCGAGCTGGGTGAAGTCGTGTGGCGACCCGGGTGAGGTCGTTCAGGCGAACCGGGTGAAGTCATGTGGCGACCCGGGTGAAGTCGTGTGGTGACTCGGGTGAAGTTGTTCGGGTGAACGAGTTTGGGTGAATGGGTGGACGTGCAGATGAGCAGCTGGGTGAGGGCGCACTGTGCACGACGAAACGAAGAATCATGCGGATGGGCGACTTGGGTAGGGCGCGCCATGCACGACGAAACGGTGGAAACGGTGAAGTGTTGAGGTTGTGAACGAAGGTGTGACTCGTGCGGAGGCGCTCGTGTGTGGCGACTTGGTTACGACGAGGCGTGCCCAAGTTGGGCAAACAACATGATCGTATGACGAGGTGAACGAAGGGTTGGTGAGTCGTGTGGCAACCGTGCGGAGGCGCCGACGAGCTGGGCAACCAAGTTTTCCGAAGTTGGAAATTTGGCTAAGTGTAAATTTGGGGTTTCCCAAGATTTAACTTGTACTTATAAAAGAAGATTATATATATTGATTTGGGCAGACTCATATTGCAAGGAGTTGCCCCTCCCTTTATAATGTTGTGCATTTATATTGTATAATGTTGTTTATGTGAATGTTATGGGCTTTCACTATATAAAGGAAACATAATAATACTTGGTAATGAAAAATAAACTAAGTATAGAATGTTAGGCGTAGTCTACAATCATAAGTATTGGTGAAAAGAAAACGGTTGGTAGTGCCGCACCTCACTATAGTGCGGTTGGAAGAGTACAGCCAGTGTAGGGGCATGACACAATCAGTCCAAGTGAAAATGTAAGGTGTTGCCTAATTTAGTTACAATGGAGAGTGAAAAAAAAATTTTCATAGAAATTTGGTAATTTTTTTCAAGACATTGGTTTGTGAAAGTTTTTTTATTTTTATTTTTTATTTTATATATTATAGAATAAATCTAGCACCACTAAAAATTTTGAAACATTCATAATTTTAAAACTTAATAACTATAACTTTAATTTAAGAAATTTTCCACTATTTTCTAAAATTCATACCAAAATTTCAATTATTTTTCGAGAAAATTGTGATAAGTTTAGAATAGACTAAAATGTAATGTCATGGCCCTGAAGACAAATGTGCCACCTCAAGTCCCACGAAGATACATCACTACCACATTTGGGCCCTCAAGGTTATAATATCAATCATAAGGTAATGGCCGCATGTGTCTACCAACTAGCACTATATGGTTTGTTCGTGACATTATTCATAATTGGAGATATGTACTCAAAAAACAATTATTGATGGAGAAATGTTTTAAAAAGCAATACATTGAAATGATGGAGAATTTTCTGAAGAACATATAAGTTGATATTTGATGACATTGATATATGAAAGGTTTAAATACAATGATAGGTTTTAAGATCTTCTTAAGATAATAATTATTAGAACTTTATATCAATTGATTTAATATCGATGTATTTGAAAGAATTTTTCGAAATATGATATTGTTGTTTGGAATAATTTTGGGGTTATTTTTGTAGTTTATTTTTGATAAATTATATTGGTAATGTTTTATGGTCAATGTTTTGAATTTAATAAGGTTTTCAAGATTAAGTTGAGAAAATCTTAACGATTATTTTTCAGTTATGAAATGATAACAAATTTAATAAAAAATTTATTAGATATTTAATAATTTAAATTAATTATTAAATTATTAATTTTTATTAATGAGTAAATAATATTTAATCTAAAATTAATATTAACCACTAGATTTTGGTTAATAGGTAAGAAATTATAACTAATTTATTTTTCTTAATAAGTAAGAAATTATTAAATTAGTTAATTTAAATTATTATTAATTAATTAATAAGTATTTTTAATATGGTTAAAAGAGAAAACAACAAAAAAATATTTTATTTTAATTTTTATTATAATTTAAAATAAAGGAGATAAAGAAAGAATGATAAAAGAATTAGAAATTATCAAGTAAAATAAAAATATAAAGTAAAATAAAAATAAGAAAAAGAATTAAAATAAAAATAAATTAAAAATTAAGAAAATAAATAATCACAAAGAAAGGGTAGGAACCTAACTCTTAATTTCCAACCATCATCCTTATTGAGATTTTTGACTTGTTTCTCAATTTCAATGACCTCTCTTAACTTTTTATGGTGGAAATGATCAATCTTGGCAATGACCTTGGAATCCTCAATGCAAATATTGTGCTTAGTTTTCTACCCACGTTCAACAATAAATAAGGAGCATGAATGATTATGCCTAATATTTGTTGCATGTTCTTCATTCTCAGATTAATGGAGCGACCCGCTTCTCCAATGTAGGGAATCCCACATGAGTAGGGGATTGAATAAACCCCTTTCATGTCATTAGGGTTCACAAGGTCCTTAACATATCTAAGGGAGCTCCTAATTGTATTAAGGGGCTTGAAAGTAGTAGTGACATTATTCTTCTTAAGAATATGAGTGATCTTATCATTGGTTCCTTGGATGAATGACAGACTAACCTTTGGAAAATGTTCATCACGAGATTTCTCAATTAAAGAAACTTTACACACTTTTTGAAAAGATATAAGGCCTTGATGTCTACTATAGCCATTGTTTTCAAAAACTCTTAGAAGGTGGGATTTCTCATCTGCCAAATGGTTTTCATCTAAGACCCTCAGCGCATGGGTAGAAAAGGGTGTTAAGAACTCCAAAATTTTGTGTTAGGAAATGGTTAGAATTGACATGAATATACTGCTTTGTGTGAGTTTTCTGGAGAAACATCTAGTGAGACAAGGAGCCATCTTCCATTATGGAGAGAAGAACATCAAGGAAATGAAGGCTGCCATCAACTTCAACCTCCATAGTGAATTTAATGTTGTTTGATTGAGAATTAAGATGAATAAGGAACACATCCAACTTTTCACGTCCGTGGGGTGAGAAAACACAAGTATCATCTATAAACCTTTTCCAGAGCTTGGGTTGAAATTGACTAGAGGCTAAAGCTTTGGTCTCAAATCCTCCATGAATAAGTTGGCAACAATAGGAGAGAGTGGAGAATCCATGGAAACTCCATGTGTTTGCTCATAGAATTCACTTTGAAACCTGAAAAAGGTTGATGTCAAGCAAAGACCAACTAATTTGGCATTGTCATCATTGGTAATCTGATTTATGACATTAATGGCCTCATTAATAGGGGTTTTTGTGTAAAGGGAAATAACATCAAATCTAACCGGCAAATCCCCAGGGTCTAGCCTGATACCTTTTAGCTGATTCACAAAGGAAGCAAAGTCCTTAATAAAGGAACTTGTGCGGCCAACTAAAGGCTTGAGCTTTTGAGCTAAGAACTTAGCAAGAAGATAAGTAGGCCCACCTATTGTGTTTACAATAAGTCTGATGGGGACCCCATCTTTATGAATCTTCAGAAGGCCATAAATTATAGGGGTGATAGGGTTACTTTAAACAAATTGTGAAATAAAGTTACTCTTATTTGTTTATCAAATTCAAAAACTTTACTAGTCCTATTGGGAGAGTAGCTTTGTAATAAGATATGTTATACTCTAAATGACATACAAATATTTATTTTTAAAGATGAAATGGTTAATTGTTTTTGGCCCAAGGAACTCACTACATCATCACAAAAACATAGGATAAATCATGTTGTAGAAAACACAATTTATTAGCAAATTGTGTTATTTGAAATAACAAGAGTATTTTTAAATATTTAAAGTATTTATTTGAAGTGAGTTACCAAAAAATTGTGTAGGTCTTAGTTAAAAATATTCAACAAAGTTGGACTGATTGAAAGGCTTGAAGGAAAATGTTATTCTTTGAGTATGATACATGTTAGCACTAGACATCATATTCATTATTTAGAGAGATTTGGAATAGGAATCTATTTAGCAACAAAGTGAAACATATTTTATTTCATCATAGGAAAGTCTCTTATTTTTCTTTCAGTCAAGAAAATTCTCATTTGAAATAACCATTAAAATAGTCTTGATAAAGTGATTTTTGGTTATTTTGATGAATATTAATTCTGTAAAAAATCAGAAGAACACAAAATATTGTATGAGTGCGAATGTTTATACCATGTACTATATAGACCTATACTATTTAAGATGTAATTAATTTCATTGGTATAATTATACATTACAATCCATGTTATTTGATTATTTTGGAGTTCATTGGTATAATTAGTTATTACAATCCATGTTATTTGATTATTTTGCAGAGGAAAGTGATAAGATTAGAAAGAGATATTACAATGTTGACTTGGAGGAGATGATCGAAGCAAGAGTTCATTTAGGGCATACAACTAAGAAACATAATCTTTAGACGTCACTTTCCATTTTTACAAAGCATAGAGATGCGTATATTATAAATATAGCTAAAAATACTCAATATTAGTCAAAAAATTGTGATTTAGCATTTGACATAGTGATCAGGGGAAAAAAATTCCTAATTGTAAATATGAAATATCAAGCAACTAATTTTATTTAGCAGTGCTTGTTACTATACAATCTTGATGTCATTGTGTAAGTACAAAAGGTCTTGGTGGTATGTTAAAAAAATGGTCTAATACAGAGATGAGATCTTAGAAGCTCAAGGACTTCAAAAAAGGAACAAGATATGAGACAATTTAATCATCCTCTAGAAAAATAAGCAACAATGTTGAAGATACAGTTGGACTAATTGCATAAATAACTAGGTCAGATTAGATACATGATCGACTTACCTAATATTGTGATAATTATCAATCAACAAGAAAAATCCAATGCTCTTGAGTGAAGTAGAACTTTTGGTATCTTGACATTTTTCTTATTTGATATAAATTATGATCATGATCCCATCGATATCTCAATTCTAGCCAATGTTGATGATATATATTCAATCCAAGTGATCCAAAATGCATCAACATTAGCAATTTGCAAAGGAAGGTCATTAAGGTCTTGATAGCTATTTGAAAGGATAATATATAATGAGTTATTAATAATAAGAAAATAAGAAAAAAAGGGGAGGACATGAGGATTTAATAAGTTGGTTGCAATTCCATCTAAATTATTCTATGAGCAAATTTTATTTATTAGTTTGGTTGGATGCTCCAAAAAGACAAATATTTTTAATGAAATAACCATTTTATTATTTGATGACATCAAAAATTCTAATGAGGGTGAAATAATGGAGGAAAAAATCATTTCTTTTCTTCTTTAAGTTAATATTTAAAATGTAGTAATATGGATATGGATGTTACCTTATATTCTATTAGCATATCGAATCATATATATGAGATATCACATGTGGTGGTGGGTTAAATTTTCTATTGGAAATATTAAAGTTTCAAGTTCATGGACAAGTACTTTTGAATTCTTGGGTTCTAATTCTTGTCTTCGTATGTTCAAATACCAAAGTTGCTTGAGATCCACAAACCATTCCTACTAGTTATCAAAATTAGTCTAATATATTTAAAAAAATGTAGACTTCACCATAACTTAGATTAGGGAGGAAGAATAGGGCCCCTTAGTTTTGTTTATTGGATCTATGCTTCTATTCATCTTTGTTTATAACCAATTAAGTGATCCTTTGCCTTTGGGAAATATAAAATTACCTCATAGGGACTTAACATACTTACAATTGATATTAATATTGTAGTCACTCTAGTTTTGCTTATGTTAATATCATATTTCTATGTAGGTCTTACAAAGAAGAGGTTAAATTATTTTGGTAAATATATTCAACCAAGCATGAAACTTTTACCAATTAACATCTTAGATGATTTTATAGAACAAATAACACTTTTTTCAACCTTTAAATAGAAATGTGATGAATTGGAAGTTGTTGTCCTTGTTTCTTTGGTATGTTCAATAGTTCCTATACCTGTAATTTTCCTATGATTATTTATAAGTAGTATTTAAACTATGTCTTTGCAAGTCTAGGTGCAAATTATATATGTAAATAATGGAGGGTTGTGAGTAATTCACCGTGTCATTTTCCAGTAAAAGAGAATGTTTTTGAAATAGTGTATCAACTCATAACTAGATATGTTTGGTAAAAGAAAATTAGAGTTCTTAGTAACAAGATCTTGTTAAGAATATTTAGAATTAGTTCACTACTAATTCCATGCATTAGATCTATATATAGGGGGGATAAGATTGGTCCATTTCTATGGTAATACGAGAGAAAATAATATTGAGAAATTTCGATAATCAGAGTTTCTCGAGTAGAGAATGTACCATGGCATATACTAAAAAAAAACAAATTCCTAATAAGAGGAGAATTTTTCAAGATGCTTACTTTGCATCTAGTTTTTCTTCTTCTTATATTAATATATTTATATTAATTATAGTATTTATATATTTTATGGATTACTATATCATCTACAAATATGATATATAGCTACTTACAAATTCTTACATATTCTATCTCTATGATGAGAATTCACATGTTGAATAAAATGGAATTTTTCTTCCTAACTTATGAAGAGTAATTTTTTTTATAAGGAATATTATCATTTTGATACCATTAACAAATCTTTTGGGATATTATTTGTTTAGAAGAATTCATTCTATAATTTCATCCCGGGTGAACATTTGATAGTTGAAATTGCCATATCATAAATTATCTCAGCCTCAATAATAGGAGATTACCAAGGATTCTTATATGTTTGTTGTTATGTAGGATTATCTGTAGGAACTTCTTTTATTGAACTCGAGATTGATTAGGGCATCCATATAGGCCAATTTGTAGAAGGTATTATGACACAATAAGAAGTGAAATGTAAAATACTAAGTACCTTATTGCCACATTTAGATTTTATGGAACATTTAACTATATATGGACTAGTTGTGGCCTTATCACTTCTATTTGCAAATCCCAAATTTGCTTGATGTTAAAAACAAATATCCGTACACCTCATTATTACATTAATATTTCTCCAAGAATTTCCTTACTAAGTTGTCCTTCTAGGGGAGACATTGATCCAAATAATTAGAAAATTAATTAATGTTTTTCTTCCTATACCTATACTTGAATTAGAAAAAATCATAACACATGTAGTAGCCAAGGGAGTAGATAAGGAAAGGAAAAAGATTGCAATCCTTATATAAGATCTAGGAGTAAGTATCCCAAATGTTCTTTTCTAGAACTAAATATATAAGACCAAATAAGAAAAAAAAAGAAAAGAAATATGTAGAACATGCCCTTATCTATGAGAGAAGAGTGTATGAATAATGTAATCAAGCCTTTCATTTCCTTTATTTATTGTTTTAGAAACATATATCATAAATCTCAGTTTAGTGTTTAGTTTACAGATCTATTTTGGAAGGAGAGTGTGCACAATTTGTATATTCAAATAATATGGGTAAGCCCAATAATATTTTGGAGATAGAAAAGTGCATGATATCAAAAAATTACTTCTAAACAATGAATAATGATGAACTATATCATTTCATAATTGATTGGGAAATGAACTTGTAGGTTATAACTTACAATGAGGAAGGACCATTAGAATGGTTAAAATTAAATTAATTGAAGCATAAGCACAACTAACTAGGTACTAATTCCACTACCCTCTCAAGATGAGATGGATTCAAAGGCATGATATGAGATTGATCCTATATATAACATTCATATTAATGTTGCAACAATAATTCTCTCACCAATATTTACGAAGAGCTTTAAGAACTTCAAATAGCCATTTGAATATTGAGTTACATTTATGTATGATCAATCACAATATTGTCTTGCATAGAGCCATGATAAACACAAATTATTAGTTGTTATAGGTCATATTAATAAGTGCTAATGGGAGGTATTTGACTTGAAAAAATTATAATTGCTATACCAAAATGGATCGTAGAATATAATAATAGAGTAAGAGTTGTTAATATTGGCACCATATTTCAAGTAGGAGATATAATCACTCATATTTGTGATCTTGATGAATTAATGTTAGGAGAATTAGTGGAAGATGGTATAGTAGGCATTTCCTTACATTTAGGATTAAATAATGTTGGAATTGTATTAATCACTGAAGGAATGGGAAAAGAGTCTTAGGTACCAATAAGTGATGTGTATTTGGATTGTGTTGTAAATCTTATATCCCAACCCATTGATAGCAAAGATCAAATTTTAGCATATAAATTTTGATTGATTGAATCTCTTTCTATAAGTAAATATCAATAACTTTTGTATATGAATCCCTTCAAACAATGCTTATTGCTACTGATTTTCTTATGGGATGATCCCCGAGACTAAATTATTGGGGATAGACAGAATGGTAAGAAAATAGTAGCTACATCTATTTTTCCTAAGTACAAGTGTCAAAATGTAAGATTTATCTATGTAATGATTGGTCAAAAAGATTCCTATGTGACTCAAGTAGTTAAACCATTTCAAGAACATGGTGCAAATAAATACACATTATGATAGAAAAAATTGTGGATTCTCCCACTAGCTTACAATATCTCTCTCTTTATAGTGAAAACTATCGATTCTCCACTGCATTAGAATATCTCTCCCCTTATATAGGGATAAATTTAGATGAATATTTCATGTATAAGAGACAAAATAATTTAATAATTTATGATGATCTCTCCAAACGGGCACAAAATTATTGGCAAATGTCTCTTATATTAAGAAGGCATCCTAGCCATGAAACTTATTCAATAGATGTTTTTTATTTGCATCCCCATATCTTAGAAAGAGTAGTTAAGTTAAGTTCTATATAGTAGATAAAATGTCATAATTGATTAGAAAAAAGAAAATGACAATTTAGATTTCTAATGCTAAAAAATTACAATCCTCCATGGTTTTCTAGCCTAATTTCCAAATCGGGGCCAATTTCCCAAATAGATCCTCTTTTCACTATTTAAGTGATTTTCTTTGCTAATTTTCACATTGGGAATGGTCTCCCAATCAACCCTACCTACACTTGTTGGATGTTTTCCTTGGTTGAATTTCATATATGGGTCAAACTCCTATTCAAGCCCTGTTTTATCTTGTTTGATGATGACTTGTCCAATTTCCACAATAATGTTGATATCCTAATTAGGCCCCTCTTACACTTCTTTAATGTTTTCCTTCATTTATTTCCACATAATGAGTGATCCTCCAATCAAGTTCATATTACACTTGTTCTATGATTACCTTGGTCAATTTCAACCTCAAGACCCATATCCCAATCAAGCCCCCTTTGAATTAGTTCAATGGTTGTCATGGCCTATTTCCACATTAGGAAAATTTCCCAATTGGGATCCCTAATCACTTAGTGTTTTCTCGCCCAATTTGACAATTCAAATAAAGTGCAAACGTAAGTAAAATTTTTATACTAGGGAAGAACGAGTGGCATGATCAAGAGAAGACACGCAGATTGATATTTGCATGTGGACAATATCGTCACCTATAATGTGAAGTTTGAGAGAGATAGGTGTCCATATACAAATGCAACACAAAGACAAGAATATCTATGTAATCAAAATGTCCACATTGGTTAAGAATATTTAAGGAACTATTTACATGATTGTTTGAGGTGTCTTGAGAGGTTGATTTCCAAATTGGGATTGTTTCCTCTATAGGTAACATTTCTCATTTCCCCAATGTTTGATGTGGTTGATTTGCTTATGGGGTGTGAGGATCCCATTTAGACATTTTCTCACTTAATGTTCACTAGGCTTGATTCCCTAGTGTGAGAAAATGATTCTTATTGAAAGGAAAGGTAAATTTATTTAGTATGGTGGGACTAGTAGCATGTTTAAGAGAACACATGTGGACTTTGATCTCCATGTGAAAAACATTGTCACCTTCTACATGGAGGTTGAGAGAGGTAGGTGGTCATATGGGAAAGCGACAAGTGGACATGAATCTTCACATAAAAAGATAATATCTATTTCATTAGAGAGTCTTCAAAAAATCGTTGCATAATTTTTAAGGTGTTTGAGGTGTTCATGAAGGTTAATTCCAAAAATGAGTTTGATGCTTGCATCAAGACCCAAGCTCAATTCATAAGAATTCAAGGTAGTCAATTTGCTAATTTTGCGTGATGACTTCATTGGAACCCTTATGTATTGTTAAAATAGATCAGTTCCTAGTTCTTGCTCGGTCCCTCCAACAAGACTCTTGTACACTGTTCAAATTGTTTCGCTAGCTTGATTTAAAATTTTATTTTATAACTAAAAGAGAGAAATCATAGAAACCAAATTCATTATAAATCAAAGTGCTCATTTCCCCGATGTTTCATGTGGTTGATTTCCTTATGGGGTGTGAGGATCCCATTTAGACATTTTCTCACTTAATGTTCACTAGGCTTGATTCCATAGTTTGAACAAATGATTCTTATTCAAAGGAAATTTAAGTTTCTTTACTATGGTGGGACTAGTAGCATGTTTAAGAGAACTCAAGTGGAATTTGATCTCCATGTGAAAAACATCATCACCTGATACATGGAGCTCAAGTAGGATATGTGGTCATATGGGAAGGTGACAAGTGGACAAGAATCTTCACATCAGAAGAGAATATCCATTTCATTAGAGAGTTTTCAAAGAATTGTTGCATAGTGTATAAGGTGTTTGAGGTGTTCGTGAAGGTTAATTCCCAAAATGGGTTTGATGCTTGCATAAAAAATCAAGCTCAATTCCTAAGAATACAAGGTAGTCAATTTGCTAATCTTGCATGATGACTTCATTGGAACCCTTATGTATTGTTAAAATAGTTTAGTTCCTAGTTCATGCTCGGTGCCTCCAACAAGCCTCTTGTATAATATTAAATTTGTTTTGCTAGCTTGATTCAAAGTTTAAACACATTCAAAGGCTTTTAGTTACAAGGGAAAGTGGGAAGAGGAACATATGTACTCTAAAGGCATGAGCAGCCCAATGAAATGATGATATAAATGGGGGACCTCTACATTCACACCTTAACCATTATCTAGGGAAAGATTACATGTGTGTTCCCGATTTCATAAGATTAAGCCAAAAACTAAATCCTTTTAAACATAAATCTATTGAAATATCAATTAAATAACCCACTATATAAAATTATTAAATATAACTAATAAACTCTAAACACCTTCAAAATGAATAAAAATATATTCTTAATAAAAATATATATACTAAAATTTAATACTTTTACAATAAATATTATTCATTTTAAAAATCTAATTTTATAACTAAAAAAATCCAATCAAAGCTCTACCCAGATACCGTAGTTTTAAAACAAGTAACTTTCCCTTCCTAATAAAATATCTAGTTTTAAAAATAAAAAATAAACTTTTTCTTCCTAATAAAATATATAAATTACCTTAATAAAATATATATCTAATCACGCAAGAGAGATGGTACCACTTTGTCTTGGACACTCCCTTTCCTCACTACACATCTTTATGGCAGTTGTTGTCACACTTCTAAAACCAGCGTGACACCCTTTAATCTGGGCTTACATGGCAGTTGTTGTCACACTTCTAAAACCAGTGTGATACCCTTTAATCTGGGCTTACATATGGCTATACTTAGATAAAATTCGCTTACATGGCAGTTGTTGTCACACTTCTAAAACCAGTGTGACACCCTTTAATCTGGGCTTACATATGGCTATACTTAGATAAAATTCATATGATTTATACTTCCATAAAAATCCAGTTCTGATTACTTTAAATATTACCATTTCCAATATTACAATGCCCATATTTTATTTGAAATATTAATATTATTAAATAATTAATTGCTTTGCACCCAGAATATGTGGATTCTTTCATTGAGACTGAATTGTACATGGCTCGATTCCAAATTCCAAAAAATCTAAAAAAACAAAATTGATGTATTGACCCTGGAAAATCTAGTTCTGAGTACTTTAATAATATCATTTTCAATATTACGATTGTTCATATTTTTTTTTATCTTAATTATAAAATTTGGGGTTTTTTTTTTTAATAATTGGCTATCACTATAAACCTAGGCTAAACAGACTCAGGATCAAATTTAACTGGCTGCCACTATAAACCTAGGCTACGTGCAACAACCTGCAAGATGCCTCAACAAGTCGCCTACTCTTCTAGCCAAGACACTATACTCAATGGGATTTGAACCCTCATCTCATGGGTTTCACCCAGCGAAACTCACCGCTAAACCCCATATCACTGTATATAAATTTTGAGAATATTAATAATATAAAATAATTAAATGAAGGACTACGCCATTTCACACATCACTAGGGATAAAAATGGGAGGGCAAATGCTCTATCAAAACAGGGTCTATCATCTCCACACGGAATATGGAGGATGCAAATAATAGTGGACAATATTTCTCATCAGATCCAAGACTTCTCTATCCCGGGTACATAATTTTCCATAATGAGATCCTCATCTGGTATGTTCTTTCTTTTTTCCACAACTTTTGACTCCTATGATTGAATTTTGATGTATAAATATCTTGGCTTATGGGACTGCATAGAATCGTCTTTTTGGACATAGAAGTTAGTAGTATTATCTCTCTCTATACGTCCTATCCTTTCATAATCTGATATGACTTCATAAATCCTGTTTCTCTCCATGTGCTTATGAACCACTATACTTAGCCACGATTGATGGTCACTATATGAATGCTATATAAGTTGATATGCTGTATATTTTGATGAACGCATATAATATAATCATGAAGCTTTTTTTTCGTGTTGAAAAAATAATTAATTGTTTTACATTCAGAATATGAGATTTTTTTCATTAAAATTGAATGGTATATAAATGAGACTACTTGCAAATAAATTCTAAAACCACAAAAATCAATTAACTCCAAAAACCAGAATTGATGTATTGATAATAGAAAAATGTAAATTAGGGGCTTGGAGTATGCTTTAAAATTGTTTCTGCTTGGCTAAGAGCTGTCTTTATGGGATGTAAGACCCAGAGGCATTTGGCTGAAGTGAAACCCTGCCCCCTTACGGACCACCAACAGGTTATTCGAGGTGGCCTGATTTTCCTTAAATAAAGGTGATGAATTAACCTACATTGACTAAGAACAAGTAGAAATAACTGTCCTCACTACTGGTTTGACAACTGAATTATGATAAATTTTCCCACCTATAAAAAAATATAAATTAAAACACATGATAATACACTCTATAGACGAACCAACGAACTCAATCGAACTCAATCAAACTGGGACCATTATTATGATTATGATTATCAGAATTCTTAGAACGCCCATGGGCGGCCATATATGCCAACTACCGACCATTATTTGATAGGCGACAATGATGGGCCGCCAATATTCCTATAATTAAAGAAGCCATACGTCGAAGCTGAGTTGTTCATATCCGCAAACCTTAAAGCTGAGTATTCGTGATATAGATGGGTGACATTGACGGGTTTATCTTTTTGTTCACTTCAGATCAAAGGAATCTACTTAAAGTGCCCGCTGAAAATGCTAAATTTTCTCACTGATAAATTTTCTTGGACCATACAAATTTATTATTTTTACTATATAATTTAATATATAGTATGACTATATTGAAAATGCCAATTTTGTAATTGGATTTGAAACCTGCGCTTAAATGAAATAAATATTTATTAGTTAAATATAATTATGAATATGTAGTATTTAATTATTAATATTGGTTAAGAGTTCTGATATATTTTATTACGTAAATACAAAGTAAACATACATATGTTAGATGAAAGTCTATATCGAAAAAAAAACTATATGTATCAATACGAAGATGAAGAGTTATCTCTTTATTTAAAAGAATAATATGAAAAACAAATCAACAAAAAAGCAAAGGCAAAGATAAAGATATGAGGCCATGAACAACAGATGAAAAAAGAGCAGGGAAGCATTATAAAATTGTAGAAAGAGTATGGAAGCATTACGAAATTGCGAAGGAATATAAATAATGAAAAGGACATGGCACCAAAAAAGAGTAGGGAAGTATTACAAAATTGCAAAGGAATATAAATAATGAAAGGAACATGACACCATCTATGTGTAAGTGTATACATGTATAGAGAGATGCAACAATAAATCTTAAAAAAAATAACTAGTGAAAGGGCAATAAATATGTAAAATACACATAATAGCAATACACAAGAGCAATATGGTGAAAGGAAGCATCCCAAGCATGCTTGGGACCTTTACAACGATCATCATTATTGGAGGTTAGTAGATAGTAGCAGAACTCTTGAAAAAAGGAGTGGGAATTCTTAGAAGTTGAAATTACTATTAGTAATGGGAAGGTTATCAAAAGAAAACTTATAGATAAAGCATATTAATCATCTTGTCGATAGACAATTTTCATAGCAAAAAATACTTTATAGTAAAATTAAAAATATATTTAAAATATTAAAAATAATATTTCTAAATTTTATATTTAAAAAAATTATATTCAATTTTTTGTAAAGATAAAAGTACCGAAACAAATTTTCAAATACAAATTTATGTTCAAATTTCTTGACAAATATTGTTATTAAAAAAACATTTTATAAAAAATATCAATAAGAAGAGTTTTTTCGATAGAAATTATATAGGATTTTTTTTTTTTTTCGACACGTTTCGAACCAGCTAGTGTGGTTCATCTGCATGATGAGATGAAGATGTAGATCATGGCACATGCTTAAATAGAGTGTGATGTACAGACCAAAAGATCATATAACGACTAGTTTATGAGAAACAATATTTTGATAATAAAAATTCTATAACGACTAGTTTATGAATAACGACTAGTTTATGAATTATAATTATTAAAATAAAAAATATATATTAATTAAGAAAAGATCAAAAAAACATAAACACTAACCAGAAACAAACAATCAAAGTCAAACAAAGACAGGGAACAGAGTCAAAAACTATATAAAGAGGAGCGAGGATGTGATTATTGGGTCAAGAACTTATAACAAAATTAATAATTAATGGAGACCCAAACCCAAATTCTTCAAAGAGGGATGGTTAAATAAATTAGGGTCAACCACAAAATAATAAGGGCCTAGGGCCCTACAATCAATATAAGGAGTCAAGAAAACAAAGTTTAACAAACAATCAAAGCAGTTGAGATGAAATAATACTAAAATGCGAAAAAAAATAGGATAAAAATAATTTTTAAAGAAGAGAAAACTAATCAAAAGACAAAAAAAAATCATAAAACTAAAAAACAAACCCTAAAAACAAAATAATCAGAAAACAGAAACAAACTAAGAGGATAGGATAGGGACCCAACTTCTTCTAATATTCCAAACATCGTCTCTTTTTAAATTATTGGGCCTTTTTTCGATTTCCAAGGCCTCCCTGAATTTACAATGATGGAAATGGCTAACCTTGGCAATGACATAGGCCTCCTCAATGCAGATGTGATGCCTAGATTTTTCTGCATGTTCTGCCAAAGTAGAGGAGCGGGTCGTGCCATGTTTGATATCAGTTGCATGTTCACGAATCCTTTGATTAATCGAGCGACCAGTCTCACCAATGTAGGGAGTCCCACATGAGCAAGGGATAATGTAAACACCTTTCATATTTTTGGGGTCCACAGGGTCTTTAACGGATCTTAGGGAGCTTCAGATGGTATTTAAAGGCGTAAATGTTGAAGGAACCTTATGCTTCCTTAAGATCCTTGCAATCCTCTCTGTGGTTCCTTGTATAAAATGAAGATGAACATGAGAAAAATTATCCTTGGATTCTTTCTTAGCCTTAGGACCCTTTTTGTTTTTGAGGAAAGATGTGGTACCTTGGTGTTTACTGTACCCATTACTAAAGAAGACACTCAGGAGGTGTGCTTTCTCTTCATTGAGATGGTTTCTATCAGAAACCCTTAAAGCTCTAGTCGCTAAGGTATTGAGAACACCGAGATTTTGAGCCGGGAAATGATGTGAATTAGCATGAAGATATTGCTCCGTATGAGTTTTCTTTCGAAAGACTTGATGAGAAAATGATCCATCCTCATTCCTAGAGAGGAGGACGTCAAGGAAGGGCAGACTATTATTACATTCAAATTCCATGGTGAAATTTATGGAATTAGATTGATTATTAAGATGAATGAAAAAAAGGTCCAATTCTTCCTTGCCATGGGACCAAATGACACAAGTCTCATCCAAAAACCTCTTCCACTTCTTAGGATGAAGACGAGAAGAGGCCAAGGCCTTCGATTCAAAATCCTCCATGACAAGGGTGGAGCTGTGGTTATTTTGGATAAAGAGGACTACATGAGGAATATGTTAGATCATCTCTTGAATAGTGGGAGCTACATGAAACTTAGTAAGGACCCCTTGAAGAAGATTTCCATAAGTGTGGCTCTTGATATAAAGTCCAGTAGCTCAATTAACTCATTTAGTCATAATCTCATCGAAAGTAGCCCTCTTACCCCCAAAATCTATGGACTTCCTAAGATCCATAAGGGAGGGGCTACTTTGAGACCCATTGTCAACACAATAGGAGGGCCAAATTATCTTCTTGCTAAATATTTAGCAATGAAGCTTAAGCCCCTTGTTGGTAATACCGATTCCTTTGTCAAGGACTCTACTTCGTTTGTCAATGAGTTGAAGGATTTCAAGCTTGATCCCGATGACAAGCTTGTAAGTTTTGCTGTGGTCTCCCTCTACACTAATATGCCTATCATCGAGCCCATCAAGGTCGTCAATCACATTACTGATCTTGATACTGCTAAGTTAGTTGGTATTTATCTAACCTCTACATTCTTTTTCTTCGATGGGGAATTCTATGAGAAAACTTGTGGTGTCGCCATGGGTTCCCCCCTCTCCCCTGTGGTGGCTAATCTTTTCATGGAGGATTTTGAATTAAAGGCCTTGGCCTCTTCTCGTCTTCTTCCTAAGATGTGGAATAGGTTTGTGGATGACACTTATGTCATTTAGTCCCATGGCAAGGAACAATTTGACCTTTTTTTCCATCTTAATAATTAGTCTAATTCTATAAAGTTCACCATGGAATTTGAATGTAATAATAGTCTACCCTTCCTTGACGTCCTCCTCTCTAGGAATGAGGATGGATCCTTTTCTAATTGAGTCTTTCGGAAGAAAACTCATATTGAGCAATATCTTCATGTTAATTCTCATCATTTCTTGGCTCAAAAACTTGATGTTCTCAATACCTTAGCGAATAGAGATTTTTAAGGGTTTCTGATAGCAACCATCTCAATGAAGAGAAAGCACACCTCCTGAGTGTCTTCTTTAGTAATCGGTACAATAAACACCAATGTACCAAGGCTATCCTCAAAGCTAAAAAGAGTCCTAAGGCTAAGAAAGAATCCAAGGATTGTTTTTCTGGGGCTCATCTTCCTTTTATACAAGGAACCACAGACATGATTACAAGGATCCTAGGGAAGCATAAGGTTCTTTCAACTTTTAAGCCTCTAAATACCATTCGAAGCTCCCTAAGATCCGTTAAAGACCCTGTGGACCCCAAAAACATGAAAGGTGTTTACGTTATCCCTTGCTCATGTGGACTCCATACAATTGTGATATTGGTTGCTCGATTAATCAAAGGATTCATGAACATGCAACTGATATCAAGCATGGCAGGACCCGCTCCTCTACTTTAGCAGAACATGCAGAAAAATCTAGGCATCACATCTGCATTGAGGAGGCCCGTGTCATTGCCAAGGTGAGTCATTTCCATCATCGTAAATTCAGTGAGGCCCTGGAAATCGAAAAGAGCCAATAATTTAAATATAGATGATGGTTGAAATATTAGCAGAAGCTGGGTCCTTTTCCTATCCTCTTAGTTTGTTTTTGTTTTCTGATTATTTTGTTTTTAGTGTTTGTTTTTTCGTTTTATGAATTATTTTATTTTTTGATCGATTTTCTCTTCTTTAAAAATTATTTTTATCCTATATTTTCTTCACTTTTTAGTATTATTTCATCTCAACCTCTTTGATTGTTTATTAAACTTTATTTTCTTGACTCCTTATATTGATTGTAGGGCCCTAGACCCTTATTATTTTGTGGTTGACCCTAATTTATTTAACCATCCCTCTTTGATTGATTTGGGTTTGAGTCTCCATTAATTATTAATTTTGTTATAGGTTCTTGACCCAATAATCAGGTCCTGGCTCCTCTTTATATATTTTTTGACTTTGTTCCCTGTCTTTGTTTGACTTTGATTGTTTGTTTTTGGTTAGTGTTTATGTTTTTTCGATCTTTCTTATATATATATATATATATATATATATATATATATATATATATATATATATATATATATATATATTCGTAATTATAATTCATAAACTAGTCGTTATTCATAAACTAGCCGTTATATGATATTTTGGTCTCTACATCGCATTCTATTTAAGCCTGTGCCATGATCTACATCTTCATCTGGTCTTGATGATGAACCACACTAACTGGTTCAAAACATGTCGGCAAAATTGTTCTCCTATATGATTTATACCGAAAAAACTCTTCTTAATGTAATATGAATTACAAAAACTTGAATTCAAAAACAAAATCTCACTTTTAAAAAATAAATACTTTTGACATTATAAATTAACGTAATTTATAATTAAATTAGATATATTAATTAAAATGATTAATTGAAAATATAAAATATAAAATAAATGTAAAAATCTTTTATATATCGAATAAGCATTTCCTAAATGATGCACCATTTTAAACTCAAATTTATGGTTTTACATAGTATTTAACATATTGTGTATACTTCAAGTAGAAACTACATATACCATGATATAATTAAGTACTCTTTACTTTAAGTGAAATTCACTTAAAAGTAAAGGTAATGTTAATGCTAGTGATTTAATATGATAATTTATCATAAATTTGAATATTATAGAGGGTTTTTGTTAAACATATTTTAATAATATCAAATGATTTATTTTTTTAAATAAAAAAAAATATTTGTAATATATATATAAATAAAAAATAATTAATATTTGTAAAATAATATTTTGGATTGATTTAATGATATAAGTTAATCGCTTAAGATCCAGAGGTATTTGGGACCACCACCTGGGTAATTACAGGTGGTGTGGTTTTCCTTGAATAACAATGATGAGTCAGCCTGCATTTACGGATAGTAACCAGTGATGGTTGTCCCCTTTAGGGACCACCAATGGGGTAATTACAGGTGGTGTGGTTTTCCTTGAATAACAATAATGAGACAACTTGCATTCACGGATAGTTGTCCCATTGCTAGTTTGACAATAGAGTTATCATAAATTTTCCCATTGTTTAAAAAAAAAGGATAATTTCTTCTAATGTATATATAAACTAAAAAATATCTCTTTAACTTTACACAAAAATATACTAGATAAAGAGAAGCCCTAGTTATAATACAAATATAAGGATGTGACTAAGTTGTAATACAAATAATTTAAATATAAAAGAAGAAAATTGATGAAAGTTGAGAAACAAGGTGATATAGTTATAATATGAAGTGGAAAATCCATAAGCCAAGACATGCCATTTTCATGATAGATAAAAACTATGATTTAGTTTAATACGCTAATGCCGTATAATATAACCTTTTCCTTCATTGTCCATCCTAATCTCCATAATTTTTTTTTGGAGGCTCTCTCTTATTTGAGCTAAGGATGCCATTTCATTTTCTTTATAGAGACACATAAAACAAAGGACCAACCTTTTGCCATTATCAATAATTACTTTTCATGATTATCTATTTATAGAACAAATCTTTAAGAAGGCTTTAAAGGATAAAGGGATGTTCCCTACCTTGCCAAAGAGGATGCAACTTCTAATTTACAAATAAAATATTCAAATTCACATGCTTGATTCATATGGATATAATTATATAGAGACTTTCCCATGACTTAAAAGTGATAAATATAGCCCACGTGGCTTTGGATTGATGGTCAATGGGTGCACTGTTAAGGCACTCCTTGCGATAGGTCACTGGTTCAAATCCCCCGTGGGTGCTTACCTACCAAAAAAAAGAAAAAGGTGATAAATAGTCAAGATTCATGGAAACATGGCTCTACTTCATTTACATGTTGGTGGGGCCAATATAGTGGACTATATTATTATCAATCAACCTATGACTAGTATGATTAAAATTTTTATGTGGACCTAATGTCACCCTTTATAGATCATGCACCTATTACATTCAATATATAATATTACACTCATGGAGATTCTGATTCCATCAATTGCACCACTCAACCACTTTTAGTCTCTCTGATCATGGCCCTAATGATAGCTATGTCAAATATTTGAAGCATAATTTTAGATACAATCACTCCATTAAAAACCCTATTAAAAGGGTTGAGCTCTTATCCAAAATAAGGTAGTCAACTACCTCTAAATATTTGAGCCATAACCCTCTTGCACCCCACATGTTAATTGGCCTCACGATGCATGGCTTGAAAAAAGTTGTAAATCCCTCGGTGTAAGTTCTCATAAATGTTATCATCACATGTATAGGAAAATGAAGAGGATTTATTTATAAAAGAGAATGAATGACTTAATTCATTCATTCAAATTCACATTTTCCAATACCTTTTGACATTCCTCCCCTTCAAGGAAATCAACATGCACATTGTCTAACACAAGAATTAGTGTTTTGAGGCTTCTGCAATTTGTACTGTGTGTAGAGTTTTCTTCCAGAATCATCGCATCCATAATTGTTAGAATCGACGTTTCGAGCCATCCACCGTGGCTCATCATTAGGATAGATCTATAAGTGTGTAAGACAGATCTCGTGGGAATGAATAAATAGAGAAATGAGTTATATGGAATGGGAATGTTGTTAGTTGACCATACCTTTATTTATAATAATAATTTTAATTATTTTATTTTCTTTCAATTTATTATTTATTATTTTTAATTAATTTTATTTTAGAATTTCAAATAATTCTAATTAATTTTAATTTTGTTTTAGAATTTTATTAAGAATGTTGTTTGTTTGTTTGTTTGTTTTTGTTTTTTAATTATTAATAATGTTAATATTCATATTCATATAATTTAAATTTTGATTAAGATCCAAGTAATTATTTTAATTAATTTTGATATAGAAATAATTGTTTTAATTTAGAACTAATTTATTCTAGACTAAATGATTAGAATTTATATAATTTTAATCCCACTTTATAATGATTTGATTCATGTTAATATTAATATTAATCTTTGATAATCTTGATATTTATTATTAATTCAAAATATTTTCAATTATTTTAATTAATTTATCAATTTCTTAATTTATTATAATTAATTTTATTTAATTTTTATTTTAAAATTTTATTAATTTTTTTAAAAATTATTGGTAAAGTTAATATTAATATTAATTTAAATTTTGATTAAGATTAAAGTAAAAATCATTTTAACTAATTTTAATTTAGTTAATTAATGTTAAATTTTAATTGAGAAAATCATCCTCACTTCTTATTTTTAATTATAATTCATTTTATTTAAATTTTATTATAGAATTTTTTATTTTTTATTTTTAAATTATTGGTAAAGTTAATATTAATATTAATTTAAATTTTGATCAAGATTATTTTAAATAATTTTAATTTAGTTAATTAATGTTAATTTTTAATTTAGAATTGGTTTATCTTTAGAAATGATTGATTTTAATTTTATTTTAGAATGACAGATTAAGAATTAATGTTTAATAATAATATTAATTACTAATAATATTGATATTAATATTAATCTAAATTTTGAAATTGTTTAGTTAAAAATAATTTTACTTAATTTTAATTCAGAATTTTTAATTTTTAACTTATAAAACCTTATATTTTCAGTTGAAATCTGAATTAAAAATTTAGATTAGGGTTAGTGATTATTTAGAATGTGAGGTGTAGGGGTAGAAAAGTAAGGTTAGGAATGGAGGTGAAAGGTTCAGTGAAAAGAGGGGAGGGGAGATGTCAGGAGAGGGCGATCTAGGAGGTTAAAGCAAGAATCCAATTGTCACTTATTTTCCATCCTTCATCCCGATTGAGGTTGTTAGGGTGTTTACCTATTTCTATGGCTTCTCTAAATTTTCTATGGTGATAATGATCGATTTTGGCCACCACACTGGAGTTTTCTATACAGACATGATGATTGGTTTTGCTGGAATGTTCAGCCAGGGTTGAGGTTTTAGAGCGGTTGTGTTTTATGTCGGCGGCATGTTCTTGAATCCTGGTAAGGATAGATCGACCGGTTTCCCCAATGTAAGTTTTGCCGCATGAACAAGGAACCATGTAAACTCCTTTGTGGCATTTGGGATCAACTGGATCTTTGACTGATTTTAGGCAAGTGCTGATGGTATTCATGGGTTTGAAGGTGGTTCTAATATTGTTCTTTTTCAAAATGTACGCAATTTTGTTTGTTGTGCCTAATATGTAAGGGAGGTGAACCTTACATATTAGTGTTAATATACATATTCACCTTACAATGCCCCAAATCAAATGTTAAATCGCATGTTCAAAATTTCTTATGGTAAGTATTTCTTTACAAATGAAATGGTGTTGCAAGGATATCTTAACTCAAAACAATTGAAGCAACCAATATGGAAAAAATAAGTGAAAAAAATCCTAATAATGCTTTTAGCAATGAATATCATTCATCTCTTCAATTAGATGGCCTCTTGCGGACTTCCACTTGCATGGAAATATCATATTATATGTACCAATTTTAATTTAATAAGAAAAAAGTGTGAAATAACTACAAAACTATCATGATTGGGTAAAAATTTAGCAAGTTTATCTCTACTATGTCAGAAAAATTAATGTATAAAGTTGTCAAAATGGAAAATCTTTGTGTATAAGGGTGGGTGGGTTTTGAATTAACTCATTAAATGATTAATAATGCTATAACATTAGAATATCATTGACAAATACTAGGCATAGAAGCATGAAGTAATACACTAAATCTTTATTAATTTCTGTAAGGCATTTCACATGGTATCAAAGACATCCCATAATCTAAAGCCTTCAATACATACAAATTCTAGAAGTTATCGTAAATATGGTTATGACTCTATATGAGGTAGTGTTTCATTAGGTACAAGCTCCTATTGGATATACAAATGATGTTCATAACACTATTAAGGTTAGCAAGGATGGATGTTTTCTCCCACTCTATTTGGGATCTACATACATGAGTTGAAACGTTTTATTTTTAATTTAATTATTGCGATATATTTGTTGATGTAATCATAGATGCATTTTTATTTGTGTTTGATATTATATGAATGAGACATTTTGTTGTAGTTATAATGGCACTATGATACTTTGTGCCTTTTAATGACATTCATAGAATGCATGTTAACCTAGGTAAGACAAAGGCGATGACCTTCAATATGTCCATGAAATAAGCTCAAGCAATGACCTTCACATACAAAGGCACCTTGGTTGAAGTTTCCCTCTCCTAAACTTACATTTGCATACCTCTCACAAGCATTTCCATGAGCATGTTTCCTGTTGCACAAGAGAAGAATTTGCAAGGGATATACACCATTCAATACACTTGAGAGTCAAGGGCAAAATATACATCTCTTCCACACTTTAATGTCACCAATAATTCTATATAAGTGTAAAGTTTAGGATCATGCACTTCAAAGCATTAGTTAACCCTATATTGATAACTCCATTTTCCATGTTATTTAAAACAATATGTTAAATGTGCAACCTTACAAGAAATTATTGTCAAAAACAAAACTTTAAACCATTATAACAAAGCTCATCATACCATGTACAAGAATTAAATCTAGATAAAGAAGATAATAATCATTCCTCTAAACCACTTAAAATAAATCTTACAAACTTTAACTATATTAAGTCTAATAAAATTACTATACAAATTTAAATATATTATTACTACGTTAAATATACAAAATATATTATTTTATAAAATTACTTTGTTTTTCAATAAACAATAATTATCAATTTATTTAAAAAAACCATAGTTCGCCTATTTAATTTTATATTTCCGACCAAAAAAATCGATATTAGTGCCTTTAAGGTTCCCTCGAAATGCTGGAGATTCTATCTATACTCTTTTTGAAAAATAATAAGAAAACAAATAAAAAAATGCAATATAATGATAGACGACAAGAAACACAGTATCATTTGACATAGTGGAACACCCAATATAATGATAGATAAGGATCCATGTGGGTCTCGTGATCCACAGTCTCCATGTGGGTATCGTTACCCACATGCTACATATTTTGAGAGCATGACAAGAATTGCCCACTGAATATTCACTTTATGTTTTAACATAATCCTCCAAAGGTGGAAAAAGAAGAGAAAATATGGACACTCAAGCGATATAGGTGGACAAGTACTTGGTGGTGGGTCATTGTGGAACAAATTTTCACAAACATAATGAGTATGAATTATGGAAATGATTTTTTAAATGTATAATTTTGTTATTTTAAATAATCGATATCAATCACGTTATATGTCATAGTTCGCACCCGAGTGCATAGTTCACGCGGTGGGGGTTGTCGGCTTTCTCGCACCCTGCCCGTGATCGATTCTCTTCATTGTGGCGCTGCGCAGCTATCATCGTGCAGTTACATATCGGTGTAATGTGATTGATGTGACTGATGACATTTGTATATATGTAAATATTGTACAATTGGGCCTAATATAAAAGCTTCTTCAGGGACTAGCCCCCCCCTTTAAAAAAAATATGTCATAGTTCTTTTAATATCAATTTCTTGTATATTTAAATTTTTTCGTGAGTAAAAAAAATTATTTATAATTTTTTTAGAAAAAATAAGATTATTTTTTTTGTTTATTAAGTTGTGTGAGTTTCCAGATGAGTATAGGTTTAATTTTTATCTTAAAAAATTATGACCAAGCGTTATTTAAGTCATAAAAATCATTTGGGAATTATACTCCGTCACACTAGCCCTTAACATCACTATATTTTTGCCCACAAAATTTTGAACCAATAACCTCCATATCACGAAATACTTTAACAATACACCATATCACTATCTATTTTATGCCCATAAACATAAAATACACATTATTATATAAATAACATATTTTATATATATATAAAATTTATTTTCACATAAAAATACGGATGTATTATTATATAAATAATATATTTTATATATATATATATATAAACAAACTATTTTCACATTAAAAAAACAGATGCATTAATACTTTACTGCATCAATTAAAAAAAAAAAAGGAGAATAACATAAAAATCATTTTAATATTCAATAAACAAAAACTATCAACCTCTGCATCAGATAAACAAAACGGTCAACCTCTACACCAAAACCAAATATATAAATACCAAATGAAGTTAAATGAGATTCATAGGCTCAAACTTAATAAGAAAGTCCACACAATACGAATATTGTGCATACATTGATATGATATTAAGAAAATTGATATTACACATATTTAAATATTTATATATTTCAATTTATTTTAAATATTTGTTGGACACCTAATCCTAAATGGGTTAGTGTGGAAGCCGAAAAGACTAAGCAGTCCAAGAGACCTTGGGATCTGAAACCCAAGAGTCACATAATGTACTATAAATGTAAATCTCTTGTTAATAAAAATGTATTGCATGATTTATCTTTCACATTGTCTTTGTTGTCCATGTGTGTTTAACATGGTATCAGAGCAGGCGATCTCCTGCCCTGCTCAAATATGAGCCACTTGTTTTCCGTGGCCTTTCTTACATGCCAGTCCTGTACATTCATATAATTGTCAGTACTGCTATATTAGGAGGTCCCTGACAGTCCCTGCGATTCTTGACCTACCACTCTGCTGTTTACCAAATATGCATCTGTCATAACGCATATGTTACCTTGAATAACGCATCTGTCATAACGCATATGTTACGTTGAATAACGCATCTGTCATAACGCATATGTTACGTTGAATAACGCATCTGTCACCCCCTCTGTCCATAATTAATGCATCTGTCCTCAAACGCCTCTCTCGTTCATTTGCAACGCGTCGTGTGTTGTGCTGCGTCTGCCTCTGTTTTCTGAAATCTATTATCTATTGAATGCAAGGTCTTGCCCCTTTCCTCTAAATTCGAACTAGACGCATCAGTGGAAACTTCAGTTTTCTGATCTATATTTTCTATCGAATGCAAGGGCTTGCCTTTTTCCTCTAAGTTCGAATTAGACGCGTCAGGGTCATAAGCATTACCTTTCTCATATCCAATTTTCAATCTGTCTGTAATTGAAAACGAACTTGAATGTCCTTCGACTTTCTCCAGTTTCTTCGGACCTTTCTCGGCCCAGTCCGCGTTGTTTTCATCGTTTTCCTGCCTTTGACGTGTGAAAGTAGGGTTTCTGAAGGAAAAAGGTTTTGCTGCCTCATCATCAGACCCCTCCGAAGACGATTCCTCCTCGGAATCGTTCAGGATATCTTCGAGGCTACGATTGAGCCCCGGCAGATCGCTCACATCGTCGTCGCTGCTCTGCTGTTCAATGAAGGAATCCAAGTCAAAGTCATTCGAGGCTGGATCCATGGCAGATCAAGAATTTTGCATACAAAACCGGAGCTTCGTCATTTATTTACTGAATTGCTTGTAATTTAGGAGAAGAATTTGTAAACCTCAGATCCACGTGCGCCTGTTCAATTGCCGGATCCTCCTCCATCGTCTGATGTACGCAGGAAGAGGCGACCAAAGAAAGTCTACAGTCTCGAAATAGCGTTAGCTCAGACCCGACTCCTTGATTTTTCTGCCATTCTTCCTGTTGTTGGAGGATCAAGTACGTGCATTTGGTTGAACGATGAATTTCCAACTGTGAGTTGCTGCGTCGACTAGAGGTGTTGTGGTGTGTTGAATTGTGTGTATCGGAGGTGCTATGCACTGAAAATGGATGATGGTATGACATTGACTGCTGTGTTATATATATTGAAATGTTGTGTATTTACGTTGTGATATTTATGTTGAATGTTGTGAACGCTGTGGTATTTACGCACACATTCAGAGTGTTGTCACCATAACACTACTTGGTATCATCCTCCATCATTAAAGGCCCATGTTCGAACCACGGTGAGACCCATTTCCGCACCTCTCCTGAGTATTTTCTTCACTCTGTGCCTGTTGAAATCGTCCACGCTTTGGTCCATTAACCAGTACGAATTCCACCCATTAACATACAATTCGTTGCCATCCACCACAAAGTGAGATCCATTCCGCTCCATTATTGTCATGTCCTTGATAGGGATCTGATCAGGGTGGGGAATTCGATCCTTCAGTTTGAGGCCGATTCTTGTCTTCAGATTTAGGGTTTCATACCAGCAAGGATTGTCATTTCGTTCCTGTCATTCCAGGTTCTAATTTCAGTGTTGAATTGTTCTACAATTTGTATGGAGACCATCAAGAAGATAGATCGATTTTCCTGAGGATGAAATAGAGCACGAAAATCCCTGGACTTTTTCACGAGTTCTGTTGTGAACAAGGGGAACGAAACTCCTCTTTATTTTTGTTGGACAAGGTATCATTTTGCCTGACCAGTTTGTTGACTAGCGTGCATCAGAGATGTAGTGTACCAGATTGAACCAGCTGTGCCAAGCCACCAGTTCCAGGTTCTCCTATACATTGTGTTATCACTGATCAGCTGTGTGACAGAGCTCACCTGGAGGTTTTTCATCTGGGCAGATGAAGGATATTTTGGTAGGTTGCCCAAGTTGTATTATGTGTTGGTGAAGGAAATAGTACACATAATCAGAGACCACCTGCGAATCTGCAGCTGAGCCTGAGCGGCAGAGATAAACATTATCTGTGAGTTGAGTAATCTTATCTGAAGCTCGATTTGCCACATACATTCCTGTGCTTGTCCGCGAATCAGCTCCGAGCACCACTCCTCCATTGTAGGTCACTCCGATAATTGTTGTCCCCATGGAGTGAGGGGCATTCATCCAGTCATATCAAGAGCCAAGGCACTGCCAATAAAATAGGAACGATTCTCCCTCACTCTGCTGGTCGAAATCTCTGAAGCAGAAGTTGGGTTGAAGAAGCAAACGCAGTAATGAAAACCAACCACCATTAGTACGAGTTCCATGGAGAATAGAAGGGACGAGTTTCTTATCCTGTGACTGGACGAGTTTACAGTGGGATTGAGCTACTTTAGTAGGAGGTTGAAACACCTGTTAATAAATTGCTGGAAGCTTATAATGGTCAAGTTATTCTTCTGAGTGTGAAGAGGGAAGCATTTACACCATTCCAGAACCGTGGTCACTGTCTTTTATAGCTGAATGAGCCACTAATAAAATCTGGGCCAAGTTGCTGTAGTTAACTGTGCATTGGGGCTGCCTGTCATCACAAAGAGGCTTGATTTGGGGTTTACTGTTGACTGCATAAAGTTTCGAGTTGTTGCTGGTAATGTTGGAAGAGCCACGATCCTTATTTGAGTTGCCTTAAGCTGATTGCACCCTCTATTAATTGCTGGTTGAACAAGCTGCTACAATCTGGAAGTCTGGACTGAGATTTAGTGCCTGGGCAGTATACTTCCCAAGCTGATATTCCTCTTAGTGGGATGCAACAGATGCATATGGTATTAGTTGAGTGCCTTTTGAATACCTTCGGTGAAGTTTTTCACATCATTGGGGTCATTTACAATAAAAAAAGAGGTTGAGATTCTTGGGTTTATTATTGAAGGAAGAGGTTGAGCTACCCTTGTGTATATTCGTGGAGTTTGAGCAGTGTCTCCATTGCTGGTATTCGTGGATTTTTTATTCTTTTTGCATTCCTGAGCTTCCAGAAGGGATATAGAGGCAAGTTCTATAAATTTTGAAGGAATCAGCTACGTAACTTAATTTAAAAAGTCTAGTCAGATGTGAAACTTCTACAGAATTTAAAGAATAGAATCTTTGAAAGTCTGGTATTGGACAATGTATTTTTCAAACTGATATTCTTAATTTTTGAAATCTTCAATAGCTGGGGTTTGTCTAGACTTGCTATAGTCTCCACTAGGATTGTTGAGCGTTCATTTCTTTGTTGAGACAATGGCTAGATTTGATGATGTATTAGAGTTACTGAATACACTAATACACTCCACTATTGGTGGGAAGGTAAATGTTAGCAAAGACACTCTTTGTGACATTCAGACCTGCCTGCATGATGCACAAGAAAAGATTGATTTTTTGCAACTAGAATCTCAGTTCCAGCAAGATGAGCTTCAACAGATTTGTCATTCCAAATTGTTTTCTGCTCAAAACAATATGTTGTTCAAGGTTAAACCAGCAAGTGGTGAAATTAGTAAGATTGAGGTTGAATCAGAATCCAATAAAGCAACAGTTGTACATGCAGATGCAGAAACTCAGTCTGCACTTCCCAAGCCCATCATCAGACCTTGGGAACAGCTTGTCCACAACAAGCACAGAACTAGTCTTGGATATGACAAGGACTTGTCCTTTCATATTCCAGACTATGCCAAGCCCATTCAGTTTCAGAGTGCTGGATTCATTCATGACAGTTCAGCTGCTCCTCATGACAGTTCAGCTTCAGCTGTTCCAGATTCTGCCCCTCTTCCGCAACAACAACAACAACAACAACAATAGATCGTTAAATGCCAACACTGTGACCGAGTTGGCCATCTGAAAGATCACTGTTTTGATCTTCATCCATGTAAGCACTGTCATAAAACCAATCATTCTTCACATAGATGCTTCAGAAACAAACGTCCTGCAAGAACAAAGATTCATCTTGGATGGATCGCTTCTTGGCAATGGGCATCAACAGCCAAGAAGATATTCCAAACACATGTCAGAACTTGTTCCAGAATATTGAACAGTCTTGCAGTTGAGTTTTCTCCATCATCTTACCTTGTATCTGACAGGGGGGAAATGATGGTCATCTACAAGCTTCAAAGCCACATCAAGCGAGCCTGAGCCACAACCTGCCACACCAGTTTCAGAGTTGTAGACAAAGACAAAGATGCCTGAACATGCCTTCAGTTGGCAATCTGGGACACTTCCTCTAACAGAAGGCTTCAGCTTCTTGTCAGTTTTGGAAGAGTTCCAGGAACAAAATTGAGAACACTTCCTCTAGCAGAAGACAACAGCTTCTTGCCAGTTTTGGAAGAGTTCCAGGAATTGCATTAAGCATTCCAGAGTTGTTGGTCATCCTTAAACCATCACAGGTTGAGACTTCCCTTTTCAGGTTGAAGTTTTACCTTTTATGCGGGGTGAGACCTCCCTTTTATGGTTGAAGGTTTCCCTCTTTAAAACAATAGGATCACTTCCTCTAGCAGAAAACTTCAGTTTCTTGCCAGTTTTGGAAGAGTTCCGGGAACTGCACTAAGCGTTCCAGTGTTGGTGGTCATCCTTAAACCACCGCCCTTTATACCAACATTTCATAGAGCACATTCAGCCTAGTGCTGCCATGCATTTTTTGCACATTTTGTATTACAGCTCTCTTCTTGGACTCATACATAACCCTTCGGATTAAGGGGGGGAATGTTGGACACCTAATCCTAAATGGGTTAGTGTGGAAGCCGAAAAAACTAAGCAGTCCAAGAGACCTTGGGATCTGAAACCCAAGAGTCACATAATGTACTATAAATGTAAATCTCTTGTTAATAAAATTGTATTGCATGATTTATCTTTCACATTGTCTTTGCTGTCCATGTGTGTTTAACAATATTGAAAATTTTACATAATTTTTTTTGAAAAATAATAAATCTAAAAATAGTATAATTATAGATGTACATACACTGCAACACGCTATATATTAATAGATATTAAAATCTATGTGGGTATTATTATTTATGTGAGTGAGTTGCTCTGCAGGAAGAAAAACACTTTATTGGAATTAGTTAGTGGGTTATGAGAATATGACTTTTAATGTTTGATATATATTTTTTAATTACAGTTGATTATTGGATTATGACACCACAATTTTCTAGGGTTAAATATATCATTAAAATTACCATCTTTAAAGTTTTTATCCCATGCATGAGATTGCCCAAAGTGGAAAAAACATTCCATCTACAAATAAAAAAGATAACAGTCATATGAACTACTACCATTTCAAGAAGAAGAAAATAAAAACCCAATAAAAAATATCACATAAGATATAGAGAAGTATGTTCATGATATATAGAGATGTAGGTTAAATATTTAAACCCTCCCTTGGAGGTTAAGCGAGAAGCAAATAATACAAATTATACCACTTCGTGAGAGGTAGTGGTTACTAAAACCAAGGGGAAAATAAGTTTTATGATAATTCTTACTCCGAATCCTATTCCACATTAATTATTGCACTGTTTTTCCTTTGAGATAGAAATATAAATAGCCTTATAAAATATCTATGATATATATTTTTTTATGGGAGATTTTTATTTTATTTAAGTCAATTTTAGAAAAAAAAAAATTAATTAAGCTTCACTAAAAAAAATTAATTAATAAACATATTAATAGAATTTATGAAGATTCACATTATAGGATAGCACATAAACATGTTGGTAGGGAGCGATCATGTTAGTGGTGTGTCCAAATTATTTATAAGTAGCAATTGATCCGCAAGGGGTGATAAGAACATTGCAAAGAAATGTAAACGTAGAATGATGTGAAGGCACAACTTTTATGGAATTGCCAATATATTTTCAGTGTAATATGTGAAAACTATGATAGTAAAGAAAATGGTATTTAAATATGGCTACATTCAATTCAATTGTAACTTTTGTAATGCCATTAATTGATATGTATGTATTATTAATTCCCAAATCATTTTACGTGGGATTTGAATATGACCACCCTTTCATATAGATGGGATTGGAACAAATGTAGAATTACTTGGTTTCCATGGAGGGCCAATATACTTGTCAAAGATGACAATAAAAAATGGTGGAAGTTGAGAGGTGTATGATTTTCTTTGTAGAATATGGTAATAATTTGACCAAATGATCCATTAATAACGCCCGTTGCATCTTATAACTTAAACGTTAACATCACTTTTAGGCCAAGGCAAAGTAATAATTTTGGATTTAATCATTCATCTTCAAATGTAGGGGGGACATGGTTGTTGCATCATTGAGCATTTGATAATGTTATTGGAATGTTTAATAACTTGAACATTTGTTGATTATGTGAGAATGCAATGTGTTTTCCTGAAGATATCCATCCAAACATTTTTTCACTATCTTAGTTTTCCCATCAGATTGAGGATGATAAGATTAGTTATGAGCTAATTGAGTACCCATACAAGAAAATAATTTCGTCCAAAAATTTCTAGTGAAAATGGGATATCTATCGCTTACAATAATCTTTTGGTTTCCTTGTAGCTTTTGAATTGTTTCCATAAATGCAATAGCAATTGTACTGGCTTTAAATGGATGAGATAATGCACAAAAGTGTGCATACTTGGTAAGTCTATCAACTACCATCATGATGACATTCTTTCCTTCAGACTTGGGTAAACCTGTGATAAAATCCATTGAGACCTCCTCCCAACGTTGACTTGGAATGACTAAAGGTTGTAACAAACCTGGAGTCTTAATTGTCTCAACTTTATTTTGTTGGCAAACCAAACATTCTGACACAGACTTCTGAATATCAGATTTAAGGCCATCCCAAAAAAAATCATTCTTGACCCTGTGGTAATTTTTTTAAAATCTTGAGTGCCTTCCCAAGGGGGAGGTGTGAAATTCCAAAAGAATCTTTTGTTTGAGTTGGGAATTCTTACAGATATATAAGCGATCTCCGTACCATAATGAATAATTTTTCCAGATAAATGTATCAAATGTATTGGGATCTTGTTGCAACTTTTGAATGAGTGTCCACACCTCTTTGTCATTCTTCCATTCATCCCTTGCTTCAGTTATCTAATCAGGTTGGATAATAGAAATGGCACAGAGCAATGTTTCCACATCCTCATCGTTTCTTGAGAGTGCATCTGCAACAACAATTTTCTTCCCTTTTTTGTAGATGATTTCAAAGTCAAACGCAACATCTTGGTAACCCATTTTTGCTACTCTTCTAAAGATAATCTTTGTTCCAAAAAGTACTTAAGGCTATCATGATCTGTTTTTACCTTGAAGTGTCTTCCCATTAGGTAAGGTCGTCATTTCTTTAGTGCATGTAGTATTGCCAACAATTCCTTCTCATAAATAGGCTTCTGTTAATACTTTCCCTTTATTGCATGAATTTCAAAAGAAATGGGTCTTCCTTCTTGCAGTAAAACAACACCAATTCCATTTCTCGAGGAATCATATTCCACAATAAAGGTTTTTGTGAAATATGGTGTAGCTAAAACTAGTGCTTGGCACATAGCCTCTTGAAGATGTTCAAAGGACTTAGTTGCTTCTAAAGTCCAAGAAACTACATCTTTCTTCAATAATGTTGTTAGAGGTGCTTATATTCTCCCATAATTCTTAACAAACTTGCGATAACACCCCGTCAATCCGAGAAAACCTCAAATATGCTTTAGGGTTGTGGGGATTTTCCATTCCTTAATGGATTCATTTTGTTAGGGTCTACCTTAACACCCTCATGAGATATAATATGACCCAAATATTCCACCTCCTATACTCTAAATAAGAATTTAGAGGATACAATATGACCCAAATATTCCACCTGCTATACTCCAAAGAAACATTTGGATGTTCTTGCATATAATTGTTTTTTCCTCCAATAGTTTGAGCACCTTGTCAACATGTTGAGCATGATACTTCCAAGACTTGTTGTGGATTAGTATATCATCAAAAAATTCTAAGAAATTTTTTATAAGGAAGTGTTTGAAAATGGAATTCATCAAACCTTGAAATGTGGAAGGTGCATTAGTAAGGCCATAATGCAAGACCAAAAATTCATAATGACCTTCATGAGTTCTGAATGTTCTTTTTAGAATGTCTTCAGCCTTCATTCTAATTTGATGATATCCTGAATGAAGATCCAACTTGGTGAAGTAAATTTCTCCATGTAATTCATTCAAAAATTCATCAATGACAAGAATAGGAAATTTATCTTTAATAGTGAGCTTGTTGGGCTCCCTATAATCCGGACACAGACCCCATGATGCATCCTTCTTGTGCACTAATAGTACTAGAGCAGAGAAAGAACTTTGACTATGATGAATTATACCAACCTTTAACATTTTTGCAACTCTATGTTCAATTTCACTCTTTTGGGCAAAGGGATATATGTAAGGCTCGATGTTTGGAGGAACACTTCCTGGAATCAAGTGAAAAACATGATCATAATAAAAAATAGGTGGGAGGCCTTTGATAGACTCAAACACCTTGGAATTATTGTCCAAGAATTTTTGGATATTTGGAGAAATAAATGATTTTGATGTGTGAACCTCTAGTGAGCATAATTGTGCAATTATGCCTCATTGATCCTTATTCAAAATAATTTTCGTGCCATTAGAGCTATTTATCTTCCTTGGTTTCCCCGCGTTACCTCTTAATTCAATTCCCTTTCCCTTCCCACAAAAATTTCATGAAAATTTCATGAAAATTAAAAGCTATTGTCCCCAAAGATTGTAACCATTGGACTCCTAGTACAACATCAACACCACCCATTGGAATGGAAAACATTGAACTATTCAAATTATACATACCTCCCCATGGTTAGCTTGATATTATGGCACTTTCCAGAGAAATTTATAGTTCCTCCATTTTTAACCATCACTTGACACTCTGGCGTTGGATATAGAAAGCAATTTGATTCCTTGGCTATATTACTATGAATAAAATTATGGGTACTACCCGAATCAATCAACAATATTACCTTTTTCTTCTGGATATATCTGTTTACCTTGAGAGTTTGAGGAGTGGTAATTCCCACCAATGTATTACAAGATATGGTCGGATTCATTTCTTCTTTCTTTGGGGTTGGTTCCTGGTGTATTTCCTCTTCTTTTGATGTTTCTTGTTCTTTTTCTTCCTCCCCTTCACAATCTATGTAAAATAATTTATTCTCAACACACTTATGACCTTTAGTGTATTTTCTATCACATATATAGCAATGCCCTTTTTCTCCTTTTCCTCCAATCGTTGTGGTGCCAACCTTGTAGGTTATGGAAGGCTAGAAGCAACAACACTTCCTTCTTTATAGTTGTAGAGTCGTAGACTTCCTTGTTGCCATAATTTTGTTTTCAACTTTTCTTGCCACCTTAAATTCCTTCTCCAATGAATAAAATTCCCAAAGGAGAAGCTCATGTTGGAAGTTATCCTTTAAAGTTCCTATGAATACATGAATCCTATGCTCCTCTGGAATATCATTTACCTTGATATTCAAGCTTTGGAAGTCGTCAATGTGCTTCGTCATTGAAACCTTTTGTTTGAGATTTATCAATTGGCTAAAGAAGGTATTGCTCTTTGTATCCTCATAATGTGCTACCAATTATTCTGCAAAATTGCCAAGTCACAATTAATTTATGAGAAAAAAGTCATCGATAGTACACAAATTGATTTTTTCCTAAATATAAAGATGAAATGCGTACCTTTTGTGTGTTCGACACATTATCTAGATCAAAGAATTGCTCCATATGTAGTATTCATGTTACCAAATCCTTGCCATCAAACTTCCTCATATCAATCTTTGGAATGTGGATAGTATTCAACCCACCAGTGGATTCTCTAAAATAAAAATTCGTATTCCTTTTATCCTCATCATGATTTTCATGGAGTACCTTGTCACCACTAGGAAGCATTTCTTGTAGCAACTTTGTCAAACCTTCCTTCAAATCTTCCAGGTCCCTTTTCATTTTGTCTTTTAAACCATCCTTCAAACCTTCCATCTTAACATTCATGCCATCCTTCAAATATTCCATGTCTGATTTTAAACCATTCTTCAAGACATCTATCTTAGCTTCCATTTAATTTTTGGTTACTCTTTGCGAGAGTGAAATTTGTTGCACTTGGTCTTGTAATTTTGATATATCATGTTTCATTTCTTCCTCTTCTTCATGTGTCATAGTAGAGATTTATGGTTTCTTACTAGGTGTGTCCATTTTTTTGCTTTGAGGCATTTTGGATTAAAATAATGATATCTATGCTTCACTATTCCCTTTCAATCACTTCAAACTATTTTTTTAAACAAAAGTTATATAATTTGTTTTTAAAAATACACACATTTTTCTTGCTTTTTAGGATCTCAATTTTGAAACTATTGTATCCTTGTAATTTAAACTCTTCAAGGAATGAAATTTCATCCTATGTTAACCCTCTGACTTTTATTTCCAACGCCATAATTCAGACCAACATTGTATTCTTCAAAGTAAAGTTATGCCAAATCTCCCATGATGGCCTGATTATGGATTAGTTCAGTAGAGTGAACTTGTACGAAATTCCACGTGTCACTATTTCATATTTTGGCCCTAAAATTGATAAATGAGAAACTACAGTTTGTGTAATTTCTATCACTTTTTACGTAATTCAAATCTGATTCTTGAAGAGAAAGTTATGATGATTTTCCCTAGGTCAAGTGTTTAAGATTGAATTTTGGAGCATGTAGAAACCCTTATTTTTTGTCCCATATCTCAGAAAATATAGCGAACCAAGATCTGAAATTCCTACAAAACGTTTATCAAGATTCCGTCTCCACGTGTTTACAATTTCAGCTTTTGAAGCTTTGTAGAAAAAATGTTAAAGCAAAAATACCAAGATGGCCTCTTTGAAGCAGTGAAACCCTAGAATCCAAAGCTCTGAAACCAAATGTTATGTAACTGGATCACAAAAATGATAGATCAATGACTTCAAAATTAGCCTCTTCAAGGGGGAAACTCCTTTACATCACATAAATGAACAATTCTTGAATGATTCAAATGAATAGACCTCCTTGCTATATATAGGAATCTAAGGGGTCACAATATAATTAGAGCCTACATAACAATAATAATGTAAGGACAGAATAATAACAATAGTGAGCTTATATGGGGCATAACAATAACAATATGGGGGCTACATTGGAACAATAATAACAATAGGAGGCTATATCGGAAAAATAATGACAATAGGGGGCTACCAAACAATAACAATAAAGGGGATACACTAGTATTATAGGGATCTAACAAAATGAAAAAGGCTGGCCACAAGATGGAACAACAAAAAGATGCAAAACCTAAGGGTTTCAGGAATAGGGCCAATATGGGACACTAGCACAAATGGTGCCAACTTATTACTATAAAGCATGCCATGACCGATATTATACTTTTTAGGCAGAGGATATGCCTTGGTTTTGACACCCCTCCGATGCGAGGAAGCCTTGCCAAGAATGGATTGCCCAAGTGATTGGGAAGTAGAGAATGGGATGCTTGAACTTGGAAGGTGAGTGATTGTACAAAAGGAGGGTTGATCATATTTCTTGGGGGACTAGGAAGTAGAGAAGGGAATGCTAGAAAATAAATTGGTTTTTGGTCATGAGCATAACTGATTAGAATTAGAAGCATATTGGGGGTATGGCCTGAAACAATGATTTGGGAAATGTTCATTGAAGGAAAATAGAGCACAATGATAACAATGTTGGACATTGGAGGAAGGTAACACTCCAAGGAAAGGGAAAAAATCCAATTTAGATTGAATCAAAAGATGAAAAAAAGGGACATTAGAAAATGGCGAATTTTATAAAAATAGGTTATTGAGTGGCTGGGTGAGCCACTGTACATATATATTCTATTGTAAAAAGTTGAAATGAGTTATATATATTAAACTCCATATCAATTGTGTTGTGTCTTTTCAACAATTTTTTTTTTTATATTGTATATGGTCATTAAACACCGAGGATGATGTTCCCCCAAGGGGGAGGGCTTTGTGATAGCCCGGTCACTTTTCATCTTGGTGGATATGGTAAATATTTTGAAAGAAAAAAATGCACATAGGCTGAGTCAAGGGACACTGATTCCAAGGCTGAGGGGGACATATTGCTTGGAACAGATGGAAGGTAAGGAGCTAGAGACTATGTGGCGTTCAACTAATTGACCTGCAAGATTTGATAGGAATATATTAATAAAAAAATATGGAACTTAGGGACAAATGGAAGAAGGTTAATTGGTCAAGAGGATGGGGATCAAGATGGAAATAAATAACCACCCAGAAACATAATTCGGATAGTAAGAGGATAGGGAGTTGGGATATCTTTGAAATATTAGTATGGAATTGCTTGTGGGATTGGACTTGAGGATTTAAAAAAAAAAAAAGAGTCAAGGGAAGGAAGCGTACTCAACCAGGAGGGATATTCCGATCATCAAAATTCCTAGATTACTTGGCATCTTGGGTTTGTCCCTGGGAGAAGTCCCCTTATTCCCTAGAGTCTGGCTCGAGGGAGACGACTGCATAGTAAGTTTGATTTCAGCTAGTCTATGGTTGGGAGGTGAGTAAAATCCCAAAATCAATTGTCCATTTGCTTTAAGGAAATGTGCACAATAAGTTGCTCAAGTCACCCTGGTCCATCATGAATTATGACCTGCTCCTGTTATGTGTTGTATTATGGTTACATGTTCCAATGATATAATATGTTTATGCTGTGTTATTGTGTACTCTACTTTGTGGATTTTTTCTGGGTGTTTCGGTTGTCATCTATAGATTTGAGTCAATTGCTTAAGAATGGTTCTATGTATCATATTTAAAGGGTAATTTAGTATAGCAATGACACTTGGTGTGTTTACCTATGGTATAAAGTTTAATCCACATTCCTCATAGAAACACAATTGTCTTGAAATACATTATGAAATCCTTATTCATTTTGTTTGAATAATTAGGTGGAACCCATAGCCCCATCACCTAGTTGATAGCTTGTTCAAATTTCTTTTGTATTGTTGTGTAACCCACAAACTACAATTTGATTTCCCTGTGGATGAATTCCTGGTTGACATACAACTTGAATAAAATCATGATTGGGATGTTAGGTTGTATTTATAGCCAACAAATTGTTTACTATTTGAACCTCGTGTAATGACATCCTTATGTAGAGCACAGTTACCTATAATAGATTAATACTTCCTTGTGTGAATTGTTGTTGTAAACATGGAGTGTTGGATGGTACCTAGTTATGCAATAGAGAAACATAGTGGTATCTAGGCCAACATGGTGTTCTATTCTGGCACTATACATCAAGGAGTAGATACAACCATCCATTCATGGTGGTCTTTACTGACAACCATACAGACAATAATAAATGCACACTTAATCTATCATGGTTTCTATGATAGCAATATCTAGATTAGAGTGCTATGCATCTTAACTGCTTGAATGATTTGTTGTAGAAATATTTTGAATGTGCTAAGGAATGGTTGAATTTAGAGTATTGAATTTTGTACATTTAAATTCACCAAAGTGTGTTCTTTAGTGACATAATAAAATAACATGGTGCATTTGTTTTCTGCTTTGAAGAAAGATCATTGGATTTTATAACGTGATGTTGAAATATCATGTCACAAAAGCCATAACATTTTGTACATAGTTCATGTTCTGTTCACTGAGTAGTGTATGCTATGTGTTAGATATTATGATGAAGAACATGGGTAGGAAAATATTTTGTGAGCCTAGCCCTGCCCTGTGGGTGCGATAAATTTCAGGCTTAAAAATATAGAATTTACAACATTAGGACGAATCTATGTAGATGGTTGTCAGCAACCCTTCTTGACAAGGAAATTGTGTAAAAATTGAATCCAACAAAGTGGTTGTACCATCCTCTTTATGCATTCATTCCTCCATTTATTTAATGAAATGATGAATCTTGGATGAATCTTAGGTCTCATGCCCTCTCCTAATGGACACCTATCTCTAGAGTTGCACTAGATACGGTAGTGCAATCCAATGTAGGAAAATGGGTAATGTTAATGGTGTTTGGCAATCTAGCTAAATAGGTAGGGTTCTCCTCTCATTCTTCTTGTTAATGACTCTAGAGATAGATTCCCAACCAAATCACTAATCTTAGGCAAGTATTTAAGCCCTTTTGTACATAATATCACATGAGAGATGGTTTGATAGTTTCCTATATAATTCCTTGAGTTGTGGTTTTGATGCACCCACTCCTATCATGGAAATGTTACAAGAAACTAAATTACAAAATAATGGTAACTAAATATCCATATTCTTCTTCACTAGGTGTAATGACTAGTTCCAAAGAATTTCATGTTGTGTTTTTGGCTCATTTCACTGAGGCCAATACACAACAGTGAGGAAACCCACTTTGGTTACCAACTCTCCTAGTGTCTGGAAATGTGCATTCACATCACCCTTAGCATTGGCAAATCTGCTTCTTATTCAAATTGTATGATACTCATAAAATAAGTAAATGCACTTTTAAGAATTTGATGCTAGACAAAATATCATTCCACTTGCAAAATAAACGAGTTTTGCCTCTATTTTTTAAAGTGACAAACTCAACATTCTAGTTTGTAATTGGAAGCCTCTTCAATTCTTGTTGCTGTAAGGTGTTATATAGTGCTCTCAAACTTCGAAGCACCAAGAATGAGCCAATATATTTCCATTAATAGAAACCACCAATTACTAATCTCAATATTCATTCCAATAAGGAATATGCTACATGAGATACCATGCTCATCTCTAGAGGCAATTTAACTTATATTTACAAGTTATTCTTCATAATTGTAACTATCTGATAATGCACATTGAGTGGGGTTTATGGTGTTAGCCACATCTTGAATGAATTGGTTATAGTTGACAATACAAAGAGTTGAGAAATCACTTTTTTGTTTCTCATACAAATTCTTCTTCCACCGTTTCATCCTCAAAGACAGAACCGCTCTTCCTTTCTGTATAGCCCAAGTATTCATACAATCAAGAACAAGAAGCAGAAACAACCTGCTCCAATCCAGACTGTTTACCCTCTAAAACTTGGGAAAGTTATACCTAAAACCTCCTTTGAGCAAATAAAAAGACTTGATTGTGAGCTCATATGCCGGTGATCACTATTTACCCGAGGTTTCAGTATTTATCACAGTGAAATGATTAAAGTTCCTTACGAAAGTACCAACTTATGTACTATTCTCTATTTATGTAAATGAAGTAAGTTTGTATTTTTACCCTTTTGCGGTGGATATATTATTTATGTCATGATTTTATTTTTTTTCATTAGCTTGTTACCATAATTCTATAATTTTTTGGATTGCTTATCTTGTTCCCTCACCTCCTTTATTTTGGTATGGGCACAATAGAAACAATTGAAGAAGACACTTACACAAGACGTCATAATATAGCAAGTATGCGGGTATTTATAGAAGTAAATTCATATTGAAATCTAAAAGACACTGATGAGAACAAATGGGCTTAGAGGAGGAGAAGGGAATCTATAACAGTGACTAGAACTTACAAGACTAAGAAACAATCCAAACAGAGAGAGAGAAAAATGATAGATGATGTTGAAGGCAATAAAATATATAGAACCCTCTTGTTGACATTTTTTATGGAAGTAAAATGGATTAGGATAAACACTTAGTAATCAAGATAAAAAACACTTTTCACACCATTGTAGAATATTGCAGCTGGATAATAAACAAACGTGAACTAAACATGCAATGGGGAGGGTCATAAATAAATTGATGCTATAGATTTTGAATGTGTTGCATAAATGATCTAGAAAATGTTTGTAATAGGGGACTAATTGTTAGCAAAACTGATAGGAAGAGTTCAAGATGTCCTTCGGGCACATATCATTGAAGTAAAGCATCCAAAAAAAATGTCTCATTATTGTAACCACACAACGAGAGTTGAGTAACCTAGTAACCACTTTTGGTTAGATAAGGGGGTGCATTACAATATCACTCTTTTTGAAAGTAATATAAGTAGTCTAGCTTCACACACACACACACACACACACATATATTTATGACATTTAATAATGACAAAGAAACCATAGCCTAGAGGAATGGTTAGCATCCAAGGTGGGTGCCTTATTTTAGTAGTATGAAGAATATTACAAAGATGTAATAGGGGAGTGCAATCTTATTTTTTCAACTCTATAACAAATCTACAATGAATCCAAGGTAATATTACCTACTCCTTATTTCCTAGAAGACTCACACAATCCAATCCCGAAAGCATCCATAGGTATGCCTCATCCATAATTTTCTTAGCCAACATCCAACTATTCTACAATGTTAATGCCAGACTTAGTATAGTCATAGAAATCCTTGTTCTCCCTTGTATGGATAGTTCTTATTCAATGTGTCTTTGAACAATGTAGGCTTCCTCTTTATATAATGGATGACCTTCTTCTGATGTGACTTATAATGCAGCGCATATCCAGAGTGGACCCAATGTCCAATCCACCCATCCATCCACTATGTCTTTGTGCCCCTTAGGTTCACATGTTTGGCTTGTGCAGCCAAAATATCTTAACTGTCTCATTCATGTAATGGTCAACTATATTTCTCATATAGTGTGTAAGGCCCTCCTTTCCTTTCCTTGTGTTGCATGTCATGTGGAGCATCTATCCATTCAACTTGTGATGTATGCCCAATTGTTTAGAAACATATTTTCCAAACAATGGCTCTACACCCAAAGTTAAGGCATTGTTCTTACATGGCCATAAATCAAGGAATATCCATTATCTAAGTCATCATGCAGTCCATGGAAAATTAAGGGGTTTTAAATTTTTAGTGGGCCAATATTTTGTATCATAGTACACTTTTACAAACCGCATCAAATTTATTTTATAAAAAAATTAGGTATGGAGGTTAGCCCACCTTGTTTTAAGGGAGAGGGTAAAAAAGGTAAATTTAGCCCTTGAAATTAGGAGTTACAACCTTCCATTCGCCCTAATTTTCAAGAATAAGTGAATCCTATGGGCCAAATACCATATTTATAAAACAGGTATGGTAAATTAATAAAAATATAAATAAATGAGAGGTATGGTAAATAAATAAAAGATTTTTTATATTTACTCCATAAGTCACCTTATATACATGCAAGGGTGTAAACAAATAAAAATAAAAATAAAGTAGAGGTATGGTAAATAAATAAAACCTCTTTTTATACTTACTCAAAAGGTATGGTAAATAAATAAAAATATAAATAAACTAGAGGTATGGTAAATAAATAAAACCTCTTTTTATATTTAGTCCATAACCCTCTTTCTATTTATGAAGGCTCAAAACAGAGGTTTTATTTAAGTGAATCCTATGGGCCAAATACCATATTTGTAAAAGAGGTATGGTAAATTAATAAAAATATAAATAAACGAGAGGTATGGTAAATAAATAAAACATTTTTTTTTATATTTACTCCATAAGTCACCTTATATTTACGAACACTCAAAAAATGTGTTATATTTAGGTGAAACCTATGGGCAAAATACTATGGGCTAGATTATTATTAATACCATGCAAAAAACCTTATTAACCCTAATATTAGTATTGATAAAAATAAAAATGGCACATGGTATTGACCCGTGATATTCATGTGGAATGTAGCCTATTTAAAGGGGCGAATTAAACCAGCATAGATCCATCATCTACTAAGCCCCGAGAGGGATCAAATATCGTGATATGCAAACTAGCATAGAGTGAAAAAATATTTGATATGCAAACTAGCATAGAGTGAAAAAATATTTGATCCCTCTCGGGGCTTGGTGGATCAAGAGTAAAAATGGATTTTGTAATTTAATGTATGTTAAACATGTTAACTTGGTTAAAATAAAAAATAAAATAAAAGGAAATTATTAATTTTATTAATTTTTATAAATTACTAATAGTAATTTTTAAGCTCCAGGTGATAACCCATGGTAATACCATGGTATTCATGTGAGCATAGGCTATTTAAAGGGGAAATTCTATCATCTTAGATCCGTCTTAATTTCGGGTCTACTAAGTGCTCAAAGGGATAAATAAATTTCATCCCTCTAAGAGTGGTAGATGTGGAGTTAAGATGGATATAGGTTGGTTTTTATGATAATGAAGATATTAAATAGACTTAGGAAATTATATTGTAAAAACATCTTAAAGTGAATGGTTAAAACTACATTTAGTCACTTCACAAAATTTAGTAAAAAATACCAATATCTCCATTAATATTGGTTTTTTTGATTTAACAAAAAAAATTCAAAACAATGAAAACTTATCACTCTTTCCGCATCACCCTCGCAGAAGATTTCCCACCATTTTTCAAACATTCTCAATATGATATCTTCATGAAAAATTTTAGGTACTGATGTTGGATTAGTTGTTTGAAAAATAAGCTGGTTTGTACAACCTTTCATCTTGTCTGCTATTCTTAGTTTGTCCTAATGATCTGTAGGGGTTGGAGCCACTGCACCATATTTTCCTAAAAGGTGGAGATTGTTCACCAAAAAGAAAATTAATCTACATGTTAGAACGTTGTTAAAAAATGGGAGATGTATGAGGGTAGTGAATTATGCTAATAAACAATTTAGATTGGGAGAGACGTAATTACATTTTATTATTTAATTGAAGATTTCCAATTAAAATAATAATAAATCTACATTTATATATTCATATATTGATTGGAAGGCTTCTCACAATGGTCACTTCTTTCAATTAGATCCCCTTCAAGCCTTTGGGATACCTAATACTTTCTTATATAATATAGTTGGGGCTTGCTACTTGTTGGCGTGTTGGGGTAAACAAACTTGATGTGTTTTTTTTATCTCGTAGTTGGAGTCTATGGAATAAAAAATAAATTTGATAACTTGAAAAAAGTGGTAGCTTGACAAAAGTTGTAGAGAAAAGATTAATCTCTCCTACCTTGACAGAACTCGTGGTCAATATCAACACCTACAAGAACTTTGTTGTGGAATATTATCAAAACTAATAGAAGGATATGAAAGAGTGTATTGTAAGAACCTTGAAAAACACAACCACTGAAACTTGGAACATTGTTTGTAGGAAGAGAAAATTATGTTTCTTTTTTCCAAACATGTATGTTAGTATATTACAATTTAATGAATAATTACAATTTAATGAATATGTTTTCTTATTATCATATATGGTTTCATACTTTAACAAAAGATTCGCCAGGACTTCACAATGTTTTATTATTCAGTAAAAGATTTGCCAAGATCTTACAAGGTTTTATAATTCAGTGAAAGATTCTCCATCACTGTACAAGATAATATAATATGGTGAGAGACTCGCCAAAAAAATTATATATACATATTATATTATTGATAAAATTGCCTCTCATTTTTCCTATGTATCATGGGGATTAGCCCATTTATTATACATATAAATTTAGGGTGGTTCCTAAAATTTTCCCTGATGCAGTCTTTATAAGAAACATCAGGGAAACTCTTATCTTGACATTGCCAAACTTATCCAAATACATTTTCCAATCCATTTGGCACATAGGCATGCTTTACCTTGTGTAATCTTACCCAAGCAATGCTAATCCAACCTTGTGACCTATTGTCATAACTACCTAAAGCTTTCCCATGTATAACATGCAACTTGCCTTTGTGGAAGGGCTCGACAACTTTCCTTGCCATTATGCAAAGGCACCCAAACCAATTCATGTAGCTACTTAATCTCTTGTTGCATCCATCCATATCAGTGAATAAACACCAAAGTGATCATGTAACAATAGTGCCCAAAACCCCTCAAAACAAAAACCTTATTCAATATTTCTAAATCAACCGTACACTCTTTAATATGCCATCACAAATATAATTATATATCATTGAATACAAAAATTATATCTCTAACACTCTTTAATATACCATCACAAATATAATTATATATCATCGAATACCATGTTTTTAAATACAAACATTATATCTCTAACACTCTTTAATAATATGCCATCACAAATATAATTATATATTTGTGAATACCATCTTTAAAGTCATATACTTTGAAACATAATTTCTCACAATCCACTTTCCATGTCATCCCAAAAAAATACACCAAACATATAATCTCACAAACCCTCATTCTAATTATAATTGAAGTTCCTAGCTTACATAGTTCAATAATATTCCATTCCATATAATAACCCCATTTCATAGATTCATGGGGTCAAGCCCGAGAAGAAAGTGTGCACACAATAGAAAATTTGTGGATACATTGGGATTGATATAAAGTGACACTATCCATGTTCCACACATTTAAATATTTCATATTTCCAATCAGCAATTTCGACATCAATACCTTACAATCACAATGGACATTTCTCCATTACAATCACAAACCTAAATGTGGGTCCTTCTTGCCACAATTGTGCATTATAATTATGAATATAGGTGGAATTGTGAAGTGTACAAAATATGCATCTATGATTAGAAATGGCTGTATAAAATGTAGTACATGCTATGTTTTTACCACAATTCCTATTATATATGAATCCACTTCAAAAAGAATACATATAAATGATGAAGTTTCAAATCAAAATTCATCATGTGGCTACTCGTGGTGAAAAACCACACGATGATAAGACCACAATCACTATTCCAAGTAATGGGATGGTTATGGAAGGAAAATGTACGAGTTCGAGTCCCACCCAGATACCACTACTACCTTGGGTTCCCTCAAGATACACAACTACTATTAACATTGTTATAAATCCTAAACCAATAGCCCAAATATATTGTTTGTTTTGTGTTGAGGCCATGACATCATCATGTACCAAAAAAAACTACTATTGAAGGTGAAATTTACATATACATTGATAATAAAAGGTTCAAATGCCATAATATAATTCTAGCTCTTTCTAAAATTGAATAACTATTAAAAGTTTCATTCAGTAATTCAAATTCAATATTGACACTCATGAAAAGAAATTTTAAAATTTGAGCTGGAAATACGACAATAGTTCTTGGAGGTCTTTTTGTGTTACTAATCATTGCTCGGATAAATTTAAAATAAGGTTAAATTCATTTGCTTTATTAGATTTAAATGTTTTCCAATTTCATGGAGTATGAAGTTTTGAAGGGATATAAACTATTATAAATTAAATGATATTAAAATATTAATTTAAAAAATGAATGAATATTTTTTTCTAAAAAAAACTATATTATTATAAAAATATAAAAAATAAAATATTTTTTAAAAGAGATAATATATTATAATCATGTTATTGGAAATAATAAAAGTATTTTTGAATACTTAAAAAATTATATTTGAAATGAGTTTCAATAAAACTACTCAGGTTTTAGCTAAATCTACTCTACATGGTTGTATTGGTTAAGTAAAAGGTTTGAAGGAAAATGTCATTTTTAGGAGATGATCATTACTAGACAAGAAAGTCACCATTTAGGGAAATGGAATGGATCCAAGATTGGGGAATAGAAATCAATTTAGCAACAAAGTGCAGGATACTTATTTTCATTGTGTATCTATATATATATATATATATATATATATATATATATTCATGTAATAAAAACCCCAACCTTCTATTAATTGATGGCGGGGCAAGGGGGAATATTGAGGAAAACATCTATAATATCTCTCAATATATTGAAACAATCATTAAAATAGTCTTTCAATATATTGAAACGATCATTATTTAACAACATCAAGTCCTACTATGGAAGGGACATGATGGACAGTGCATCAGAATTCGAGAAATTAAGATTATCCAGAGCAAAATTGATTCCCTAAAATATAGCTCATGGATACATCATTAATATCTTTAGAATATTTATTGACACATCCCCTGATGATGGACTCACTTGGTAGTCCGAAACATTGGGTTCATAAAACTCTATAACAGGTCATTCCTCCTCTATCTAAAAGTGATTTATTGTTATGCTCATGGATATACATTTTGTAATATAATAGAGAGATATTCTATGAGTGAGAATGTTTATACACATACTAGACATACAAACAATCTTTGAGATGTAATCAATTCCATTGAAATAATTAGATAGTATGGTCCACGTTATTTCATTATATTTCAGGGAGAAAGTGAATATGAATGAGAAAAAGATATCAAAATCTTGATTTGGAAGATACTATGGAAGAATGAGTTCATTTAGGCAAGACAACTAGGAAATTGAATCCAAAGACAATGCCTAACATTTTTACAAAGTATAAAAATATTAATATTTTCAATCTAGCTAAAATTGCTTATTCTTTATTAGAAGCTTGTGATTGGATTTTGGTATAACATGTAGGGGAAAACAATTCCTAATACTAATATGTAATATTAATCAGTTGATTTAGTAACATCCACTACTACAAAATATCAATGCCATTATGTAAATATAAAATGGTTTGGCGACATGTTAACTAATTAGCTTACTAAGGCAAGACCTTAGAAATTCAAGAATTATTAAAAAAAACAAGGATATAAGATTATTCAATTGACTTGCAAAGAAAGAAACAATAATGTGCAAGAGACACCTACACTAATCATAGAAACAACTCAGTGAGAATAGGTACGTCACATGATTACCTAGTATTGCAATAATTACCAACTAACAAGAAGAACCCATTGTTTCAAGAAATGTAGAACTTGCATTATTTTGAAAATTTTCTCATCCAATATAGATTTTCATCTCATGAATATCTCAATTCTTGCTAATAAGGTGGTATATGTTCAATCCAATTGATGTTGAACACAACAAGATCAAAAATTTGTGAAGGAAGGTCATTAAGGTCATTATAGCTATATGAAGAGCTAATAGATAGTCAATGAGTAATAATAGGAAAATAAGAAAAATGTGAGAGGACTTGAGGATTCATTGAGTTGGCTACTATTCCACGCAAGATCATGTATGAGTGAATTCCATTAATCAATTTCATTTATTGCTCCAAATTAAGAAAATATCCATAATGGAATGACCATTTTAATATCTTGTGGCATACAAAGTGTGATGAGAGTGAAATAATTGAGGAATCTCTCATTCAATGAAAGATTTTGTTTTTCTTCTTTAAGTTAATATTTACAAGGAGTTAATATCAATATGGACATCATATGATCTCCTATTAGCACATTGGATCAAATCTATGAGATATTCAATGTGGAGGTGGGTCATCCTCTTTTATTACAAATAGAGGCATTTCAAATTCATGCACAAGTACTTACAAATTATTTAGTTACAATTATTGTTTTATCAAGTTCTAACTATCATATATGTTCAAGATCCGCAAATCGTTCCAACTTGTGGTTGAATTTTTGTCAAATATATTCTTGATTTGGGGGACTTGACTAGAAGAAAGCCTAGGGAGGAAGAATATGGTTCCTAAATTTCATTTACTAGAACCATGTTTTTATTTATCTTAGTTTCTTACTAGTTACGTGCTCTTATTCCTTGGGGAAGTTTGAAATTATGTCATGGGGATTTATCCACACCTATAACTAATATTAATATTATAGTTTCTCTACCTTCACTTATGTGACTAACATATTTCTATGCAGGTCTTAAAAATAAGGGGTTAGGTTATTTTGGTAAATATATTCAACTAACCCCAATACTTTTACCAATTAACATCCTAAAGGATTTTACAAAAAACTTTATCACTTAGTTTTCAATCTTTTATAAACACATTGGCTAATGAATTGGTAGTTTCCATTCTTGTTTCTCTAGTTCCTTTAGTAGTTCCTATACAAGTAATGTTCATAGGATTATTTACAAATGGTATTCGATCTCTAATCTTTGCACTTTTAACTACAACTTATTTAGGTGAATCCATGGAGAGTTTATGGTTAGCTAACTACTAAGTCATCCCCTTATATCTCTAGAGGAACAAATTAGTCGATTTATTTAGATATATGAGAAAAAATAGAATCAAACAAGTTCAGTAATAAAAAAATAATTGAATAAAAAATACCACAAAATAGAACAATGGAATTTTGTATCCCAATAAGGGGAGGATTTTTAACATGGTTACATCATATAGTTTGTTTCATTTATTATCGATTTGTATTGATTATATGCCTTATGTATCACATGGACTAATTTATAATATCTAAATGTGATATACATTTAATCATAGGTTCTTATGTAATATATTCTCTCTCTGCAATAGGAATTCATATTTCGAGTAAAACACAATCTATATTTCAAGTATAATAAAGAATTATAGATTTGAGGCTTTTGCGATCTGTATTTTGTATGGTGATATTTTCCGGAGCCATCACATTCATGTTTTCTTGGAATCGACATTTCGAACCCACCACTGTGGTTCATCATTAGGATCAGATAGGCTTCACAATTAACATTACCTTTTTGTTACAATTAATAAATTTATTGGGTTCTTAGTTGTTCGAAACAAATCATTCTATAATTTAACCATTGGTAAACATAATAGATGATACAATCATATTATCACCTATCCCAACCTTAGTAGAAGGAAATTACCATGGATTCCTTCATTTTTTTCCCTTTCATAATTTCTATTGAACTATCTATAGGGCCTACTTCTATTGAACTTAGTAGTGGTTACGAAATTGGTGTGGCCCAAGCTATAGAAGGTATTGTGAAACAACTATAAGTAGATTGTAAAATACTAGCTACCTTACTACGAAGTTTCACTTTTATGGAAACTTTGACTATTTATTGAATAGTTGTGGCCTTAACACTTCTATTTGCAAATCCCTTCATTTTGTCCAAAAAAACAAAATTCCATACACCTCATCATTACAATAGTATTTTTTTCACGAATTTCTTGGTTGAATTACTCTTTTAAGGGAAGAGTTGATTCGAATAATTATTAAATGAATTACTCTCTTTCTTCCTATACCTATACTTCAGTTAGAAAAATTCATGACATGTTTAGTAAGGAAGGGATTGAATTTTCTTTTATCCTTATATAAGACTCAGGAATAAGTATCCCAATTATGCTTATTCCAAATGAGATAAATCAAATCAAATAAGACAAATACAAAAATATGTAGAACATATCATTATATTAATTGATCCTTTCATTTCCTTTAGCTATTATCCGTGCCATTGTGGGTTTTAGATCAAATACCAATATTTTAGAAACAAATATAATACATCCAAGTGTAGTCTTTCTTATATTAATTTACTTGGAAAGAGTATGTGAAATTTGTATATTGAAATAATAAGGCTAGGCCCAAGTAGATTCACTTTGGAGATAGAAAACTACATGATCACAACAAATTACTTTTGATTTAGGAATAACAAAGAACTATAGGATTTCATAATTTACATGGAAATTAAATCTAGTTTATACCGACTAATGAGGGAGGACCATTAGAATGGTTACAACTAAATTCCTTGAAGTATATGCAAAACTAATTGGGAACCCTTTCCATTGTTATGTAAATATGAGATGGATTCTAATTTGAAAGAGACTAAAGTATTAATTTATAATTTTTACATATAAATGGAATCATAGGCTAAATATTAGGGCCTTCCAAGGTTTTTTAATGATTTTCTCCTTTGGACATGTTTCCTTCCTACAATTCTCTTTCATTGCTAAACTTCAAGAAATGTCAAACATTTTATGTGGTAAATTTTTTTGTAAAACTTATAATGAATTTAATGGCTCATAAGATATGAAACTTTTTCAACTCATGTCCAATCAAATGTAGGAGCAACAATATCTCTTATTGGAAACCCTTGTTACTCGACAATAGGTTTGTTAATAAACAAATAATACAAGATAGTAATTCTTGTAGCCTCTCACCACTTAACAACATGCCCACTAGTGAACTATGTAACACCATTCACAACCTCAACTCAATATTTCCATAAGCACCATCCTTTCCCTTTATTCTTTCACAGTAAACAAAAATATCCTCCTCCCTAAATTTGATGAAACCCTAATTGGGGATAAGCTTGACTTTTAGATTCACATACTAGAAGCATTCTTCAAAACTCATACTACTCTAATAAGGATGTCAAAGATCCTTGTAATTGAGGTTCCAATGGAAGAATAAGCCCTAATGTGGTAGAAGACATGCACCCAACACCTTGCAACATCCAATAAACCTCCAATTGACAGATGTGATGGTTTTTGAGATGTCGCGTGCAACTGGTTACACTTATTATGCATATATTGTTTTTGTCAAACTCGGCGTCATCTTTCTTCTTCATGTTAATTAGAAATATCTAAATCCTTCCATAATATTCATTGAATAACACCTTATAACTAAATTTCAAAATCAAAGATAATGATCATAACCTTTTTTATAAAATGTCATAATTCTCACACACGATGGATTTACTTCCCACATTGATTTTATCAAAGTGATAACTAGTTCTATTGGATAAGAGAAACACAAATACTATGATTATTGATAATAGTGAATTCTAATGATGCATGCCATTTCTTAAAATGAAAAATGTTTAAGGATTTCGTTTTTAAAGAATAATAAGTAATAAAATAACCTACACAATAGGAACAACCAAAGGGAAACAAGTTCCACAATCCTAGTTCCTCCAAACCTTTTAGGGTCCTCTTGAATCAAAATTAGATTAATGTCGATCTTAAAGTTTAGAAACCTTTACGGATATTGTTAATTCTTAAAATGCCAACCATAAAATATTTAGTGGAATTTGTGTAGAAACATTCATATTTCTAAGAATTTTATATACTTTTTATAGTTTTTTGGCAAGTATAAGAGTAAAATACTTTTATCCTATAGAATTTTCATGAATCATTTTAGAAAAAAATAAAAATTGGTGAATTTTTTTTGGGAGAAAAAGAAAAAAAAATCAACCAATTAGAGAAACTTAGTTTCTAAAAATTTCTTTGGTAAAAACAAAAACCTAATTTCTCAACAAATAGTCAACTTACACTAGCTTCCTACCACAACACATCCATAACCATATCAACTTAAATAAATAAACCAAATTTTTTTATTCACGTGCATCCTCGGTAATTTATCACCTTTTTCCATCACATCTAGGTGTTTTATCACCTTTTTCCATATTTGAATAAATAAACCAAGAAAATTTATTCATGTACATCATATGTAGGTGATACCACACCCAACACATCTAGGTGATTTATCACTTTTTCCATGTTAGAACTTTTCTTGATGCAATTATTATGACATTCTTCTTAGTGTGCCCTACCAATATGACATAAGGGAATAGTATGGTTAGCTTTATTGAATCCTAAAAACGTCACAAAGATAGCAAAATTGTCATATGAAGGAACATCATTAATAAAGGTAACTTCCCTAATCGAGAATTATATGTTCTTTTTTAATTCTATGTGCCACTTTTCCATGACCTTTCCATGGAGGTGGCACTATAAGCATCATATCAATATTTCTTTCACTCTAAACTAAAGAATGTGCCACTCCGTCATTATCAACAAACCCATTTCCATCTTTCCCCTTTTCACACGATTCTACAAATTATAACTTTTGTGCTTACCATTCAGTAAATCTCAAAAAATCATGGTAAGCATAAATCTTCAATGAAGGGTAGATTTTTTTCTTGCCAAACAAAGTTACATTAGATTACACTAGGTTACATTTTAACAAAGTTTAACCTTTCAAAATTCCATTGAAACGCAATTGAAAACTTAGAACTACAAACACCACCAATAGATATCATGGAAGATTTCTTTTGAGCCTGGAAAAGTGTTTGGAGTTACATTGTACTTGTACCTATTAAACTATTTTTTATTGAAATTTTGGATTATTTCTAACTTATATACTCACTATAACATTAAAGTTTTGTTAAATATTTTACCCTTCAATGATGGAGTTTTGTTAATTTATTCTAAATCTTTTTCTAACTTATATACTCACTATAACATTAAAGTTTTGTTAAATATTTTACCCTTCAATGATGGAGTTTTGTTAATTTATTCTCTTTATGTTGTCATGTTTTTAGTGTTTACCTATTAATTCTCATTTTTTAATATGTCTTTTGATTTTTTGATTTTTGTTTTACTTCCTTGAGAACCTCAATGGCCTCACCCTCTTTTTCTTTCTCTTCTACTGTTATATTCCCCCTTAAGTTATTTATTTAATTGTAGATTTGATTACTGTTATATTTCCCCTTAAGTTGTTTATTTAATTGTAGATTTGATTACTCTTGCTCTGTTAGGCTTTTCTATATTATAATATTTCCTTATTATCTAAAAAAAAATTAAAATATGTTTTTCTATGGTTTTAATATTCATGGTGACTTGATGGAATAAAGATAATAATCTTTTGGCATGTATACATATTTATATTACCTTAATAATGATAACAGGTTAATGGTCATTTTACTATAAGTTAGGACATGATATCCTATCTCAATCTATCTCTCATTCTTCACAACAATGGTTTTCAACCTATAATTGGTAACAGAAATAAGGCCCCATTCCCCAATGGGGTTGTTTCTCGGAAAAATGGTTTATCCAGCGCCCATCCCCGGTCACAAATGTTGACGCCAAGTTTGTACGGGCAATATTGCAATAATGAACATGCGTAAAACCATGGTGGAAAAAAAGGTGGCAACCCTTGAGAAGGGAGATGAGCACTACACCTAGCAGAACATATTGCATGTGTGGCAGGAGTGCCCATCGTTTGGAGGTAATCACTTTAGTTATTCAATGCATATTAAATGTCCACAAAACAATTAATCAACCATTGGGTGTGGTATAATTCTTGTAAATTCCTTCCCCTCTACTGGCTTCGAGATGGCTTGTCCTGCTCATGGTGAATTGGAAGCCTCTGCCTCTGCGTCTGACAACCAAGGTATGTTCATTAATGAGAAAATTATGGTGCATAGGATCCAAATGAGTTTTTGTGGTTGCATTATCTACATTTTGCCAATAATGGATTCATATGCTACCTCCCTCGCGTTTCAGGTGCCTTATATTTGCATGGCCAAGGACTCGGGGTGGTGAAGAAGTTGGTTTATGAACGAGCTCTCTGGAACCTCCCAACAGTTCCATCATAGTGATTGTTTCAAGTGTTTTGGTCTCAAGGACATCCCTCTTCATTTTCGTGAGAAACGAGGAGGAGGTACCACTTACTTCCCCATTTGTTCTCCCTTTAAACTTGGGTCTCTGTTGTACTACATTATTATTGGGAGCTTGTTGGATCATATAAGAATTTGCATGCCCCGCTTTTCTTCATGGTGTTTGTGTAGTTCTCTCAATGCCTTCTTCTAGTCGAGGAGTTCTTATGTCTTATTTCTAGAGTCTACCTTGTTCAAATAAATTATAATAGCGCTGTGAACTGGTCTGTTAGGGTTTCTCATTCTAGTTGTGGTTTGGTTTTTAAAAGTGGGGTTCGCAGGGTCTCAATTACTTCAAGCTGGTAGCTCTTCAGGCCATCTTCTGTCTCATACTATGGTGGCAATTTCTTTGTTGGGTCAATGTTTTTAATTCTTTTTTTACACAATTTTGGGTTTGGACCCTCCTTTGAGCTCGTTGCAGTCCTTCCCTCAGCAGCCCTTGAAAATTTGGATCCTACGGGGATTTCCTTCCTTGTCCAGTCTTGGTTTGTGGAGTTTGGTACTCTGGTACCTTCTCCATATGGTTCTAGTAGGGTTTTAGTCAATTGTTTAAATGTCCAATACAAAGTCTTGTTGCAGCCTCCATACTTCATATACCACCTTCGTTTCTGTTGGTCCAGTTTAGTCAGTAGTTTCTCTGTAGGGAGTCATTCAACTACAGGTCCTACCAATTTATTTTACAAGTTCATACTCTTTATGGCTCCAAGGTTGCGTGCATCAAGTCGCAAAGGAGGTTCCTCGGGGCCCTCTTCCTAGAGTCATAGGAAGTTATTCAGTTGGGAATCCATTGCCAACTTTTTCAACGCAACACCTTTGGAGGCGCAAAAGAAATTCTTCAGCTAGAGGCCAAGGAATTTGGAGATAAAGATTATTTATCAGACTTTGACATTGGAGGTAGTAGCCTCAAATGGATTCTAGATCTGAGAAAGTTTCATAGGAGAAGGATCCACTTCCTACACTCCATCACTCATCACTGCCAAATGAAAACTCTTCTTAGTATGGTCATCAAAGATAAACAAATAGACAACTACAAATGTTTTGCAGGTCAGGAAGACATCAAGCACATTCTCAGAGACATCAAATATAACTTGGATGACATAGTTGCTCGATTGTCTAACATTGAGCGCTATATAGTCTCAAACTCAGACACTGAGTCAAATGAGAACTAGGAAGGACCTGGGGTCATCAATGCACCAGGACAAGCCTCCCACCAAGCCAAATCAAATGCTTCATCACCCATCATTATTTTGGACTATGGAGTCTAATCAGATTTTGGCATGCCATCTCATATGAAGAAATCCCTAATCTTATCTATGTGTATATAGCTATTAGTCTATACTTATTGTCCAACTGTTAGTAGTATACTGGTCTATGTTGTTTATATTATGACTGGCTATCTAAAAAAACCAACCTCTTTGTTTGTACAACCTTTGCATTTTTCCATAGTCTCTGTCATGTAAATCCACATAATTGACAGGGTTTGTAAGAAGAAAAATATGGAAATGTAATTTTGGAAAAGCTATAATTTTTTTGGATTTTAATAGAAATCCATTGTGGAATTTACAAAAAAAAAAATACGGAAATAAGGTTCCATGGAAATTTTATTCTAAAGGTTACCCAAAGGTAATGACAACCCTCTCCTTGAAACCAATATTTAATTTTGTCATACTACATATGATAGATTTTGTGATTTGTTTTGGAAAGTTTAATTTTGAGGCACTTTGTCAGTTAAGAGAGTTGAGTCTCTCATGAGGAAATTACTAATAGCTATAATTATGACACATGGGAATATTATGGCGACTAATGCATCAACATGTTCAACCTAACCAAGGGTTTTTTCTATTCTAGTTCAATTCCCCTACCCATGTCCAAGAAATTATAAGGCATGGCCCAAAATTTTATAATAATAATATAATAGTCCTAATATAGTGATCTCTTCACTTTTATTTCAACTGAGAAACCAAATTAATCTATCCATTATGGATAGACTCTCTTAGGATTCCCTTGCAATTCTAGATGATTATTAGGTGTAGTATTACCCCTATGAGAGAATTCTTCCACAAAGACCCTAAAAGTTGTTCTTACTCCAAGATGAAACAACACATTCTTGTGAGATTCAACATTTCTAAGGATATCGAGAAATTCATTTACATTTGTGTTGGTAGCCATGTCCATAGTGAGATATTTTGGTATGTTAACCTATAAATACATACTTTATATATCAAATTATCAACCATTGAATATGAGACTACTTGTACATGACCCAAATTAATGTTGAGACAACTCCACCCATCAAGACCGCCCTCATCGCCTAAGTTTCCTAGGCTCCCAATTGGGTGACAAAATATTAATAGAAGTTGTGCAAGAAAAAAAAACCAGTGTGGCCAAACAAAAATTTATGAAGGCCATAACCACTAATTCATTAGTCATTAAGGCCTCCCTTACTACTATCCCTAGCCACAAGGTGGCTTTGATGACTTCTAATGCTGCTTTGGGGATCCCTCAATTAGGAGTATGATCTAGGTGGATCCTTAATGGCCCAAAAATCAAAGTCCTTGGATCATAGTGAAAACAAGACTAGAGGGAAGATCTCGTCACAATTTTTCCAATGACGTAGAAAACACATTAATCTGACTTTGTATGTGGAAGTTACGCCTAGTCAAAGTTTTGGTCAAAGTTGGCTAAAGGACATGATTTGGAAGTAGCCAAACAAATTTAGTGCATCGCCAACTTTAGAAGTCCTACCAAATTTGGTGGCTTAGGTGCTAAATGTAGAGGACCTCTAGATAAATTTGGTGAACCACTACATTTGGTGGAATCACCAAATTTGGTAGCACCCTGCCAAATTTGGTAGCGACGCTAAGTGGTCCAGTAGGAGGGGGCCACATGGAACCCTATTGGTGGCTATTTGGGCTTGGCCCTAACCAAACGGGCAAGCGGTTCAATTTTTATAAGGCGAATTAAGAATATGGTTTGTTTTAAACCAAAGTTTGAAATATATTATTGGCGACATTGATATATTTAAAACTGACAGATCAAAACCGCATGGTAGAACTCCAAACATAGCTCAGTGATCAAACAACAAAAATTCAATGGTTTGAATTTAAAACAAACGATTGGCAGGTTGTTTAAAGGTTTTCGACAACATGACACACGACAAATGGTGACCAAACCAACAACTCAGAACACCATAACTGATGGTTTTTCAGGGTTCCAAACATATGCCAACATTATAACAACGTGCCAAAATCGATGATGTTTTGGCCAATGGTTACATGTAATACGACAATCAATGTTCCAATTTACACGATGATTTAGTAACAAATGTTATACGTTTGCCGGTGGTAATAAATCTTGTTAAATGTTTTAAAATGATGGGTAGCGGTTTGACAACTCGACGACGGTTGAAGGGTGGTTGTGCTAGATTTAAATATATTTTTAACGTTACAGTGGTCGTTGTAACAGAATGTGACAGATTGGTTTTAAACGACCCCGACATATTAAATAAAACAAAAATTGCAATTTAAAAATGGTTCGGGTGGGGGTTTGAACTAGCAACCCTGCCGAAACCCACACCAATTTGACTATACACTAGCCGACTTGCTAGGCGGGTGGCCTTTATTAATTCTGCCCAGAGTCCAGGTATTTAAAAGCACCTATCCCCATGTGATGGGAAATAACCTAATGGGTGCCGTAAATGAAGGAACTAGGAGAGGGTTGAATGTGTGGAGGAGGTTGGAACTCAGAGCTAAGATGGAAACCTGACAGGCTGGATGCCAGAGTGATGGAACCCTAAGGAATAACGCTACCGGAGGCACAGTTTTACATTCGAATATTCTAGTGGAATATTCTCCTTTGATGATGCGAGGAATCTAAAATATTCCCCGAGGGGCTAGAATTGTAGGTGGCAGAATGTGGTAAACGATATATTCATTTTTACCAGAATTTTGCAAGGATTGCAATGGTGCAATTAGTTTTTCCCTATGAGGAGTGGATTTCAGGGGTCATGGTAGAAACCCACCTTCATCATTAATTTATAGGAACAAAGTTTGAGACAACAATGTGCCTTTTAGAAGTAGGTCATGTTTATAGTCAAAAGTCTTAAGAGCATTAGATGGGCCTGCTGGTGTTGTGATTGTTTTCATTTGAGTAGTCAAATTTCAAGTCACTCCTAAGAATGGAGGTATAATGATGTATTTTCCACGTACTTACTTTCCTTTTGATGAGATGAATGAAACGAGCTCCCCACTCTTGAAGTAGGGCTAGAAGATGTATTCCATATTGGACGAACTACGTTATAAAACTTTTGTGTGCATTGTCTTTATGGTCTCCTTTATGTTGCTTGTTCTTTAAGTATTCTCACATATGGTTTTTACATGCTCTTTCATGAAATTATGCTAACACCAACCAAGAAAAAGATCTTGGATAATGCTAGTAAATCAAAGATTTCAGATCAAGTTTGGTATCAAGAAGTCTTCTTGCTTATGTGAAATATGAGTGTAAATGATAACTAGAGATTGGACATGCAACACGAAGAAGGAAAATGGAGAATGACAAAAATCTCTACACGACTTTCTACCAGATGGAAGACATGGTAGATATATTATTTACATATTATGGGAATAAATTGTTAGAGAAGTAAAAGAATAATAAATAGAGAGAAGAGGATGATGCTTTGGTAAATGAAGAAGAACCTTCATCTCCATCTTCAAGTGAATGTTCTTCTTCTTCATATTATTCCCATCATTCAAATTGTCATCACCAGAGAATTCAAGCAAAAAATGATAAATTGAGGAGATTGCTACAAGAAGTAGAAGAGGAGAAGCAGAGAATGCAACATTAGTTACAAGCCACAAAAGAGGCCTTGGTAAAGATGCAATGTAATGGAGGCTTAGCGACACCATCCTCACCCACTATAGAATTAGCAACTGAGGCAAAAAAATGTCAGTGATTCTTCAGTTTCATGTTCTCATTAGAATGATGATTTTGGTGCATTTGAAAGACACTCCAAAGCTGCAGAAGAAAGGGAGTTTGAATCAATGCAGGTAGACGCTACATCACACTATTCCAGTGATCGTAATTGTAGGTCATCTCTAAAGGGAGGTGAGAATTTTAGAGGATAAGATAAATCAAGTTCGCTTCGCAAGAGCCACACCAAAGACAACCATTCAAGGAATGTTATGTCACACAGGAAGGAGACACAAAAGAAGGTTAGGAAATTATGGAGCAAGAAAAACCATTGCAACCATTGCAAAAAAGGTGGACATCAAAGAGCCACATGTTATAATATGCATCCAGAGCTACGTCTAAAGAAGGACTATGAGCATATGGAAGCACTTGTGAAATAACCAACCAATGAAGTAATTCAACAAGGAAGCCATCTACAGGAAGAAATCCCATTAAACTGGTTAGGTAAGACATGGGTAGCATTTTTAAGTTGTTGAGCATGGCCACCATTTTAAATCACATGTTTTGAAAATGTTTGTAAAAGTGATGATGTGTATAACACTGCTTATGAATGAAACATAGTGATATTTTTGCCTTTAGTTGGATAACATGGGGTATGGTTTCTATTGTAAACTTAACCATGAGTGTGTTATAAACTCTTGCAAAGTATGGTCTTGTTTGGAAACTTGCAAGTGGGACATGTATTGGCAACCACAAGTTTTCATATGGATACATGTGTCAATTTCATCACTTCAGGATCCAAAGTATAAAGGTGAAAGAGAAGAAAGTGAGGCCTTTCAAAAACATTTGTTATGAAGATTGAGATGATAATACCATTTATACTTTTGGAGAACCAAAAGTACTTCAATTGGGAGGAATGATCTAAGTGGATCCCTAATGGCCCAAAAATCAAAGTCCCTAGATCACAGTGAAACTAGGACCTGAGGGAAAATCTTTTCACAAGCTTTCCAATGGTGCAGATGACACCTCAATCCGACTCCATATGTGGAAGTTACGCCCAGTCAAAGTTCTAGTCAAAGTTGTCTAAAGGAAAAGATTTAGCAGTAGCGAGACAAGTTTGGAGCATTGCCAACTTTGGAAATCCTTCCAAATTTGGCATCTTTGGGGCTGAATATAAAGGACTTTAGATACATTTGGCAAATGACTACATTTGGCGAAATCGCCAAATCTGGTGGCACCTCGCTAAAGTTAGCAGTGCTAAGTGGCCCAATAGGAGGGGGCCACATGGCCCAATCAAATAGTGCCACGTGGCACCCTATTGGTGACCATTTGGGCCAGGACCAGACCAAATCGACAAGCTGGGCAAGGGGTTTTATTTGTATATGGCGGTTTAACAATATGGTTTGTTTTAAACCAAAGTTTGAAATATATTATTAGCGACATTGATATATTTAAAACTGATGGATCAAAACCATATGGCAGAACTCCAAGCATAGCCTGGTGGTGAAACAAAAATAATTCGACCATTTTTATTTAAGAAAAATGGCTGGTGGGTTGTTGGCAGAAATGGCACACGAAAAATGGTGACCGAACCAATGACAACTCGTAATGACATAGCCGAAATTTTTTCATGGTTCCAAACATATGCCAATGTTATAATGGCATGCCAAAACCAATGGTGTTTTGGCCAATGGATACATGTAATACATCGGTCAATATAAAATTTTCCGGCAATAGCAAATGTTGTTACATGTTTTAAAACAACGAGTAGCAGTTTGACAACTTGGTGGCTATTGACGGGTGGCCGTCTTAAATTTAAATAGATTGTTAACATTATAGTGCCCATTGTAACAAACCGTGACAAATTGGTTTTAAATAGCTGCGAGGGTATTAAAAAACAAAAATAATTGCAATTTAAAAATGGTTTGGTAGGGGGTTTGAACTGGCGACCCCACATAAACACATGCCAATTTAACTTTGCACTAGATGCCCTGCTAGGTTGGTCGCCTTTGTTAACTAATCCCAGTGCCTGAGTATTTAAAAGAACCTATTTCCATGTGATGGGGAATGTCCCACTGGGAGTCATGAACAAAGGAACTAGGAGAGGGCCGAATAGGTGGAGGAGGTTAGAACTCAGAGCCGAGATGAAACCTTGACATGCTAGATCCCCAAGTGATGGAACCCTAAGGCGAAACCTTATCATGGGTGTGGTTTTTGAGGTGAATATTCTAGTGGAATATCCTTAAGAATATTCTCTTTTGATGCTATAAGGAATCTAAAAGATTCCATGAGGGATTAGAATTGCAAGTGGAGGAATGTGGTCGAATTTATACTCATTTTAACCTGTATTTCACAAGGATCACAATGGTGTAGTTAGTTTTTGCATATGTGTAGTGGATTTCATGGGTCATGGTAGAAACCCACCTTCATCATTAATTGTTGGGCACAAAGTTCGAGACAACAATGCACCTTTCAGAAGTAGGTTATATTTACAATGAAAAGTCTTAGGGGGATGAGACAGACCTGTTGGTGTTGTGATTGTTGTCATTTGAGTAGTCAAATTTCAATTCACTCCCAGGAATGGAGGTATAATGATGTATTTTCCATTTACTTTCTTTCCTTTTGATGAGATGAAATCCATTATCAAACTTTTGTGTTCATTGTCTTTATGGTCTCCTTTATGTTTTTTCTTTTTTAAGTATTTGCACATATGGTTTTTACATGCTCTTTCATGCAATTCCGCTAACATCGACCAAAGAAAAGATATTGGATAATGTCAGTAAATTAGAGATTCTAGATTAGAGGAGGTATCAAATGTTCTCTCTCCCAATAATTACTCTTATAGTGGTGAGGAACTAAACAATACATGATATCAATAATCATTCCAAATTCCCTAATTAAACCACCCTAGGTTACCTCCTTACAAGTAGTCTCATAATACATAATGCATTTAGCATTCTATGTCCTTGAGGAAAATTAGGTATAAATTCAAAACATAAGCTATCAATATAGGTTACCTCCTAGGATATCCAAGGCCTTAATGATCCAAATGAAAAGCACACTATCTACTAATTATTGGCCTTGTTGAGTGAGACAAGCATTCTCTATTTGCAAGAAGTCAAAATCGTGGCCTTATTCTTTGTGGTACCTTATCAATGTTTTAGCCAAAAACTAGGTACCTTTATTCTAACTAGATCAAAGGAAAATAGAAGGGAATTATTCTTATGTCTCCACAACTAGATAAATTTTTTTTAGGCAAGGTACAAAAAATGCCCATCATATTTTGTAGATTCTTCTTATTTAAATGGTAGGGTTCTTGGTATAGACAATATCTACACGTCCGACGACGTTAAAGATCATAAAACTTTTTGAAATTGGATGGTTGATGAACTCTCAAATTCCCCTTAGCTCACATGTGCCAAATTTAACATGGTGGAATCTCAAGAAATAAAAAAGGGGTCACCTTTTTTGCATCTCCTAGCAAGAGGAAAAGTATATTAGCTTGCCTTAAAGTAATTCCATGGGATATTTGCCACAACCATAAAGGCCTAGATTTGGTTGGCTTGGACCGACATCTACAAAGGAATTGAGTGGGTTCAACAATAGCTACATAAGGATTTATTTTCTAATTATAACTCCCTTTTTTACTTAGTTGTGGGTTGTATAGTCCATGTGGGGGGAATATCTACACTTCTTGATCATTAAACCATCTATTTCTCTAACTCCTTGGGATCCAACATGGCACATGTTGTCACTCACTGCTTTACGAGTTGTCAGCAGTCCAGAATGCCTAACAACAAGGAATTTGAATCCATTCGCAACACTACAAAAGCTGTCAGAGATAAATCATACCCTCTCCATTGCCTAGTGCTCGGAAAAAGTTTTCCAACGGTGTATGGAAGTCCAAAAATGGACTATTGGAGCAGAAGTTAGAGCATGTTGAAGTTACCATTGTAAAGCCTGGAAAACAAAGAGAAATGACCAAGTATGAAGGCAAATCGCAATATCAGGGACCCGGGAGCCTATAGAAATCGCAAATTGACTATCAGAGGGGTCCTTGGTGCAGGCTTATGATTTATCGACAAGTTATGGCACTGATCACCGATATCGCAGTCCCGCCTCCGCAACGTCGGGATATCGACGTATTGACAATTAGCAGGATCCTAACTTTAGAGCCTCGTAGTGTTGCGATTTGTGATATAACGTAACATCGCTAAGGGAGGTAGAAAAGAGTTTATAAAGGAAATGTGGGAAAAAACCAAGGTAGGGCCATCCCCTTCTCTCTCCTCCACGTGGCGGAACGGCTTATTGGTGATCGACGGTAGGAAGTTCTGCAGGTCCTGCATATCGCCGACCTCACAGTCTTGCGTCTCGCATATCGACGACCCCGCAATCCCGTGATCCCCTAGACCCGCAGTCCCGCGATGGGCCATTCTTAAGGAATTGTGGGGGGTGAAACACGGCGATTGCATAAATCACCGATAATTCGAGCCCTCAGTGTAACATCGTCGAGGGAGGCCGAAAAGGATTTACAAAGGAAATGCATGGAAAAACCAAGGCTGGGCGGACCCTGTCTCTCTCCTCCACATGGCGGTACGGAAGGTGACGTGGCTGCATGTGGGACACATGTCACTCAGTTTCGACATTTTCAAGGATCCTATAGGGCCATTTCTGGGTGACACGTGTCACCACTCACCGGGTGACACGTGTCACCACTCACCAGGTGACACGTGTCACCACTCACTGGGTGACACGTGGTAGTGATGACATCACCTCGTAGATCGGCGATCGATGATCGCACAAAGTCGAATATTCTTTCCCTCGCCAATACTCCTCCCCAGCTTCGATTGCAATAAGTAAAAGGGTCCCGGGATGCAATGTTTCATAGGTTATATTTTATAAGGATTTTACATCATGGATATCGACTGATGCAATATAAGGAGTTATCAAAGCCATTCCATGTTATAAAGGAAAAGGTCCCCAGACAGCAATGAGAGCCTTATCCCTCAAGGGCTAAGCATTTGGTCACAAGCCATGGTCAGGTGATATGAATAAGAAGAAAGGTGTTGAAGCAAAGGGGGCCCAAGGGGAAATCAGAGCACACCCGATTCATGATATTTCAATGACAAAGGTCCACATCCAAAGGAATGACTTGTTACGTCGTAAATGAAACCATAGGTGTATCAGAACCCTGAAAGGATTGTGCAGAGCTCTTAAGGTAGATGGATTGGTAACTATAATATTAAATAGAGTATGGGCAGCATTAAACCAGAATGGGAGGCTCACGAAAACTTAATGACTCAGCATGGAGCCTCACTCCTCTATACAACAAAGGACCACTGAGACCCACTCCCAATTCCACAGAACTGGTCGTTCATGTAGTAAAGGCAGAAATGACAAAACACTGTTACGCAGTAGAGGAATGCATCACGGCAGGGATGTGTCTTGATCAGGGGCCTCCACTGGAACAACATCGAGACACCTCCTTCTTCATCTTTCCTTTTTTCCTCCTTTTTTTCATTAGTTTTGCAATTAGCATTTATTTCCAAGAAGGGATCGAATCCCAATTGTAATAATTTTGGGAAACAACACCTTACATGGGTCGAGACAGCTAGAGCTCAAGCTCAGATATTTTGTAAACTGTAATTCTAGCTCCTCCTCTTCTTATAAAAAGGGAGAAGAAACACTTTAAAGAAGGTTTGCAGGTTTCAAAATTTTTCACCCGCAGGGTCTAATTCTGAGAAGCCATTTTGGTTCAATTTTCTTTTAATGGGGGTTTCACTGATATCGTGCTGAATGTATGGACTGGTTATTTGGACCCTTCAAGATAAATGGAATTTCCCTGTTGATTCCAAGCATGATTAATGCGCAGCATGTTCATCTCGGTAATCTCATTTCATTTGTGTTTTTCTCATTCGAAACAATATAATGAATGCATTTGGTTCCTCTCTAACCTATGGATTTATCTTAGTTGCTCAATAGATGACAGTACTTGTGTTATCATAGACCTACATTTGTTATTCACTAGCATTGTAGTACCTGTAAAATTACAGATTTACTTGTGTATTTGATTAACCTGTAGGGCTTGGGTTAGCCCAGATCTACGTTATATTTTGGCAGAGAACAATACCCATGTCATGTTTGGGCTGAAACCTTCTTTTGCACCTCGTTGTCTCTATCACTCCACCTCCTCCCTCTTCCATATTTCTATTGGAAAATCTTTTCTTAGGATTTTGTGTTGTTTATAGCCCTATACATCGAATTCCATATTTTTGCTGAAACATTGTTGCTCAGTATTCTATTTGTTATAGCCCTATGCATCTATTTCCCTTGTTCCTTTCCTCCTCTCCACCATTTCTACAACTTCAGTTTTAAGTTGTCTCATTTTTGTGTGTCGGCCACTAGAAGAAGATGCCATTTCTATTTTAAATTGTCCCAATATACCCCTAGCATTTGGATCCATGTGTTGTCTTGAAACTCCCTCAGTGAAGGCTTATTGAACCAATCCCATCCTATTACCTTTTTACGTGACAATCGCAGTGCACAAGAAACCCCACTCATATTCTTGCATGCACTCCTCTACTTAAGATGTCCTAGGCACTGGTCTACAATCAACCTAGAGGCTGTCTCTAGGGGTCTTTCTATCTCTCCTGCAAAACTTGTGCTACTGGTGTGATTTGAAGCGACAACATCTTTCTGGCACCATTGCTAGGGAACGGATTAGAATATTTTTCCTTGGGTACGGAAAAATTTACATTTCCTCTGTTAGGTGAGCAAGGGAAGTGTGGGTTGAAGATATCTCACCTTGACGACTCCAATGTCAATTTTATGGTAAACATCCTGGCGATTCCATTGTCCATATCTCTGTTTGATCATCCTGGCTTTCAAGCAGCCCCATACTCACCCTAATGCTACAACAACCAAAAAATTTTCCCTACGTTTGAAATTGAAAGCACTCATAGAGGGAGGTTCTCGAGATGGCCCTTCCTGCATTTTTGGTCAACAAATTTTCCCCACTGGATTTTTCTTCTATCGTTGGTTATCCAAATCATGTCCCTTCATTTCATGAATGGTATACCTATTTGCCTAGATTTAGTGGGAGCACAGATAGAAGACCTGACCAGCACCTCAAAGAATTTCATGAATGCATGGAACAACAAGGTATTTTTCTTGAAGATGTACAAATGAAGTTATTCATGTATTCTTTAGAGGGGGGTGCTAGATTTTGGTTTAATACAATACCTCGTGGTAGCATATATTCCTTGAAGAGTTTCCATATGGAATTCAATCAATATTGCAAAATATTATATCCTGCAAATTCTCTATTTGAGTATTTATGCGCACATTTTAATGATGAAGAAATTCCCGAGGTCGAGGACCCTGCTGAATATGTTTGTGGAGCTCCACTCCAAGAAAACACCTTCTTGCATCAAGAAGCATCACCCACTGAGCAAGAAAGAGAAGAAGGGAATGCCGTCGAGCTGGTAACAAACCCTCAGGGGTCTGATTTGGCCGAATGTGATGTTTCCCCTTCTCATGATGAATACAACTCTAGTGAAGAGTTAATTGAGGCAGAGCCATCATAATCTCAGTCATGGGAAGTTGCACAAGAAAAGGAGGCCGATGAGTAGGTCAACAAAGAAGCTCTAGTTCATAATGCACACCCTTCACATGGAGAATGAGACCAAGACCCTCCTCCAATTTTGGATTCATATTATTTAGAGGAGGAAGAGATTGTTGCGGAAGTTCTGAAGGATCTGTTTATCAGAAAGTGGGGAGAAGGCTCCCAACAACAAAACTTCCAGGAAGAGCCCGGAGTCGAAGGACCAAGCAGTGTCTACGATTACTTATTGCAGAAAGGTCCCTATCGGGAAGCCTCAGTAGGCCGTCCCATCTCTGATTCTTGCAGCTCAGAAACTAAAGATTCTACTGCAGATTTCCAAGAGGATTGACCCGTCGACAAATGTGTAACAAATGATCAGCAACAAGCTTTTCTCGAAAAATCTAAGGCTGAGGAGCTGAAAGGTGTTTGTGGTTGCCCTGGCCAAGAGGATATTGGTCAACAGACTGCTCATGAAAAGGAGGCAGCTGCAAACTTTCCTTGTTCATTCCATGACCCTATAGTTGAGTACATGGGCATATTCTTTGATCAACAACAAAGGTTGTGTCTAGAGCATGCATCAAGCTTTTCAATTGTAGACTTTTTATGGTGCATGCCTGCTTTAATTTTTAAATTTTAGCAGCATGAAGGTATAAGGCCCAGTACTCTAATGCTGGCTTGGCTCCATTGGAGGGTTGAACTCACCTAGGTGGATTAAGCTCTAGTGCATAAGTAGGAATGTACATAAATAAGCTCACCAGCTGAGCATTTTCTTTTCAGTTGTTAGAATTTTTATTTTTGCATTTTTAGATTGATGAGGAGAGTCCCATGGAGATTTTTCTAGTTAGAAAGTTCATATATTACTGACTCCATGCCCAATAGTGAAGGATGCTAGTCTGCAGGTTCTCAGCACCTTTCCAGCAAAGGCACTGTCCCCACTTGAAGCCAATGTTGTCACTCACTGCTTTACAAGTTATTAGCTATCCAAAATGCCTAACAAAAATGAAGTTTAAGCCATTTCCAATGCCACAAAATCTCTCAAAGATAAATCATAGCCTTTCCATTGCCTAGTGCTCAGAAATAGCTTTCCAACGGTATATGGAAGTTCAAAAATGGACTCCTGGAGCAGAAGTTAGAGCATGTTGAAGTTACCATTGTAAAGCTCGGAAAACAAAGAGAAATGACCAAGTATGAAGGAAAATCGGAATATTGGGGACCCGTGAGGCTATCACAATTGAAAATCGGCTATTGAAGGGGTCCCAGGCACATGCTTACGGTTTATTAGCGGGTTATGGTGCCGATCACCGATATCGCAGTGATGCCCCCATAGTCCTGCATCATCGGCATATCAACGTATCCACAATCAGCGGGATCTTGACTTTAGAGCCTCGCAATGTTGTGATTTATGATATAGTGTAACATCGCCGGGGGAGGTCGAAAAGAGTTTATAAAGGAAATGTTGGAAAAAACGAAGGCATGATCACCCCCTTCTCTCTCCTCCACATGGCGGAATGGCTTATCGGTGATCAGCAGTGGGCAGTCTCACTGTCCTGCAATGGGCCATTCTTAAGGAATTGTGGGGGGTGAAACATGCCGATATCACAAATCGTCGATAATTCAGGCCCTCAGTGTAACATCGTTGGGGGAGGTCGAAAAGGATTTACAAAGGAAATGCATGAAAAAACTAAGGCCGGGCAGACCCCCTCTCTCTCCTCCACATGACGGTACGGAAGGTGGCGTGGCTGAATGGGGGACACATGTCACTCAGTTTCAGAATTTTTAGGGATCTTATAGGGCCATTTCTAGGTGACATGTGTCACCACTCACTAGGTGACACGTGGCAGTGATGACGTCACCCCATAGATCGACGATTGATGATCACACAAAGTGTAAGATTATTTCCCCTGCCGATACTCCTCCCTGGCTGTGATTGCGATAAGGAAATGGGTCCCTAGATGCGATGTTTCATAGGTTATATTGTATAAGGATTTCACATCTAGGATATTGGCCGATGTGGTAGAAGGAGTAGTCAAAGGTGTTCCATGTTATAAAGGAAAAGGTTCCCTAGAGAACATTTGAGAGCCTTAGCCCTTGAGGGCTAAGCGCTCGGTGAAAACCCACAGTTAAGTGATATGAATAAGCAGAAAAGGACTAAAGCAAAGGGGGCCCAAGGGGAAATCAAAGCGTTCTTTTTTCATGACATTTCAGCGACATAGGCGCACATCCAAAGGACTGACTTATTACATTGTAAATGCAACCCTAGGTGTATCAGAGTGCCGAAAGGATTATGAAAAGATCTTAAGGCGGATGGGTTAGCAGTTGTGATATTAAATAGAGCATGGGAAACATTAAACCAGTAGGGGAGGCTCATGAAAACTTAATGACTCGGCATGGAGCCTCACTCCTCTACACAACAAAGGATTGTTGAGACCGACACTTGCAGCGACCCACTCCCAATTCCACAGAACTGGTCGTTCACGCAGTAAAGGCAGAAATGAAAGAAAATGGCCCCGCAGTAGAGGAACACATGATAGCAGGGACGTGGCTTGATCAGGGGCCTCCACTAAAACAACAGTGGGAAAGCTCCTCCTCGATCTTTCCTTTTTTCCTCCTTTTTTTTCATTAGTTTTTCAATTAGCATTTAATTCCAGGAAGGGATTGAATCCCAATTGTAATCATTTTGGGCAACAATGCCTTATATGGGCCAAGACAGCTAGTCTATAAGATAGCTAGAGCTCAAGCTTAGATATTTTGTAAACTGTAATTCCAGCTCCTCCTCTTCTTATAAAAAGGGAGAAGCAACACTTTAAATAAGGTTGGCAAGTTCCATAATTTCTCACCCATAGGGTTTGATTCTGTGAAGCCATTTTGGTTCAATTTGTTTTTAATGGGGGTTTCATTGATGTTGTGCTCAATGTATGGACTAGTTATTTGGACCCTTCAAGATAAATGGCATTTCCTTGTTGATTCCAAGCATGATTAATGTGTAGCATGTTCCTCTCGGTAATCTCATTTCATTTATGTTTTTCTCATTCGAAATAGTATAATGAATGTAGTTGATTCCTCTCTAACCTATGGATTTATCTTAGCTTATCAATAGAAGATAATACCTATGTTATCATAGACCTACATGTGTTATTCCCTAGCATTGCAGTACTTGTAAAATTACAAATTTACTTGTGTATTTGATTAACCTGTAGGACCTGGGTTAGCCTAGATCTACGTTAACTTTTGGCAGAGAACGATACGCATGTCATGTTTGATCTGAAACATTCTTTTGCACCCCGCTGTTTCTTTCACTCCACCTCCTCCCTCTTCCGTATTTCTATTGGAGAATATTTTCTTACGATTTTGTGTTGTTTACAACCCTATACATCGAATTCCATATTTATGCTATAACGTTTCTGCTTAGGATTCTGTTTGTTACAACCCTATGCATATATTTCCCTCCTTCCTTTCCTCCTCTCCACCATTTCTACAACTTCAGTTTTAAGTTGTCTCATTGTTGTGTGTCGGCCACTAGAAGAAGAGGCCATTTCTCTTTGAAATTGTCCCAATATACCCCCAGCATTTGGATCCATGTGTTGGCTTGAAACTCCCTCAGTGAAGGCTTATTGAACCAAGTCCATCCTATTACCTTTTTACGTGACAATTAGAGTGCACAAGAAACCCCACTCATAATATTCCATGCACTCCTCTACTTAAGATGTCCTAGGCATTGGTCTACAATCAACCTAGAGGCTGTCTCTAGGGGGCTTTCTATCTCTCGTGCAACACTTGTGTTGTTGGTGCGATTTGAAGTGACAACATCACACATCGATCAAACATGTTACATTCTCAATGTCTCCCACCTTAAAATCCCTAGGCATTTAGTCTACATTTACATAATCTAGAACTTGATCCCCCAATCTCACAAGGATTGTAGGCAGATCACCTCATGGGATGATGTCATTTCCAAGATGATCACCTTTCTCTAGGGATATGGTTGGTATATTGCTAAAACCCATCAAGATGTTGATATAGAGCTTGAAGGGCTCATACAAGGGCTACAACTCCCCTCCCCCTCCATAATGAGGAAAATAATGCTCAAGAACCTAAGATATATCCTCTCCTATAGGTTTAAGATGTCCATCAAGTTAGAGGCATGTAACTAGATGCATGGTTACACTAGCTCAAGTTGGGGGAAAATCCCACCAAATCCTTCTTCAAAACCATAGCCACAAAAGATGTTGATGAATTAATTATTCCCACAAATCTTCCATAGGTCAAATGATGAGGCAAGAAGATATCAATCATGAATTTGTTAAACACTATCAAATGGTTTTATAATCCTATCACCTCTCACTTGATCTATTATAGGCTACTAGAATACTTCTTGATGTGGTTCCTTGTAAGATTTTCAACGACTAATGATGATATTGAGAACTAGCCCTGACCTGGAATGAGCTAACCATGACCCTTCATGACATGATAGATGATGAAGGCCACAGGCTTGATGGTTTTCCATGGAAATTTTGCAACATTACTTGGGATTTTGTTAACACTAACCTTCTCTATAGTTTATAGACACTAGTCCTTGAGATCACCATTAATTAATGACCTATTACTCTACTCAACATATCTAACATTACCTTCGCCAAGCATTCACACTTAACATAAAACATGTTTTCCCTAATATCATTGGCCGTAATTAGGTAAGGTTTATTAGGGGGATTTCATTCTAAAAAATGTATTTATTGTTTGGGAGGGAATGGTATGTGCTAATTTTACTAGCCTAAAGGTTTTATTCATGAAAATTGATTCTCAAAAGGTCTATGGTTGGGTTGAGTGGCTCTTCATTATGGCCATGCTAAATAATTTGGGGGTTTTGGACTAGTATTCATCACTTGTGTAGAAACTATTTTCATGACTTCATAAACCAATCCCTTTATCAATAAGTGCAAGTATGAAGAGATAGGGATATACAAATCCATTTGGAAACAATATCCACTAGCTCTATCACTTTAACTTATGGTAGTTAAAGATTTGGGTTAGCTACTCAACTCTCAAGTGAATCTAAGAAACACTAAAGGAATTTCCCTATTAGGGCTTAAGAGGTACAAATTTTCAATGCCATCTCACCAATGATTCTTTCTTGAAAATCAGTGAAGACTAATAATCTTGGAAAATTACTATGAATTTCATTCATGTGTTTTGTGTTACTTATGGTTCCAAAATTCAATGGGACAAAACACAATTTTATAACTAAACTCAACAACCAACGCAATTTTTATTGACTCTTTAAATTATACCTAGGTCAAGCTAGGACTAAATTTTTGTTGGATTGACAATTATACTAAGAGGCGGGCGGATCAGTATAATGACAAATTTTGCTTATTTAAATATTCTAACATCATAAAACATGAATCTCATAAAATGAACAAGTAGCACACAATATATATGGAAACCCTTATGGAAGAAAACCACAAAACTTGTTTATATGAAATATATTATAGGCACAAATCTATTACTACATCAATTTGTAGGAACCACCCTATAAGACACACCAATCCTCTCTGATGCTTTGTGGGAACCAACCTACAAGAGACACCAATCCCCTCTGCCACTTTGTAGGCACCAAATTAGAGGAGACACCAATGCCCTCTGCTACTTTGTAGGCACCAACATACATGCAACACCAATCCCCTTTGCTTCTTTGTAGGTACCAACTTACAGGAGACACCAATTCCCTCTGCTACTTTGTAGGCACCAACCTACGAGATACTAATCTACCATGTTTCTTTGTAGGCACCAACCTACATGAGGTGCCAATATCCTTAGCTTATTTCTAGGAACCAACCTATAGGAGACACCAATCCCCTCTATACTTTGTAGGCACCAACCTACAAGAGGAACCAATTCCCTCTACTACAAGATTTGTAGGAACCAACATATAAGAGACATTGATCCCCACTGCTGTAAATATTCATAGTCACCAACCTAATTCAATGAGTATACTTTTTTATGCATAATGTTTATTAGTTACTTTTTCCTTAACCAAGTCCACTTGTTACTTTTTCCTTCACCATATATTTTATTTCCTTCTTTCTTCACTAGGTCTACTTGTTGTTTCTTCCTTCACCAAGTCTACTTCTCCCAAAACTTGTTGCTTTTGGCTACTTCCCTAGAACGAACTTGCACAATATGCCACCCATCTAAATTTGCAATTTTTTTTCTAAAATTTAGACATAGGTACCCATAGATATCTTCTTTGTCTACTCCATATTTCACCATCTAAAACATCTTAGAAAGAAAGTTATAGAAAAAATTCCAAGCTGACTTGTTTAAAGCATGTTTTAGGAGAACTTAGGAACACTAAACTTCTCATATAATATCTCCAAAATTATACTGAAATAAGATATGAAATTTATACCATAGGTATGATGGGATATTTTCTCTATCTCCTCCAAATTTCACTTTCTTAAGCATCTACGAAATAAAGTTATAACAAAGATACCAAATAACCTTTTGAAGCATGTTTCAGCAACATTCAGGAACACTAACTTCCTCAGACCATATCTATGAAATTACAGTGAAACAATATATGAAATTTCTACCACATGTAATTTGAGATATCATATCTATCTCTAAATTTCACAATTTGAAACATCTCAAAAGGAATGTTATAATAAAAATACTAAGATGACATGTTTAAAGCATGTTTCAAGGGCATCCATGAAAACTAATTTCCTTAGATCATATCTATGAAATTATAGAAAACTAAGGTTTTAAATTTGAACCACAATTACATGGAATTTTTTTATCTCTATCCTTCAATTTTAATATTCTAAAACATACCAAAATAAAATCTATAGAAAAAATCCTAAGATTACATGTTTTAAGCAAATTTAAGGAGCATTCAAGAAACCTAACTTACTCAAAACATATCTCCAAAATTATAGAGAAACAAGGTATAGAATTTTAACCGCAGGTATATGATGATATATTATATATATCCTCCTAGTTTAATGGTCTAAAGCATCCCAAAATAAAATTTATAACAAAAATTCCAAGATGGATCGTTCACCCCATAACTCACATTTTTGCTTCCACCTTTAAACTCCAAGAATCATCTAAAAAATATTCCTCCTCTCCTCTTTCACACCTTAGATATCTTGTTTCTTTATTACATATCAAATGAACTCACATATCATTTTTTTATACAAGATTACACTTATCCTTTATTTATAAATGACACTTATGCGGCCAACATGTAAAACTGGTTGGGTTGGCCTACTCTTGTACTTTGCTTGTGTCATCTTGACAAAATCCTTCATATTTCCTCATTCCTATGGAGTTAGAGGGAGTTCCATATACTGTTGTAAATATATCGGAATACTATTTCCATCCATATATCCTATGCTCCAATTTAATCTAAGAAAATTGAGTAATAAATCCTTCAAATATAAGGTATTCAAACTAGGTATCAAAAACCCAAAGATAATATTTCCAACTATCTTTATATTCCAATATTTATCTTCGACATATGTTGTCTCCCCTATATTTGAAATCAATGACAATAATATTTCCAACAATTTAAGGCTTTTAGCATCCCATTTGTAGTGTATTCCTTCCACTTGAGAGCTTTGGGAGGTGCTGGTTCAAAGGGTGGAAATAAATTGATAAGTGGATCACTAGAATTATCAAGAAAAGTGCCAAATTTTAGACTTCCACTATGGTGTTGGTGGCCACCTGTGTCTAATACTCATCCTATTGTGTCATATATAAAGTATCCTATGATAATTTTGAGAAATCTCTTTGTAATTTTCTTTGGGTAAGCATAACAAGTGGCCCATCTTTCACAAATCCAATTAGGTACTATATATGTTGTACCCACAGGGAGATGGGTTATTTGGGAATTATTAAAACCTAGTGAAATATTATTCATTATGAACTGGGTGGGTGATTCAAGATGTAGATGCCTAGGAAGCCTTGGAAGCCATTCTCAAACATTTCTATTTAGAAAGGGTTTCCCTTAGGAAAAAATTCTTGGAAAGGAATCTAATTCTATAACATTCTGCTGACCCTATCCAAGGTTAAGCTTCTTGTCACTATTATAGAACAAAGATTTAGAAGGCCCAAGAAACCATCTATCCATTATTCACATGGAAGGATCCCTACATTAAGTCTATGTTATATTTTAATGAGCATTTCTTGTGGTGGTTTTGACTAGTGCCTTTTGCTACGAAACCCTTTGCTAAATTTTCTTGGTTTTTAACCAAAAAAAAAATTACAAGAGAAATTTTGTATACCAAAAACCTATTTGATATATATATTTGGAATTGTATCTTGTATCCTAAGTTAAAACCACAATTTAGATTTCACAAAAAATATTTATTGTAAATCACATTCAAGAAATCACGCCTATCCACTTGCAACATAAGTTTGACCTTGTAGCTCCTTACGCAAAGTGGCATAACTACAAATGTGGAAAGGCTACTATCATCATTTGATATAATATAGCCACATGTTGTAAGTGGTTTTGTTTCAATCCCTTCCTTGAAACTGGTTCAATAATACATAAACCCTAAAGTCATGACAAAAGGTTCGTTATTTTGACATTAAAGAATATGGAAACCTATATTAGAGCCTAAAAGCCACTATTTTCCAACAACCTAATAGTAGGGGTTGTCTCTATTGGTAAGATATTATCTAACATTTGGGTTAATAATCCATACTTCCTACATTATGATTAAGATGAAAAATTTAAGTATCTTTTCTAGAATTGTATTTCGAATAGACACTGTTGGTCCAAGCTAAGTCTACATGTCAACAATTACTATTAGCCTCTCTCTTTGGAAAGTTTCTTTGTTAGGAAACCAAGTTCCCTAGGTCATCGAGTTAAAAAAAAATCAATATTTTTCATGTTTGAATTGATATTTTAAATTTGAAAGCAACATAATCAACTTTCATTTAATGATCATAAATCTAATCATCGTTTTTCTTGGAATTATGTTGCTCTAGATCCTATCAACTTACAATTGTAGATTTAGGTATATTCTTTGAATGTGTTCTTATAAATATAACACATCCAATATTGTTAGAATATCATCACAAGACTCTATACACCATGAACAGGGAGCCTCCTAATCCACTTGGATGTACCCTTCGAGTTTGTTTATTTAGCTAGCACTACAACCATCTCTCTATAAACACAACTTAATGGGATCTAACTTGTGAAATTTGGATGGATATATCAATGATGAACCTCAATATATTTTACAAGTAGGTAGGTCTAGCAAAGGAGGAAGAGGACTCATGTTGGACGCCTAGTGTTGGGGCGTTCGTTTTGAGTTTTTTCGGGAAGACAAGACATGAACAGGTGGTAGGGACGACCGATTGAGTTGCAGAGTTGACAGCTAAGGCGAGGAACAGGAACCAGGAGTGCTCTTGCAATTGCGTGAAGGTGGCAGGGGAGGGAAACATCAGTTGAGCAAGAAGAAAGCAAAGGCAGCCAAAGGTAGAGTTAGCCGAGTAGGAAATAAGTGGAACTAACAGTCTAGGTGTGGAGCAGAGGACAAAATGCAGAAGAAAGGGCGGGAAAGGGTTGGTGATTGCTAGATGTTGATGAACCAAGCGGGCCAAGGATGAATGCAGCCTTCCTGAGTTGTGGAATGTGAGTACATCTTTGCTCTATTGGTCTATGGTTTATGGGTTGGGTCATTCTTGTTGTTGATGATTAGGCATTGAGCCTTTTGTACTTATTTATGTATTTCTTTATATGAAGCATAATGAAAGAGACAATTTGCACCTATGATGTATTGTTGAGTTCTATACTAGTTCTTTAAAATTTTTAAATATATTTCTATATGCTGTATGATTTCCTAAGGTAATGTGAGTAGAATAGTATGGTTGGATTAGAATAGGTGCTTGATTGTTATGAGTCAAGATCGGTTGCGGGTTGTGGTTCCCTTGGTGCCTCATTCTGCCCCCTCACATTTCAGTGACGACACGCCTCGAGTGAGACTCCTTAACCTCTCTGGGTAAGATGAAAATTCCAGTGTTGTTCTAGACTACAGTGAAGCCTTATTGGTCTGTTGTGGTTGAACCTAGGGTCTCTTCCTTGTTCCCATTTTCGTGCCAAAAAATGGCTATGTTGTTGGGACCTGAAATCACAAAAGGGGGTTCGGAATATGGTATTGAGGATTTTTAAGAAGGAGATAAGGAACTGGTGGGATGACCAAGTAGATTGGTTTGTATCCCAGCAGGCCATACTACACAATTGAGTTGTTTCTAAGCTGAACAATGAAATTTTGTATTCAGAAGCTGTAAGTGATCAGTACAATATCTTTTGGTGTAAGTTCTCCGAGGAAATGTACAACTGGTTACGAAGATTGCAAGTGAAGGGTTAGACGAGAGGAAAATCATCATCTCGTTGTGAGTGGGTTCTCATAGATCTCGTAGCGCTCCACCATCTTGACACAAAGCTGACAAGAGTAGTGGATTTTTGGGTACAAACTACTTTAGAAGGATACATGGTCGAATTTGTGGCAGAGATCTACTAGTCTTTCATAAAGGCTGAGGTTGTGTTCTGAAATGGGCTTAGAGGGAAGTTGTTAAAAGAAATACCTCTCTGGATTAAGATTTTAATGGTGGAAGAAGGCTTGATTCCTTTCCAAGGGTTAAGCATGGAAGCGTAAGCCTCTAGTACTTGGGGGAGGACCTAAGGGGAGAAATTTGACTGAGTGAGGGATCTGGATGTTTTTAGAAGAATGGATGTGGGAGATTCACAAAGAGCTGGGAATTGAGAGTGCAGAGGAGGGTGCCAATAGTAGAGAAGTGTAAATACAGAGCCATGCAGGCAATTGGAGGGCCATCAAAGGGACCACACCAAGCAGGAGTGGTGTTGAAGAGTCTAGAGGAGAGAGACGAAGGCTTAATTAAGAAGAGGTTGAATTAAGAAGAATCAAAGATCTAAACCCCTAAGGCTTAGGTAACGTTCCCCCCGACCTTCCCCTAGTACTTTATAATAACCCTGGTAAATTTGTTGCTAAGATTCTTAAGGCGATATGAGTAAATAGTGTGCAAGTTAAGTATAGGAAAGGTACTGCTAACAGTGGTGGAAGTAATAGTTGTGGTAACCTAGGATTACACAGATCTCAGCAACCATAAAATTAAGGCTTTGTTCTTCTAGCACAAACGCAATCTAGCATGGCAGGATCATTTACAAGATATCTAGAATTCTCTAGCTGAGGGAATGAGGATGTCGAACAAAATTGGCACCTATGTGAAGCTATATGGAGGGATCGCCAAACGCCTAACAGCGTGAAGCTAATGGAATTCTAGACTACTCTCAGAGAATGATCTCTACGATGGTTATAAAATGGGAGGAGTTGCAATAGAACCCGATCGTAGATGAGATTAAGAGGAACTTTGTACAAGAGTTTAAACTCCTGCAAATATATCAAAAGGGACTGTCAGAACTGTGGAAGATTGGTTCATCAAAGCACTGCTACCCCTTACTCAGACACCATTGACATAACAGAAGATTGAGACATTGCAGGATGCCCTGGAGCAAGCGACCCACATAGAGGCTATGGAGGGGTATCCGCACAAGTACCGGCGAAGATTTGGGTCACTTGATCCCTCTATCCTGGGTTTGGAACACCAGATCGCTAGCTTAACAGAGAAGTTGAAATATTTGCAACGAACCTGTCCAACAAGACCAAATGTGTGGTGTACAAACTACCTGGTGGAGGGGCACGTCGCAACAGAGTGCCCAAAGGCGAGGAGCGCAGGTGCTGCAGTAGGGTCAATGGGACCATCGGGGGCTCCACCAATAGTAAGGGTCACGATAGTAGGATCACAAGGTGCCTTCACAGGCCACAACCCACTAGAATACTACGAAGTGTGTAGGGGATATGGCATTTGCTGCGGTTATGACCGTTATTACAAAAGTATTCAAATGTCCAGAATAACAACTATTGTGAGTTCTGCGTGTCCACGACCCGCCATATGGACCAGTGTCGAGTGCTGGATGCGTTGGCGTATCAACTAGACCATTCGACATTCAGGATTAATGAAAATGCTCGTTGTGGGCGAGTAGGGGGAGGAAGAACAGGGGGTAGGGGACCTGTGCGTTGCTACAACTGTGATCAGAAGGGACATGTCAACAGGGACTTTCCTCTCTCAAGAAGACCTTGGTGCTCTCAATGTCGGGTCAACGCACACGCAATAGAGGATTTCCTTGAGTTGATCGCAAGATGGGAAGAGCGAACTAGGAAATGGGGGAAAACTTGATCAATGCAGAATCGAGGGCTACTGAGATAGCCCCACTGTCCAACATAAACATGGTCACTCGGGGTGGTAAGAAGACAAGGGATTCCCAGGGTGCACCGGACCAACCCATGTTTGTTTGGGTAGCTTCCCCAAAGAGATCATACAACCCTGGGTAGCAAAATCAATACTACCAGGAGCCAACAAAGTTGTTTGAGAATTTGGCAGAATCTCAAAAGGATAATTTTCCAAACTTTGCCAAACCCATCGTTTCTCGACCAATTGTGGAATGGTTTAGACTGTTACTCTAGATTGTTAATAATGATAATATGCTAGGTGAGCTGCGCAGAAGTATGAAAGCCATCCTATCGGAAGAAGAGACCGGAGAAGAAAATATCTTGGTAAACTTGCCCAAGAAGCACAAAAGGCAAGTTAAAAGGAATAAGAAAAGAGCCAGCAGGGAGTTCAGGATTGATGTGCAGGTTGTGAGATTTCAAATTAAAGATACTATTCTAGACCTGGGTTCCGACGTCAAAATCCTACCAAGGAAGATGTGGGAGGCACTAGGAAAACCACAACTACAGTTCTCTCCAATTCAATTGTGAATGGCTAACCAATACTACATATTTCCGATAGGGAGATTGGAGGACATAGAAGTAGATGTGGCAGGGGTGAAGATACATGTGGATTTTGAAGTAATTGATATCATGGGAGATAAAGATCCTTATCCGACACTGCTAGGGATCGACTAGGCCTACGAGAATTATGCTATTATCGATCTAAAGAAGGAGTTGATGATATTTGAGGTGGAAGGGGTACAAGTCATCCAACCGTTAGACCTGTACCAGGGACCTAGATTCACAAAGCTAGTAGATGACCAAGATGAACTATGAATGCTAGACCATCTCTACCGATTGACAGCAGGAATGAGAGGTGATTACATCAACCCCACAGTGGAAGGATCGGTTAGCTAGAAGAGTATATTGAGCTCGGAGGTTGGCTCTGAGGCTGCATGGGATGCTTGGCAACAAGGCATATATGAAGTTGATACCAAATGCTACACTACAATATTCCGCATCAACTAGATTGGAACGGAGGTAAGTGATTATCCCACTTTCCAGGGAATATATTTAGTTGATGTATTTCTAAATAATATTGATAGAACCATAAGAGAGAGCCACAAGATACCGTTGTTGGAAATCGAACTGTAGGCAACCCCAACATACTAGTGGGGAGTCCACCGCAATACCCTCCATGATTAGGGAAGGATCAAGAGGGGCATGAGGGAAACTTTCAAGAAAGCAGGGGACCGAATGCAAGAGATTGTAAAATACAAGGGGAACTCCAACCCCATACAACACCTGGAGAGCTGCACAGACATATGGAACATAGAAAGGGTTTTGAAGGAACTATGGGTACATATGTTCATACACACCTTGGGTACATTCCCTCAAGCATGGTACATAGAGGAAGAGATTCAAAGACAAACAAGGGACTAGGACATACTGGCTGACCAATTGAGTAGTAGTTTTTCATTTTAAGATAGTGACAAACGCTGATCGAGGCTCTGTATGCCATCAAAAGGATCCTCTTTACATCAGGTCAATTGTGGGAAGGATGCATTGACGAAAGTTTCCTACAATACTTGTATGAGTCCGGTTACCTAGAGGCCATGGCTTGTGGAAAGGTGGGTGTAGATCCAGAGGAGGACAACCTAGAAGGGTTGAGGGACCTGATGTTTCATGAGATCGAAGGAGAGAGGAATATCCAAGAAGGACATACAACAGATGTCCTGCACTTGCTCCTAGTAAAATTGTGGAAGCACAACATTGGTACGGAGGATAAACCTTAGATTGCATCAATAGGGGACTAATGGGACAAACACATGCCTAAGGAGATTTTTCATCTTTTGGGGGAATATGATTACTTATTCCCACCTTTGGTTGCAAAGTTAAAGGGAATCAAAGGGGATATTGGGGAAATGAAGATTGTACTAAACCCTGACACCAAGCCAGTGAAGCACAAACCATGCTGATTGAACCCAAGAGTAAAAGAAAAGGTCAAGAAGGATATAGACAAAATGTTGGAAGAAAGACTTTTCTAGTGGACGAGGTCGAATGGGTCAGTCCAATAGTGATATAGAATAAGAAGGACACCACAGAGATACGAGTTTGCGTAGAATATCGTAGCCTCAATAATGACTGTGTACATGACCCCTTCCCCACACCCTTCAACGATGAGGTCTTAGACAACATTGCAGGGAATGAAGCATACTCCTTCACATACGGGTTTTCAGGGTACCATTAGGTCAGAATAGTGGAAGAAGATAAGAAGAATACCACCTTCATGATAGAGTGGGGGTCGTATGCCTACCACGTAATGTAGTTTTTCCTCAAGAACACACATGATGTGTTCTCTTGGATTGTCATTCCCGTATTCAAGGATTATATTCACAGATTCCTGGAGGCATACATGGACAATTGGACAGTCTGTATCCAATTGAAGAAGCATGCCAGCCTACTAAGGGTAATGTTTGATCGCTTCTGACAATTACAAATCTCGTTAAACTTGAAGAAATGTATATTCGTCATTCCATTTGGCACATTACTGGGCCACATTGTATGCAAGGATGGTGTCTGTGTGGATCCTGTAAAGGTTGTGGAAATTGTAAACATGGACCCACCATCTAATGAAAAGTAGTTATGGTCAACAATGTGGCACACAGGGTACTATCACAAATTCATCCATAACTATGCCTCCATCATCAATCCTATGGAAAATATGCTCAAGAAAGTGAAAGCATTCAAATGGTCAGAGGAATGTCAAACTACCTTGAATATATGGAAGGAAAAACTCGTCAGTGCTCCAATATTAGTATATCCTGACTGGAATAAGCAATTCCATGTACATATTGATGCATCAAGAATTTCTCTAGGGGTTGTGTTGGCACAACCAGGAGAAGGGAACTTAGACCATCCTATCTACTTTTCCAGTAGGAAGTTGTCCACTACAGAGAAGAACTACACCACAACGAAGAGAGAAGCATTAGCCATGGTGTATTCATTGCAAAAATTTAGGAACTACTTACTCGGGGGGCCATTCAAGTTCTTCACATATCACTCGAGATTGAAATATCTTGTTAATAAGCCTGCATTAGAAGGGAGGATATGTAGATGGATGCTACTGTTCCAGGAGTTCACATTAGAGGTAATCTTTAAACCATGCCAATTGAATGTCGGGCCCGATCTTCTATCTAGACTAGAGTCAGGAGAAGGTGGGGGATATCTGGATGATCAGCTACCTGATGTAGATCTATTATGAGTGGAAGCAATACCTGACTACCTAGAAGATATTGCAGCATTCCTGACTACAGGAAACTATCTAAAGGAATAAATAGGGACACAACGAAGACATATGGTAGTGAGATCAATCAATTACCATCTTATCACAGGGAATCTATATAAGTTGGGGTTGGATCAGGTGTTGTAGCGATGTGTACTCTAGCATGAACGAGAAGATGTTCTATGGGAATGTCACTCAGGGGTCTTGGGTGGCCACGTAGGGGGGAAGGCGATCGCAAGAAAATCGTTGCAGGCAGGGATTTGGTGGCCAACACTATACAAAGACGCTAAGCAGTATGCCAAAGAATGTGATGTGTGCCAAAGGGTTGGGAAGCCACCGCATCGTGACGAGCTCCTGCTGCAACTAGTACATGCCTTGCAAATATTTGAAAAGTGGGCGATTGATTTCATCAAGCCGATCAATCCTCCGGCACGTCACAGTCAGGCCAGGTACATCATTATGACAATTGAATATCTCATGAGATGGGCTGAGGCAGCACCCGTGAAAGGTTGTACAATAGGCACAACAACCAGGTTAATTTTTTAAAATATCATCTCAAGGTTTGGTTGCCCAAGAAGCCTAACTAGTGACCAAGGAACCCACTTCATTAATGAAACGGTTGCTTCCCTGCTACAAAACTTCCTGATCCAACATCATAAGAGAAACCCATATCATCCCCAAGAAAATGGGACAGTAGAGGCATTCAACAAGATACTTGAAAAGGGCCTAACCAAGGTGTGTTCGACAAATCGAGATGATTGGGACGAAAGAGTGCCAACCACGCTCTAGGCATATCACACTATAGTAAAGAGACTACACAAGCAGACACCATTCCAGTTGGTGTATGGACGAGAAGAGGTTGTGCCTACAGAGTTCGTAATCCCCATTATCTTCATTTCCCAAGCCACAAGGATGATGGAAGACGAGTCGCTACAGAAATGCTTGGAAGAACTATCAGAACTAGATGAAGCCAAGTTCTTAGTGGATTTCCACCAGTCAGTTGAGAAACAAAGATAGAAGGTGTGGCATGATAGACATATCAAGAAGAAGTCCTTCAGATTTGGGTGACAAGTTTTCTTATATGAAAACAAGTTTCAAAAGTTTCCGGGCAAGCTACAGATGCACTGGTTGGGGCCCTTTATATTTGCGGAGATTAGGGAATCTGGAGCGGTGAAGCTGGTGCAACTGGATGGGATATTACTACCAGGATGGGTGAATGATGCACGCCTGAAACCCTTCCACCAATCAACCATTCATGTTCAACATTGATAAAGTCTATGCAAAGAGACTGTAGGTAGAGTTAGGAGAGTCAATAAGAGTTAGTCAGTCAAGTCGTTAGTCATTTATTTTTCAAATAAAACAAACTCGGAGTTAGTTTCAATTGCGGCTTGAAAGTCACCTCACCTCAACTGATTATAGTGGTGGGGGGAGTCAGTCGCACATACGAAGTGTACTTTCTATACCAAGTGTCCTTTCTGTAATAATTAGGAAATTACACCACTGTCTGGCTAAATTTCCATAGGATATTTCCCATTATAGAAAAATTAACTCCTAAATGTCCGCCATTACGCTAACATTATTACGCATCCATTCCACCTTGTCTTTTCTAGTAATACGTCAGCCACATTAGGGACAGGTTAGTAGACAACAGATTAATGCTCGACTGTGCATAGGGAAAGTTGCCAGAGTAATTAGTTAGCGAGTCTAGTCAGAAACATCGTGTCGAAGCTTCTCTACTTAATTTGCATGGATATGCCAAATGTTTCAAAGTTTCAAGCTCAGGTGGTAGAATCGTTTGAGTTGCAGTTCAAGTCCCAACATCGTCGCCCAAGCATTCGCTATCATCCTATAATGATTGTAGTCTACCAACGATGATACAAGATGACAAAGCCAATTATTTCAGTGCCAGAAGATGGGTTGGATGAAAGAATTATAGTCATAGAGCCGCTATATAGGAAGAATGATAAATCCACATTGGTGGACAATTATTTGTCAGATTTTTTCCAATTCCTAGCACTGAAATGAGAGGTTTACATAGAGGCAATCACAAAGGAAGATGGCGCAAAGGTGACTAGACATAAGGTGGTGTTAAGGGGAATTCAAAAATCAACACTGCTACATCTAAGAAGCTTTCTTGTGTTCGACACGACTTTCGCCACGATGCAGTGTACAAAATGGTTAACTAGTAGGATGTATGGGGGTCTCTTTGGCTAGAAAGAGAATACCCAATTCATGTTGATGACATTCAATGGCTTACAGGATTATTGGCTTTAGAAAATGCAGTCGCAACGACCTTCTAGACAGCATCGAAGCGAGCAAAAAAGGAATGGGACAATGACTATTACAACAAATACAACACCAAGAGAGGTGGAAAGGTCATAAAGATTGATTTAATCAACAAGGAACACATTAGATTCACCTACTACATCATCACAGGGAAGGCGATGAGGCACTTCTTAGGAAATGAGTGTACTCTAGACACTATCTCTATTGCGGAGCACTATACCGATGGAGCAGAGCTCAATTGGGTGACATTATTGCTTAATGAACTGCTCGAAGCATGTGAGGAAGTTTATAGAAGAAGTACCAACTTCATCTCTAGTACCTGATCATGATACTAGAAATGTGAAAGTGGCACCCTCCCCCATTAAGAGACTTGGCACTGGTCTCGGAAGACCAACCATTATCCCAAAGATATACGCCATGGAGAATGTTAGGAGACCCCAGTAGCAAAGAAATCAACGAGGCAACCTTCAGGGAATGGTATGTTAAAATGTTGGGGGTCATGTAGATCACTGAGAGGATTCCCAGGGCACTTCTTGATGAATATTTAGAGGTCATCTGGTTCGGGGTCACACATGGAAACACCTTCCTTAGACCACATGGTGTCCACCCATATAATTTTCAAATGCGGGCACAAAAGTTCACTGTAACGACGTAAGCATTCCATAAAGAAGTGGGGTCATGGCCAGGAGTCGCTTCCAAAATAAGAGAAGGGAGATACTGATACTTATTCGGGGGAATGGCACCGCAACCATATACAAGAGATGAGGGCTTGGATACCAGGAAATGAACAACAGAGTAGGAATTGCAACCCATAGTCACCTATATGAAGAATCAGATGAGTTCCATCAAGCATACTGTTGCAAGTATAGCCGGATCACCAGGTATGGCCTTTGAGTTTGTTCCATTGCAACCTTTTTAATTACAAAATCATATAATTACCACACCCATAGTTGTTGCCATCCTGCCGACAGGACCCAGTTCATGATCAGAGCTATCAATACCCAAGCCCAGAAAGCCAAAAAACACAAAGCCACCCCCTACCAAGAAGCAAAAGGCCATGTCTGAGATAACTATTGTTAACCTTACTAGTGAAGGACCCCAGACAACCACGACCTCTCCAATTGTTGAAGAAAACCCACCCTCCACATCCACTGTTTCACCCAGCTCGCGGGATCCATCCCCGCATACGACCTTAACCTCCGCAACCTTGTTGGACCCCATCCCCCTAGATACACGCATTAGCACTGATGACATGGAGGTCGAATCGAGCATCCAGTCATGCATGATGCTCCCCGGTGGAGAGAGCAACAACAGGTCTACGATATCTTTTCTCTTAGGATCGGGCCCACTACCGGGTGAAATGTCTACCACATCACAACCATTGGCCACCAATATTGAACCATTTTCAGACCCGTTCTCTTTAAATTTTCCAGTTGTTCTCAATCCGGTCACTATCCCTCCCACACCTCAGTTTGTGGGTGGAACTGTCCTAGCTAGAAACCTCGCCCCACGACCACTCTGATAAGTTTGTTGCTAATGGCCAACCATCGCTGAGTAGATTCTTGAACCCATCGACCATGAAACAAGAAAATCTTCAGGGCTAGTCCTCTCACTACAAGGAAAAATGTCATTGGTGAGGGTCATGCCTGTGATGGACCTTTAAGGTCCGTCACCAATGTGACATATGGTGATGGTCTTTAAAAAAGTGTTGTTGTAAGTGTATATAGTGATGGTCCTTGAAGGTATGTCACCAAATCCATTTTCAATGACACTTTTGGTGAGGGTCGTTAAAGGCTCGTCACTAATTCTCTCTTTGGTGACACTTTTGGTGAGGGTCATTAAATGCCTGTCACTAATTCTCTCTTTGGTGACACTTCTAGTGACAATATTTTATTGACTGTCACCAATGATCTTTTTGGTTACTTTTGGTGACGGTCAATAAATGTTCGTCATCATTGATCATTCCAATGAATTTTTTATGATGCTTCATGCCTGTGACGGACCTTTAAGGTCTGTCACCAATGTTGCATATGGTGATGGTCTTTAAAAGAGCATTGTTGTAAGTGTATATAGTGATGGTCCTTTAAGGTTTGTCACCAAATCCATTTTCAATGACACTTTTGGTGATGGTTGTTAAAGGCCCGTCACTAATTTTCTCTTTGGTGACACTTTTGGTGAGGGTCGTTAAAGGCCCATCACTAATTCTCTTTTTGGTGACACTTCTAGCGACGATATTTTATTGAACCTCACCAATGCTCTTTTTGGTTACTTTTGGTGACGGTCAAAAAATGTTCATCATCATTGATCATTCCAATGAGTTTTTGATGAAGCTATGTACTTGTTACTATATTTTTTGTCAAAATATAATGATTTAAGACCATCGTTGTGGAGTCTTTTTAACTATGTGTCCAAGGTCATTGTGGTTATAATAGTCAGTCAATTTGTTAAGAATTAATTAGTGTGTACCATTTCCCTCAAGTCATAAGAATATAGTTTTCCTATGGGTCAACACATGATTCATCTCTATTACATTTATTATCTAGCAAATTTCCTTTAAATAAATTTCCACTAGTGTGTGTAGGAACTATGTTATTTAATACATAATCAAGCTCTATCAATTCTATTAACGAGAGAGACCTATCACTCCTCGACACTCATGGCACACCTTAACATGCTTTGGAATAGTACGCTAATATTCCTTGACACCTCACATGTCTTGGAACATCTTTGTACCTAGAACATCTTGCCATGAGTAGGATGCCCAAGCACATGTTGACATGCCCTAGCATAGCATAGCACTCCCCTATCATGTGTTGGCATGCCCTGGAACACCTTGGAAAAATATTGCATTGAAAAACATTAGAACTTGGCACACATTGGGACTTGGCATGTATTGGAACATATTATAAGTGTGCCTAGCATGCCCCTTTTGAAAAAGATAAAGTCCTGACTTATTAACCCTCTTATGTGTTCATTTCCTTGCATTTTAGCTTGTTTATTCCTTTTGTTGCCTTGAAACTCCTTGACACATATTGGCATACTATGGCACCATGCACATCCTAGCATGTCTTAGCACCTGGAATGCTTTGGCACTATTTGGCACATGCTGGCACACTCTAGCACTTCTTGACATTCCCTGATATTACTTGGCATGCCTTACCCATGCTTAGAATACCTTGTCACTCCCTCCTTGGCATGACAGCTAGCACTCATTAACACTCCCCGATGCACCCTTATATTCAGTCACTTCCATGCATTTTGACCTAGTGCTCCCTTGTGTTGTACTAGCACTCCCTAACACTCCTTAGCATGCATTGGCACTCTTTAGCACACCTTAGCACTCTTCGATATGCTCTTCCACTTCATAGCATGCATCACACTCCCTGATGCACATTGGCACTTGGCACATGTTGGCACTTGGCAAGTATTAGCATGTTTGGCATGCGTTGAGATGACTTGGTATGATTTGGCATGGTTTAATATTAAAGTTATTTGAGATCAATTATTGGAAACTAGATGAGAAGAAACAGAGGAAGATTTGGCACTTAGAATGCATTGACACTTGGCACTTGGCACCTATTGGCACCTAGTGTTGGTTTTCCTAGCATGACCCTCATGGAAAAGGTAAATTGATGACTTATTAACCCTATTATGTGCTCATTTACTTGTAGTTTAACTTGTTCCTCCCTTTTTTTCCCTTGATAGTCCCTGGCATGCATTGTCACATCCTTGTACATCTTGGCATGCCTTCGCACTTTGCACATCTTATCTTGTTTGACATGTCTTCGTACTATCTCTCACATGTTAGCATGCCCTAGAATTCCCTAACACACCTTGGTAGTCATGACCTTACAACTAGCATTACATTTTTCCATGACTTGGGAACATTACATTCACTAGAACACCTTGGCACTCCCTAGTTTTCATGCCCTCTGTTATCCTCCACAATGTCCCAGGCTGATGAGGAGATCGACGAAGGTAATCACAGACCAAGCTTTTAGTTTGGTAGCTAGTCCTACCAAACCAGAGAGGGCTCTCTCTATGAAATCACAACAAAGAGATGACTGGAATGTAAAGGATTTTAGGCTAGATAGCTAGGTTCAAGTGGGTTTTGGAAAATTTAGGGTTTTGTTGCTGGATAAGGGAGAAAAACCAAGTAGCTAGGTCAGAGGATCAAAGGGTTACAACAAAAAATACAAAAAGGGGAAAGGTAGCCTTAATTTTGTGATGGATCTTGGGTTTTTTGGTGTAGTGTAGTGTTTATAAGAAGCGAAAGGTATTAATGAGCATGAAACATGAATTCATTAAGCAAGAAATAAAGTAACACATAATGATTTTTCCATCAAAACGGAGCTTTATGCAAAGAATTTTGTTTATAAAATGTAAGGAAAACCATTGAATAATTGATGAATGGAAAGAGAAGATTAATATATTTCATATAAAGCTATAACAAAGAAAAAATAACATCACAAACTTACTGCACATGAATTCCTAGATAATAGTTGCAAATTGTGTCCTTTGATTTCTAGAAAATGTCCAAGTACAAGCTACAATAGTTCTCTCCTCTGAAATCCAACCTGTTATATCACTGAGAAATTGATACATAAAGGCCAAAAAAACATCCGCCCACTCTTAGGGGTTGAAGCAATGACTCTAGGAACTGTTCCATGAGGTGTTCTAACCAAACCCTAATGTCTAGGGAAGTTAAAAACGACTTCTACAATTAACTTTGACTCCAACCTCTCTCATAGATGAGGTCAAATTTACATCAAAAAAACTTATAAATACTAACCACCTATTATTTACATTTACTTTTACCCCTCACATTCATCTACTTCACCCTTTTGACTTTTACCAGAGTCAAACTAGGAATTACAAAAAATTACACAGTGAAAATTTTACAAAAATCTAAGAACTTTCCAAGTGTAGAGCGAGCTGTTGGAGGCCATTTTTGAGTGCCTTTCTGAAGTACAAATCTAGATCAGAAGCCTTTTTTGGAAATTTGGGAGAGTTTAGATGTCTTTAGAGTATTTTTTCACTCAAAATGACCAATTTTTGGTTGAGATATGGCCATTCTCCGAAGGTGTCTCCAGGTGGGAAACAAAATGGAAAGAGAGGGGCAGAAAGGTGATTTTTGGCCTCTTTCTTGCAAACTTCTAAAAACCTGAGCCCCAGACTAGGAAAGTGAGCAAATGGGGTTTGAGATGGGGTCATAAGCTTTCCAAAAATGCTGATTTTACATCATTTGGAGCCCTGAGGAAGAAGCAAAGCATGAGCTCGCTGTGTTGCTAGACAAAAAATTGCCAAAAAATTGCAAGTCTACACCAAAACACAAAATTTTCTCCAAACCTCCCAAAATTTGTCCAAATATGCCTCCTTAGCACACCCATAACTTGTTAACACTCCCTATCAGAGACTATTATTCATTCATTTCCATGCAATTAAAACTAGTCCTTCCTTGTGTTTCCCTGACACTACCTAACATACCTAGTCAATGCCTCCTTAGCACACCTAGAAATTGATAACACTCCCTATCACACACTCTTATTCATTCATTTACATGCAATTGAAACTAGTCCTCCCTTGTGTTTCCCTGGCACTCCCTAGCATGCGTTGGCGCCACACCCTAGCACCTGACACCTCTTGGCATGCCTTAGCACTTGGCATGTCCTGGAATGACTAACATGCCTTGGAACTTTCTAGCATGTGCTATCACTTCCTAGAATTCCTTGCACACCTTGGCACTCCCTAGTTGTCATGCCCTCATAGATAGCCTTACTTTTTTTGTGACTTTGGAACCCAACCAAGTCATTGAAAAAATAGTGTTGTCCCTAGACAAAAGTCTCCCTTTGTCTAAAATTGCTTTTTCCATCCCCTTATCGTAATCATAGGCTTACCTATTGCAAGTCCTATTATGAAATTATCCTAATACACTTTGTCCTTGGGACACCTGGAAGACACTCTTATTCGTTTGTTTCCATGCACTTTGACCTAGTTCTCCCTTGTGATTCCCTCACACTCCCCAACACTCCTCGACATGCATTGACATTGTCTGGCATGTGTTATCACGCCTTTTCATTCCTTGGCATGCCCTGGCACTCCTTAGCTATCATGCCCTCATAACTACCCTTATTGGTTTTAAGACTTGGGAACCAACCAAGTCCTACCTTTACTACAACATCTTGACCAAGTTACAGTTACTACAACTATACTATCCCTTGTTCACCTAAGAATGGCCTATAACTCATCTTAGGCTACTCATGCCCAATCTTAGCTCATCTCACTTAAGAAGTTACCAAGTCAAGGCTCACGTCTAACCATGGCCATAAAACAACTAAGAAACATAGTTTACATCTTGACATGGCATAACAGCTGGCATGTCTAACAATCCTTTGGAACTATGTGGCACATGTTGGCATTCCCTACATGCCATGGCATGATTTAGCACTCCCTATCATACTGTACCACTCCTTGACATGTCATGGCACTCTTGCATGCCTTGGAACTACCTAGCATATAACTTTGTCACTCCCTCTTGAGCACACTTGGAATTCACTGACACTCCCTATCATACACTCTTATTCATTCATTTCCATGCATTTTGAACTAGTTTTCCTTTGTGTTTATGTCGCACTCCCTAACACTCCCTAACATGCATTGGCACACCTTGACACGCATTGGCACACCCTGACACGCATTGGCATACCCTGGCATGTTGCCCTAACACTTTAGCATTTCTTGGTACCACCTAACATACCTTGTCATCCCCTCCTTAGCACACCTAGAACTTGCTGACACTCCTTGTCACACACTCTTAGTCATTCATTTCCATGCATTTGAAACTAGTGCTCCCTTATGTTTCCCTAGCACTCCATAACACTCCGTGGCATGCATTGGCACACCCTAGCACCTGACACATCTTGGCATGTTTCCCTGACTTCTAATATGCCTTAACACTGCCTAGCATACCTTATCACTCCCTCCTTAGCACACCTGGAACTCACTAACACTTCCTGTCACAAAATCTTAATCATTCATTTGCATGCATTATTTTCACCTATTTCTCCCTTGTGTTCCCCTAGCACTCCTTAACACTTCCTAGCACATGTTTTTGATGGACAAAACACTATATATAGGGTAGCTCATCCTCCATTTTTGGACAAGCAAATTTGGTTAAGTAAGTCTGTAATAAGAAGTGTGAAGATAACCAACCAAGAGAAGGAAACAAAGAGAGAAGATTTTGGTGTTGTTTATGGGTCTGTTTTAGGGCTAATAATCCACATGTGTGAAAGAAGGAAGAACTATCTACTACAGAAAAGGTCGAAGATCTTGTTGTTTTCAAGAAGTCAAATCAAGGAAGAAGATAAGCAAGGTTACACACCGAATTATAATAAGAGTTCATACCATCCAAGCGAAGAAGATAAAGGTTCAAAAAGTTGGTCAAAAACATGTTCTAGGGTTTATGCAAGAGGACCAAGAACTACATATCTGATCCATGGAACTAGAATTTGAAGGATAGTCGAGTTATTGAAGGAAGAAACCTGATCATCGTTGACTCAAGGAAAAATAAGGAAGTTGAATCAAGGAGGCTTGTGACTTGGTCTTGGAGAGGTCATTGAGTCAAGGGTCTAGGCCATGGTCTTGGTATTCGTCAATTGAAGTCTATATAAGAAGAAGATCTCATTTGGGTTTTCCTCTCATGTTAGAGAGGTTTTGGCCCTAGTTGATCACATATTCTATGTGTCTCTTGTCTCCTCATTGTTTATGTATTGGTATATGTTTGATGAAGAATATTGTTTTGAGCATTGTTTGTTATTGTGGATTAGTCTTGAATGTGTTTGTGTATGAAAAATTGGTTGGGTTTGTAAACTATGAGTAGAGTAGTGTTTGATTGATGCATGCTTCCTACAATAGAATGTGTCTCTTACTTAAACAATTAATTTAGTGGAAACATGGGTATTTGGACAATTATTTTGGAATTTATGCACCTTACAAGTACATCAACTCATATAATGCATAAATATAATGGAAAGTTGTAACATTTTGCATCATAGAAAGGATGTTGATAAAATATGATAGCTTAAATGTACATGATAGTTTGGAAAGGTGGGGAATAACTCTTATCTTGTCATAGGTAGCCTAATCAACTCCTTTTTTAATATTTAAATGGACATGATGATTTTGAAAGTAGGTGGGTAGCAATCCTTACTCATGTCATAGATAGCCTAACGAGTACTTTTCTCTATCTAGAATGATACTAGATACAAAACTTTTTTGGATTGTGTGCTTCTTCAATTTTTTTTATAATATACCATGTTATAAAAACTTTAAAATAAGCTTCTCACTTTGGTTCTTGTGTTTTTGGTAAAATCTGAACCTAGTTTTCACTCCATAAAGGTTTTAACCTATCTTTAGTCTTTCATGAGTTTTTTTGGATGATTGTACTTTAAAAATAAAGATGCATCTGCAGTTTTCTCACTTGCTAATTTAGAATCAATGAAAAAAATCAAAATAATTACTTACATTTATTTGTAGAGTTTACCTGAAATTGATGGAACATGGTGATTACATCAAATGAGTGTGAAGTTGAATTTTGAAATTTTATTAATGTCATCAATGCTTGGAAAATGTAATGGGATCAGATGATAAGTTAACATGTAAGGTATTTAGTGAGACATTACTTCTCTTCTAAGAAAAGTATATCTAAACCAAGTGCAATACCAGGGACAGAGAGGATTCTGTAGTGTGCAAAGCTTAGTTGTGTGGGTTTGGGGCTAAGGCATAGTTGCTCCATTTAACTGAAGTAAAATGAGAGGAAATGAGGCAATGCATACTTTGTAAATCTTAGCTATGAGGATTTGGGGTTCAAGGCTTAGTCACTTCACAATTGAAATAAAATGAGATCAAATGAGACAAGGACTTGCAAATTATTAGTTATATGTAATGACATTAAAGTGAGTAAACACAAAGTATCAAAATTCGAAGTAGAATCAACCCTTGTGTATGAAAATTTAGTCAAGCATTTTTTAATGGCTGAATTCCCCCTCAAATATACATTTGATTAATGCAAAAGCTTAGAAAACCACATCTATGTAATCGAGGTATCCCTCTTAGATGCACAAACCTTTCCCCTTGGCTTCCCATTGACTTTGAGGTTGTGTTCCCCTACACTCCTATATGCTTACTAGGGATACTACACTCCAACATGATGGATTCTAAGATATATTGTGATAGGGGGGATGAGGGTTTCGGAAATTCTTGTTGCCACAGGAAAGTCTTGCCATGTTTAGTTCAACAATACAGAAGAAAAATGCTCATGTAGAAGGATTTATGGTGCTTTTTCATTTGGGAAATAGAAATGCCATACATTATGGTGCTTCTTGGTACAATATTACCGATTCATGGAGAAAGATCAATGGTTCCTTGGGTGGAACTATACCAATGTGTGGGTGGGACCAGGCTCATGAGATTCATTTTTTACTACCATCACAATGAACTACAACCAAATTGACTCATGAGATTCATTTTTTACTGCCATAATAATGAACTACATTCAAATTGGTTATAAAAGATTGCATTGTTAAAAGTTAATTTTTAGCTTTAAAGTTTAATATAATAATTATAAAACCAAATCTCATTTGTTTAAATAACATGGAAACCCATAATATTAGTATTAGATAATTAAACATTAATAAAAAATATTTATAGTTTTTTTGTTTAATTATATAAAATCCAAATCTGAATTTGTTTAAAATTACAACTTACAACATGGTTAATTATTTTGTAATTTTGAAAAATAAAAAATATAATTTTTTGAAATGAGTATACAATAAGATAAGAAAATATACATTCCATACATTTTGATATATTCATAAAATATAATGTTTTTAAAATTTATAAAAAAATAAATACTTATAATTAAAAAATTTAGCGATCATCCAAATTAAAAATTTAATTTCTGATGCGTTTTCTTTTCCGCCTTAGTGTATTTGAATGAATGTTGAGTATTTGAAAAAAATGAAAGACCATTTTGCCGCGTTTTCTTCCTCGCCTTAGTGTATTCGAATTAATGTTGAGTAGTTGAAAAAAGAGGAAAGACCATTATGTCTCGTTTCCTTCCCCGCATAGTGTATTCCAATGAATATTGAGTAGTTGAAAAAAAAAGGAAAGACTATAACAAGTTTTCTTTCCCGCCTTATTGTATTGGAATGAATGTTGAGTAGTTGAAAAAAAAAGGAAATACCATGGTCTGTGGCTATATGGAAATAGGTACAGGTCCATGGATCAATCTTTAGGGTTTCTAGATCGATGGCCATTCTTAGAATTAATTTGCAAATTTGTTTTATATTTTCACATGAAATGTATGTTGAGTAGTTGAAAAAAAAAGGAAAGACCACGGGCATAGTACAATCTGATCTGTGGCTATATGGAAACAGGTACAGGTGGTTGGATCAATTTTTAGGGTTTCTAGATCGATGCCCATTCTTATAATTGATTTGCAAATTTGTTTTATATTTTCACATGAAATGTTGCAGTAATTCGCTAGCAGTTATTGTTTCATGGTTGAATTTGGATGCGTTGAGAAATAAGATTGAGGAGGATCTCTTCAATGGCTTGCTCACAAAACATGGATCTATTTTCACTGGACAAATTTAGACCACAATAGAAGGATCAGAAGCCTTAAGTCTTCTTTCAAGAACCCAAGAAAATACTTGCACAGGTACCCTTTCTCTCCTTTAAGTCCTTCCTCGATTTCAATTGCTTCAAACAATCTACCAACTTTTTCAACTGAAATTAGGTTATTTGGGTTTTGTTTTTTAAGAATTTAGCTTCAAATGAACTAGCCCCACAATTACTATATTGACAATGAAATTTATATTAAATATACATTGAACTCTTATAGTAGTTTGGTAATATACCACACCAGAAATTACAAAATAGTAGTTTGGTAGTATACCACACTAGGAAAACAACGGAAAAAACAACAACGTAGACTTCTCAGGGTAACTCCCTACCCTCCCTCATTTCAATGCAACACGAAAAGATTTTCTTGCTCTCTTTCCATTTCACGGAATCTCAATTTCAAGCTTTGTTACCAGAAACAGAACGGAAGTCTTCCTTTCTGAAAAACCATATAAAAAATGGTACGGAAACAATGTTTTATAGGGTAGTTTTCGTTTTTTAATGCAAGAAACTGGGTTTTCCAAAAACGATTTGTTTCTTGAAACTGTTTTATGGAAAACATTAATCTGGTTCATTTGCAATATGAATCTCTTCCCGATTGGACGTTGACATGAACCATAAAAAGCATTGGTTTTCTGGATAGTTTTTGAAGGCATTTTCATAGTCTATGGTTAGAAGTCAACCATATATAGCTTAGGTGCTAACGGAACAGGTTTGTTGCAAATAGGTTGGGTGTTTTCCCTAGTGACAACACTTTGCAATAGTGCTTAATATATCTTTAACAATGTTGACTATTTAGGGATTTTATTAGTTAAAGTTATATTATTTTTTTAATTGTAGCCATTGATGTGTAGTAGTGTATGGTTAAGTTTTTACAATTTTTTTTTTTGTTATTTTTGTGTTGCTTTTATTTAAAAGTGGATTTAGTGATTGTATCTAATATTTAAAATGTGTATTTTTATATAAAATTATAAATTTAAATGTATAAGGTTTTTTTTATATATTTTTATAAATTAGTAATGTATATAGATATTTTATATATATTTTTATAAATTAGTAGTTAAATAATTTAGTTGATTTTTCTAGTTAATTAATTATTTTATATAAATATTGGGACACAATATTTTTTTTGCCATTGGTCTGGTTTATAACCTCTCAAATGATTGGAAAAGGATTTTGATAAAACCATCCTATAGAAACTTATATCAACTATTAGACTATCTATAATATTATATATCATCAACCAAAGACATTAATTTAATATATAAAAAATAATAATTATCTATTATCCATCCCATTAATAGTTTTATCCCATAAATGTTTTTTTCATTGGTGATAAGAGATATTATGTTAGGTAATTTGCAATAATAAATCTTAAGAGCAACAAGCTATTGATTAATATGTCTATAATACAAACATAATTTCAACAATGATAAATATGGAAAGTTTCATAATTACATAAAAATAGTGATAGAAATAATTGTAAATTTATAAAAATAAACAAGTCTCAAAAATCAAAATACAAAATAGAAATCCATCATTTAATAAATTTTAAATACAAATACAAAACAAATAGGAGTACTACTACAAGAAAATACTCCTCTTCATTTATAAATAACCAGCGTAGATCTATCTCTCTCGAGCATCAAGAGATCAAGTCTCTCTCTCTCTCTCTCTCGCTACAAACCTCTTTACGTGAAGAGATTTGATCCTCTCAACACTTCCATAGTTAAAATGGATCTAGGTTGCTTTAGTTATTAGCCTTTAAATAGGCTACATTGAAGAAAAATACCATGGACAAAAACCATGGGAAAAAACCACGGGCAAGAAAAAACTATGCACTGGAGAATTTTATGTTTTTTAAATTTTTATTTTTTATTTTGAGTTGATTTTGTTTTATTTTGACTGAGTTAAAATGCCAAATATTATAACATATTCCCCAGGTGGAAAGGGTCTCTTGGCACAAAAATCTAACAACCAAAAATATATTAAAAGGGGCCTAGAATAAAATACCTATATTATGACATTTTTTTTCCTGACTTCAAGGTCTCTCTCGCTTGTTTTAATTTATGAAAGAAAAATGATGAGAAAAAACTAATAAAAACCATGGAATCTAACAAAACCATGTGCAAAAACTAGCAAATTAAATGAATATAAAGTACAAAACCATGGAATATAACAAAACTATTGGCCATAACATTTTTTCAAAAGTTATTTGAACATAAACAAATATAGGGACTAAAAAAGAATGGTTTGGTAAGTTCTAACCATGGGTGATAACATTTTTTTTTAAGTTGTTTTAACATAATCATATTGAACTAGCAATTTAGTATCTAGTTCAACTATACTTTTAAAATATATTATTTTTATTATTATAAAGATTATTTTTCTATTATAATGGATTAAAGATAAATTTTTGAAAGTTTTCTCTTTAGATTTTGTCTTCAAACACATGTTGTAGTATTTATGGTGGTAGTAGTTCGAGACAACCCTCTATTTTTGGCTCTATATCCAATGGAGATCAACTCAATCTCCACCATCTTGTTACCCAACCATGAAAACAATAACCCAATAACTGTGTGGAAAATGATACAATAGATCCAAAATTTGAGGTCCACTCATGTCACGTCCAAGAATATATACAATGTATGTGGGATCATGTACTCATCTGGAGAATGCAAAGGCTAAATCAAACTTGAATTCACTGCCAAGTGTTTCTTCGCTATTGTATTTGCCAGCCTAGAGGATCAAACATGGGTATTCAAGAATGGCTTATGTGAGAAATGGAAGCTTTGTTGATCACTATAAGTATTAAGGAATGGCCAATGTGAGTAGATAAAGCCTATGGGAAACTACCTATGAACCATAGTATTCGAGAATGTTAATGATGAATGCTTGGTTTTTTGTTTCATATTTTTCTTGTTTTTTCTCTCTCCTCGTTTCTTGAATGTGAAACAAATGCTTGGTTGTATGTTTCATATTTGTCTTGTTTTTCTCTCTCCTCGTTTCTTGAATGTGAAATCTCCAAACTCCGTTTCTCATCTCGTTGTCGTTTCTCGTTTCATTTCCCCTTTCTGGTTTCTAGTAACATAGATTTCAAGCCCTTCCTTCTAGCTTTGGTTGAATTTCTGCATTGCTCTCAACTCCAAAAGCAGGTGATAGAAGGGATGGGTAGAAATCTTGGTACCCGAGATAGAGTTAAAGAGGAAGAAACATTGAGTCAGACACTGCAAGATTCCTCTCGTGGGGTAAAAGGATCACAACAAGGCCACAGTAAGCCCCCGAGAGAGAACGAAGATGCTACCGCATGCAGTGGTAACAATCAGAGTATGGTGCAACGCTATATATTAAGGTCCACCAATGACATCATATTAGCAAAAATCTAAGCATGAAAATAGATTGAAACAAAAACAAAAGGGAAACCCTCACTAACTCGTGAGGCCCTTGCTCAATAATCGAGCAACATTTGGGTATGAAAAATCAGGGACCCCTTCTTCAAAGTCCCTGTTTGCTTTTATATATCTCTTCATATTGATGGATGGATTCGATCTTTCTCGAATGGCCGTTGGATGAGTGTTGGGCAGTTGCATTCGTTAAACTTCCTGGACACTGTTTGAATTTTTTTTTAATTTAAAACTTCTATACAAAACTTTGACTTTCGCATTTTGTAATTTGGTGCATATGTTTTCTGCTCATGCTACATTTGTTTAAATAAACTACATATTTATTTTCTTTTGATTACGTTTCTCAACTATCTCCATGGATTTATCGTGGACAAGTAATGAAAATAAGATATGTTCCAGGGAATTGAACATATGTTTTTCATCACTTGTATCAATATACTTTGACAACACGGGCACAAAAACCGAACCCATCGCTTCATCGCACTATGACCGATAGAGACTTTCCTAGCTATTGAGCACAACACATAGCCCATATCATTTGAAGATATACTGGTGTTATTCTTTCACCTTGAGATGGATATATATTTGTTTTATTGTAGTAGGGAAACAACTACTACATTATGACACATCAAGTATACTCAAAGGCAAACATTATTTTTCCTGTACAACCACGTTGAGAGTAATAAGTATCTTCCCATGTGTCATCATAGAAACATATTCCATTTTTCTAATTCATTGTGTTTCTCATTCTAGTGGCCACCATTATTGTGCAAGTTTCTCCTGTCACTTTTTGCCTCCATGAAAGTTGATAAGAAAATGCTAAGACAATGCTAAATGTCAAATTTTAGCAGACATTCTGAAAACATTTTTGATCCATTTTCTAACATGGTCCACAATTTGCTTTGATAGTACTATGATGTATCTCTTCCAAAACTTGATTGTCTTTCATAGCTGGACAACTAATTTGATAAATGATCTCTTTAAATCTGTCTTGGACTCGAACGTTATTGGATGTTCTTGAAGATGGGCCAAGTGTTCACCCAAAACGTCCAAACATATCAATAACAACACATAGTGTAATATAAATATTCATCCTCATCCAATTATTAAATGTTTAATTATTCCTCTAAAAGCCTGGATTTCCCATATGCTGGGGCTATTACTTATATAACCCTTGGTTTTAGTTTCTCTTACATGTTTGGCGATTCAGCTGGAATATGTCAAAATATAGAGTTCCTTGATGTCTTCACTCCAACTTCTTGGATGCCATCTCAAAGAAAGGCTCAAAGGATATTCCAAATATTATCTTTAGAGGTGGCCATTTCGACCCGAAAGGCCGAGTATCCATGCCATCAGTCACACTCTTCTATGCATGTGTACATTACCAAGCAATTTATCATCAATAAACATTGTTGCAAGACAATAATTGTTCAAATAAATTTCTGAGACGTTCTGGATATCTAAAGAGATTTCCTTATAAAGCTCAAGTTTAGCAAAGCATCCAACATATGGATCATGAAACAGTGGATCCTCACACTAATATATTCACCATGGGACTGAGACAAAGATATAAAAATTGTAAACTCCCTCATGTAGATGAGAAAGTGGTGTTGGAAACTCTCCACGTTAGAATTGACATTCTTACCATATTCAAATGGTGTCCTTCCTCAATGTAAACAATTCTTCAATAATATGGCCACTCTCCCACATGTGTCACTTCTCCCAATCCTCACGCTTAATTGGCACACTGCACCTACGCATTTCATTCGACAATGTGTATGTCTTGGGACTTTATATCCACTGTAGTGGGCCTTCATCCCTCTTCTATTACAAAGCAGACTTCTCAGGGTAGGGGAAATCACAACTCCCTACCCTCCCTCATTTCAATGCAACACGAAAATCTTTTCTTGCTCTCTTTCCATTTCATGGCAGTTCTTCAATCAAAAATCTCAATTTCAAGCCCTTCCTTCCAGCTTTGGTTGAATATTTTCATTTCTATCAACTCCAAAAGCAGGTGATAGAAAGGATGGATAGAAGGCTTGGTACCCAAGCTAGAGTTAAAGAGGAAGAAACATTGAGTCAGACACTAGAAGATTCCTCTCGTGGGGTAAAAGGATCACAACAAGGCCACAATAAGCCCTTGAGAGAGAAAGAAGATGCTACTGCATGCAGTGGTAACAATCAGAGTATGGTGCAACATTGTATATTAAGGTACCATTATCATCCCCTCAAGGCTTTGATTGCTGAGGAGAGAGAAAATGTTTTAAAAGCAGAATCTGGCAAATTTGAGGCTATAACTAGCAAAGTGGAAAGCTTGCACAATTTTGTTTAGAGACCTTGTGAGAAAGTTACAGATGTTGATACACTCTTTGATCTCACATCCACACTCCTCGCTACTATTAACAGATCACAAAACAATGATGGTGATACTCCAGTTGATTTTATTAGTAGTGATATTCTAAGAAACTATAGTGACCAGGCATATAGAAGTAGGTCTTTGGAAGGAAATGACGATCAAACCCAAATATCATGGAGAAATATTGGGCTTTTAGCTGCTTCTGTTTTCCAGCATGTGGCGGGAATTTGCATTATGCTTAGACCAATGGATAATGAAACCAAGCAAAGGAAAGCTATAGTATAGAGAAAACAGACTAAGCCGATAGAAAGCACTTGACCTGAAGCAATGAAAGAGTCCCCGGAATATGAAAAATCAGAAATAGACAAGAATATGGCAAGCATATTTAACATTTTGCGAAAACAGAAGCAAGCCATATTAGAGAATTTGGTTCTAAATAGAATATCATGTTTCCAGACAACAGAAAACATCTTTGCGTTATCATTTCTAGTAAAGGATGGTAGAGCTGAAATAAATGTCGATGAAAATGGAAAACATTTTGTTGTCCCCAAAAATGCTCCCAGAGCCACAGAAATGGCATCTGGAGAATCTTCTTACAACCAATTTGTTTTTCGGTTTGATTTTAAAGACTGGAAGATGATGATGGAAGCTGTTGAAAGTGGTGAGGATTTGATGCCTCACAGAACCAATCCACTTATGATTCCTTGTTCTGAGAAGGCTACAGAGACTCCTATCAGAGGGATTTCAAGAAACAAGGGTAGAGTGGTACCTGCAACTCTTGAGATGCATGAGGATGAATGTGGAAGTGATGATGGTGGTGGTCTTCAAAGACCAGCACCGAAGAAGCGAAATAAGTGTCTCCTATGACTTTTGCTGCTTTTTTGGGTGCTTTTTGTTGGAAACTATCTTTGTTTCTATCAGTGCACTGTAATTCATACAGGAAGCTAATATTTACTTTAAGCAATATGGTATATAAACAATGCTATCTTGTTCTCATAATTAGTTATAATTAAGTTTACTGGAAGTGAAAACCCTCGGTCATGTAGTACACCCCTTTAGGCATGGTTCCAAGGCCTGGGCAGAAGACTGACATCATGTAAAAGGAAATTGTTAATGTAAGATGTCAAGTTTAATTTGTTAAACCATGATTAGTCTCCTTGTGACAGTATGTTGTAATTTTATTTTTGAAAAGTATTTTGAGATACCACACAAGAACAATGTTTTTGATTGTGTAGTTGGTTTAATTTGAGAATACAGAGAGATGAGATTAGGGTAAGGCCAGGCGAAAATAGATGTAAATACAAAGGTTCAAAAAACTAGCTAGCAACCCTTACCATACCCAAACCCTTTTACTGGCACTACAGGGATAGAGAGATCCACCCAGAGGTGTGTGGAGAATAAGTAGGGATATGCATGCTTTGGATTGACTAATTGCTTGAGCCTAGCTCAAGTAGGTGCAACTAGTAGATGGCAAGAGATTGGGAATATATATCTATTGAGTATGTGTATATGAAATTCATTATGTCCCCTTTTGATTTTCAAGGTGGGAGGAATGCAATGGAGAAAGAAAGATTGTATTTGTCTTCTATATCCCACCTATCAGGACACTAGGACAAGTCCCAATAATAAGAGTTGGGTTCACTCATAAGTATATGATTGTAAAAGGCCATCATGAACTTTATTAAGCTAAGTCATCCTTTAGTTGGGTTTCATCCTTTAGTTGAAGCTTCAAGCAAGATACTTGGCCTCTTTTCAACCCTTCAGTCTTCTTGGAATAGCTACAAAACAACCCTATTTAATCCACGTTGAATGCCTCTTCTTGATGTGATCTTAAACTTCAAACTTCGGCCCTTCTCCCTACAAGAGCAACCAAGAACACCACTCAAAACTACCTCTATTTCACACGTTGTACTTACAGCAAAACATAATACTTCCATGTTGCTTCTAGGGCTTCTTTCTTGCTATCTTATGGATCCTTCTTGCAGTGGCTAGGGCCTCCCTTTGACTGCGTCTAGGGCCTCTCTGAGTGCTGCTTTAGACCTTCCTTGATAGTGGCTACATGCTTCTTCTTGATGGCTGATAAGGGCGTCCCTCTTGCTGGGGATTAAGGCCTCCTTTGCTATGGATAAGAACCTTCCTTTTGCTGCGTATCTGAACTCTCTTAGCTGCGTCTTTATGCCTCTCTTGACTACATCTCAGGCCTCTCTCTAGACTGCGTCTTAGGCCTCTCTCTTGTTGTGGCTAAGCCTCCTTTTGACTACAGTTAGGGCTACCTTTTATTGCAGCTAGGGCTTCCTTTTCGACTATGGCTAGAGCTCCTTCAAGACTGTGTCTAGGTCTCCCTTCATGATTGCAGCTAGGGCTTCTTTGTGACCGTAACTAGGGCTCACACTATTGCAGCCTGCTAGCCTCATGCTGCCCGGGGACTCCTGCACTGTAGCACTCTTTGCTGCTTCATCTGCATCCATCTCTACCCACATCCGCCAGTCCTGCTACTCTCTCTTCGGGGCTCCCGTAGCAAGGTATAATCCAAGAGGTTGGGTACCTAAAGTATCTACCCCTCATTGCTTGTAGTCCTCTTGACTATAGCTCGATGTCTCCCCACCTCTTCTCTAGATGTACATGAGCACTTGTTGTAGTCCCTGGCATGCCCTAGGACACTATGACTTGAGCACTAGTGCATTAACTATGCTAAAAGTCACTTTCTTGTTAATTTGACCATGAATATCTCTTCTACAAAGCAATATTTCTTAGCTTTGTTTATGTTAGTGGTTTGATAAGAACATTTCTACAATCTCTTCACTGAATTTCTTAAAGTTTTTACATTTATGCTTTTTGACAAAAATGGGCTAACATTTTACCCTAGCTAAGTAAGGATTCTTTAAATAACCTTTTAGCTTGGTTCCTTTTCGTTCCATCTAAGATTGGAAAAGTGTCATGAAATTACATTGAACAATGTAAGAATCTAGTCTTCTCTAGAAACAATCAAGCCAACTCTTTCATTTTGCAAATTACCTACCAGTTTTGGACGTATTCTTTGAAATTTCTATGCTGAAGGTGTTGGATTTAGGTAAGTGATACAGAATGCACATCTACAGTTCTATTGTTCACCTATTAGACTAGTGAAAATTATAGGCAAAATTGGAAGGGTTGGACATGAATGTTCCAACCATACTCTTATTGGCCTGCAATACATATATTCATAACACATACCTACAATACTATTGTTCACCTATTCTTCTAGTGCATATTGTAGACAAACTGTTAATGTTGGACTTTGTTGTCCTAAGTTCACACACCAGCGCTAAATATGTAACGTATTGTGTGCATCCTTAGATATGTTTGACATTGCAAGCTAACTGTTTAAATAAATGCATGTATAAAACTTCTACATTAGCAAAATAACCATCAATATTTTTTTCTAGCATTTTGGGCTAAATTCACAATAATATGCTAAAAATTGTCATTTCAATGTCTGGAAATTAGGATATATAAATGTGAGATATATAATCTACATCTTTGGGTTATCTCCTTTTCAAATATGAGTTTTTTTAGGCTACATGTTTATTGTTTGAACTTTGAACTTTGAATAAATTCCTGAATGGACTTCATAAATACTCGAATGAATGGACTTCATAAGGCAGTGGTATCATAAATTGTGTTATTTCAAAGATTTGACTTCCATATTTTCACAAAATGCAATGTCCTCGATAAATACTTATATGTATAGATACTTATGTTTAGGATTATATATGCGTTGGAGAGGTTCCTTTATGTTTTACTATAATGTTGATGCTGGCAATATTTAGCTGACTTTTTTCATCAATTGTTCATAGAATATGCAAAAGATTTCATTGTCAAAATGTGGAAAAATTACATTTCTCCTGATTTATTTTTTTATTGTTCATGACAAGATAATCATGTTGCAGGAATGAGGTATCCTACAGTCTGTTTCAATTTGTGGATATTTTTTTTCCTCCCATTTTTTTACAAGGATGTAGATTTGATTTTCATGTTGATGGTTTTTGCATGTATCTTATCTAGCCCCAAATGCTGGTAATGGAGCAGATCTTGAGAAGTAGTCATGGAAACAGACTATCAGAGGTTAATGTTACAATACCACTTCCACCTGGTATCAAAAAAAGTTTAATGGTAAGTGACATAAAGAAGAGTTATTTAACGATAGGGTTGAAAGGGAAACCTCATGTCTTAGTTCTAAGTCATTTATTTGTTTCTTATCTCTAAGTCATCTATTTTTGAGCTTTACCTGATCAATTATTTCACTAATCCAATATGCATGGATTGTATTTCTCACCCAATGTTAGTTACTTGACATGGTTGATATAACATTCAATTCTAGGCCACTTTTATTTTAAGTCAGAGATTTTATTGATTAAAAGGATGTTCATATTTTGATTGGTTTACTTGGAGCTTGATTTTAAAAAAATTTCTAAATTCCACGTGGATGTTATTTTTTCAGGGTGAGCTCTTTGCACCAGTAAGGTTAGATGAGTCCTAGAACATAGGTATACAACAAGAACATCTTTGGCCTTTGTTGTGTATCTGTTATTCTTTATATCATTGATGGATGGTTATTGATTATGTAAAATAGAGGATGGGAAGGTCCTGCCAATTCTCTTGACAAAACAAAATAAAATGGAGTGGTAGAATTGTGTTTTAAAGGGTGAGCCAGAAATCAGTACTTGAAAGGTAGAACTTGAGAATGGAAAGCTATCTAATCTGGATCTAGAGACACAATAGACTGTGGAAAAAAAATGATGGTATTGACAAGTCTTCCCAGAAAATAAGCTCTAATTGTTAGACCACTGCCCAAATTTCAGTTATCTGCAATGGAAATAGTGACTCTAGCTTTATTTGTATGAATAATGACTTTGGCCATTGTCCTATTCATTTCCTATGAATGATTTTGATTTTCAAACTCCAACTAGTTTGTTGTTAAATTAAGTAAAGCTTTGATGACAAACTTACAGTTTTCAAATCTCTTTTCTAAATCTATTTTCTCGAGCAAATTTGTCTTTTTACTTTAGGTACTGTAGAATGCTACTGTGTGACATATGCTATGATATAATTGCCTGGATATATAGACAGAAGTGTTGTACAACATAGTATTTTTTAAATATAAAGAAATAGTATTTCCAAATACAAAGCTTATTAATTAAGAACATCCTTTACACTTCTTTGCTAAGTTATGATTATATTTCGGTAGGGGATTTTGTGTACGTTGATATTGTGTTGTCTCTTTGGTTTTTGTCAGGTAACAATGGTTAATAAGGAATGTGTTCTTGAGCAGTAGGCACACATCTTATTCTACTATCAACAGGAAACTCCATGGCTTTCAGGCATGGCAACAAAAATGCAGATGTTAGTGGGATATCCAAAGTCTGTGTTGGATGAATTTAATACTAGTGATGATTTTGATTCCTTGTCAGATAAATAATGTCATGAGTCAAATTCAAATAAACAGAAGCAACTCAAGAATGAAGGTGAAGCTATTGCTTTCTGTCCAAGTCAATTTCTTTTATTTGTTGGTTGTTGTCATGTTTTGAGTGTGGACTTGTGAAATTCCAAATTGCATGTTGGTTTATGTAAAGGGGATATATATATATAATTTTTTTTCTATCATATGTCATTCATGGTTTCCAAAGGTCCGTGTTACATTTGCACAAAAGTTTATATATATATAAAAAAAAATTTCTATCATATGTCATTCATGGTTTCCAAAGGTCCGTGTCACATTTGCACAGAAGTTTAGATATATTCAGATATCTAAACACCAAACAACAACAACATTGAGATTTTTTTTTTCACTCAACGTATAACATATTGCATCTATCTTCATCAATGTTCTTCTTCCACATGTTATCAACTTATGACATTTCCTTTGCAATATTTGGCGCATTTTCTAGTTATAGGTCATTTATAGATTATAAATGTCTTCAGACTTTCACTTCTAATTGAGTATTCAACTGAACATATTGATTCTCTTATACATAGTTATTTTTCCCTCCACCCACTTTTCATAACTTCCATAACCATTAGGTAGGGAACTGCAGCTTTGATGTTGCTTTGCTTGTTTAGTAAAATATTGTCGAGACTTTAATATATTGAAAGTTGTAGAATTTACAATTTATGAAGTTTCAAGGTCTAATTTTAGAAGTCTAATTCCTTAAAGGGTGCTAGCTCAATGGAAGAGCACTTGTTTTACAAGCAAGAGGTTGGTGGTTCGATTCCATCGTGCCCTGACATGATCCATATGGAATGAGCTTTTGACCATCACCAATGAGCTTTGGTGACATTTTTCAACTGTCACCAAAATATGAAATGGTGACAGTCAACGAATGCCACCATATATATGCATCAATAGTGACGAACCTCAAAGGTCTGTAACCATAAATTGTTGTTGTTGATATGAAATGGTGATGGTCGATGTCCGTCATTATAGTCATTATTCATGACGGACCTTGAATGTCACCACAACACCTATACTTATGGCAATGCAGCTTTTGGTGAGGGTCAATGAACATCACCATATATATGCATCAATAGTGACGGCCATGAAAGATCCATCATAATAAATAATTGTTGTTCATATGAAATTGTGATGGTCACTATCCATCATTATAATCAATATTCGTGACGAACCTTTAATGTCACCATAACACCTATACTTTTGGTGGCGCCACCTTTGGTGACATTCAGTTTTTTGTGACGAAGGCTATGGTCCGTCACCATTGCTCATATGAAATGGTGACGGTTGCTATCTGTCATTATAAATCATTATTGGTGACAAACTTTGAATGTCACTACAACACCTATACTTTTGGCGATGCCACCTTTGGTGACGTTCAGTTTTTGGTGATGGAGGCTATGGTCCGTCACCATTGCTCATATGAAATGGTGACGATCACTATCTGTCATTATAAATCATTATTAGTGACGGACTTTGAATGTCACTACAACACCTATACTTTTGGCGACGCCACTTTTGGTGACGAAGGCTCTTTTGACCATCACCAATGAGCTTATGGTGACATTTTTTGCCCCTCACCAATGTCATTTTTTCTTGTAGTGTCTGCACATTTGTTTGGTTTCATTCAACAGGCATCCTAGGGAATTGAGAAGATCCACTATTAACTGGTTTCCGAGCACGAGTAGCAGAAGCAACTGATCACCATTGTTATGGCCGAGAGAGATCAACTTCGACAAACCAATCAAGTGCTGCAAGCACAGGTTGAATAGGTAACATCTCGGCTGCAAGCACTTTGGTCTATGATTGTTGATTTAGTTATTGAGGCCTAAGAAGATTTTTTAGCATGCACCTTGGTAAAATGCTGCGTCCATATTCAAGCTGAATGCACAGGGCTAAGTTTTTCCAATAGGGACCTGAAGCAAAGCCTTGAGACTGCAAGAGGGGATCTTCCCGATCCATCTTTGAGCTACATTGAGGAGATCAAGCAAAAGCTCAATACTGCCACTGCCCTAAAAGCATCAATCAATGACACCCTCACCGACATATACATTTTTATGGATCAAGTTCAAGACTGGTTAGGCACCCTGGCCATCAAGAATCAACTAGTATACCCCCCTCGACAACAATTTCAATGGATCGACACCGACAACCGAGCCTGCAAAGACAAAGCCCAACGACATAAGATTGATGAGGAAGTTGCCTCTCTCAAAGCCCGAGTTCAGCAAATTGAGGATGAGTTAGCAAAGACAAAGAAGAAGATTCATGACCTGAGGCCCCCAGTGGATTCCCATGTTTGTGTGCTGCAAGAACTATGTGATGAAATGGAGAAGTGGAGCTCTATATAGAACAACCAACCTGCCTAGCCTACATCCAACACGGTTGTAGAATTCATCAAATAGGCCAATGCAATCACAGACGCTTGGCAAGCCACTCTCAACGAATACACTCGCTTCTGTCAGGAGACAATTGCTACGGTACTTGAGTTGGGGCCTTCGTTTGGAATAGAAGGCTAGCAAGAAGTAGAAATGACAGTGGTAACAATAGTAGCACAGTAACAACAACAACAATGATAGGAGCGCCGCAAGAAGAAGGACCGACACCAAAGGAAGCAGTGACACTAGAGGCAGTGACAAAGACAACGACAACAACCATGCAAACAACACCTAAGATAGATTTACTTGGGGAAATGTCAATGAACTGTGGTCGGGGCCTGTTAGGGCCTTCGTTTTTAGTTTTTGTGGGAAGACAAGATAGGAATAGGTGGCGGGGACGACTGACCGAGTTGACATCTGAGGGGGGGAACAAGAACCATAAGTGGTCCGACAATTGCGGGAAGGTGGTGGGGGAGAGCAAGAGCAACTAAGCAAGTAGAGAGTAAAGTCAGCCAAAGGTAGAGTCATCCGAGAAGGAAATACGTGGAATTGACAATATAGGTGTGAAGCAGAGGATAAAAGGAAGAAGAAAGGATGGTAAAGGGTTGGTGATTGCTAGCTATTGATGAACCAAGCGATCCAGGGATCAGTACAAACTTCCTGAGTTGCAGAAGGCAGGTACATCCTTCCTTTGTTGGTTTATGATTTGTGTGTTGGGTCATTCTTGTTGTTCATGATTAAGCTTCGAGCCTTCTGTACTTATTTATGTATTTCTTTATATGAAGCGCAATGAAAGAGACAATTAGCACCTATGATGTATTGTTGAGTTTTATACTAGGTCTTTAAAAATTTTAAATATCTGCCTATATGCTGTATGATTTCCTAAGATAATGTGAGTAGAATAGTATGGTTGGATTACATTAGGTGCTTGATTGTTATGAGTCAAGATCGGTTGCGGGTTGTGGTTCCCTTGGTTCCTCATTCTATCCCCTCACACTTCAGTCACGACACGCCTCGGGTGAGACTCCTTATCCTCTCCAAGTAAGCTGAAAATGTTGATCTTTTTCAAGACTACAGTGGAGCCTTGTTGGCCCTTTGTGCTTGAACCCATGGTCTCTTCCCTGTTCCCATTTTTGTACCAACACCTAGTCCCTTCTGGATCTTAGATAATAAATTTCCACCTTAATATTAGCATTTTTAAATAGGTCAAAATCCTTACATCTCCCCACAAATGGGTGGAATATTCTTGATATTGTGGGTAGAGATTGGGTAAATAGCTTAGATGACCATGATTAATATTCTATAATGGAGCCCCTATGCGAAAGCTCAATTGGCGACATTTTTTTTATGAAGTGTTATGTAAAGTGTGTGATCCAAGGTTAAAATACCCCTATTTAGCCTATGAGCCATGTGTTGGGGTGCATGTGGTTTCAGGTAGGGGTTATAGTGGTAGCAATTAGAATCGATCCCATGTGTTATACAAATCTATGAATGCAGACAAAGTGTCTTCCCTAGGACTTTAGGACTAACCTAGAACAACAGAAAGCAAAGGGCACAATGTCTTCCTTGAATTAATTGAATGATGGTATGAGGCCTACTTGGAATTTGTTGCAAGATTCGCTCCTTGCTTGGCTTGTACGCTCCAATCCTAGCTTCGATTTCTATAATTAGAACCTTCACAATCAAACAAGACAAGCCAAAGATATACGACATATATGTAGCATAATCCAATCACTTCATTCAATAGATCAACATTGTGTTAAAATACATGAAATCATAACATCATATATAGGAAAACAATCTACTCTTTGTATTAATAGAAATGGAGAGAGTTACAACCAAAAGTAGGAGTTGATCTTATAGAAGAGCCCCCCAAGTTGACTTGTCCCTTCCTTGACACAAAGTATGCCTCTATGTCACCCTAATGCATGGAATAATGACTCTCAAAGCAACATCATGAGGGTATAATGGATTTCTAAAAGCCAACCCCTTGCCCATGGATGGTTGTAAATATATAGATGAGGGAGGTAGTTCATGAATTATTATCCATTTACCAATATAGGCTTGAGACCCACTTGAGATGGGAGGATGAGATCAAGGGATAAGAGGTGGAAACTCTAAGGTAGGATAACATAGGATTCAAGACTCTTATCCAAGGTAAATGGTTGAGAAAACCTTAGGAAGATTTTGGAAGAGGAAGATTCATGATTATTTTTATTTTTCTCGAATTTCTAGAATCAATGCAACCCCAAGACTGAGCAACATACTGGTGATCAACACAAGTGCATAGAAGATCAACCTAGTGGTCAACCTTGGTCATTGAAGGTCCAGGGTGCATTGGGGCTTAAAATATTGCAAAATCAGCAGTCAAGAGTAGAAACTTAGGGATTCAACAGAGTCATGCTTAGGGATTTGTGTAGGGATGATGAAAATATGTTGAAGGATGTTAATTGGTCCTACTTAAAGTCCTATTGACCAGATGTGACAAAATGGCCTATAACAAATTTCCCCCTAAAACGCAAAGTCAGAAATGACAACTGATGACTGAAGTGATTTACCTTGTGACAAGTTAGGATCAAGAACAATTGGCGAGATCATCATATGTTACAATACATTTACATCATGATATCTTCACTGAGGGAGGCATACCCATGCTCAACACATAATCTAAAATTACATGTACAATGACCAAAATAAATTTCCACAGATGATTGATGGTGGATTCACGACTAAATAACTATCTGTATGATCATAATGATCATACATTGCGATCTTGTATTAATCCTAAAGTCACAGCCCAAATGGATGAAACTAGATCTGGGGTCTTCTATCTTGTTCACATGACCAACCAATGTGAGAGTCTAACCATATGAATTACTCAGATGAAGTCGAACATGGTAGACACCTTCTGATTATCGGTTAACGATGTAATCCTTTAATAGATGTGAGAGAAACCACCGATGATGTTAATGGCTCTCAAGGTAATCTAGTACAATCTATATGGTGTGAATTAATGAGTTGATGTTGAACACCACAAATAATCTTTCGATCGAAGGCCAATGATGTAAACCTATCGCCGAGAGCGAGGAAAATTTCCATTGATGTATGCAAGTACCAAGGTACCAAAGGGATGTTTCTAAGTCAACTTCCTTGATAATGAGCTGATGTCGATAGGAAGCGATCCATCATATGAGGGCCTTGTGTATCCCCCATTAATGACACAAAATGAGTATGATGGTTTGAGACAGAATGGTCAGAATGATACTGATATAGAAATGGATTAGGAATAACCGACATGGAATGAAGGCTTAAGAGTATTTTAGCAGATATCTACTGAATGACTTCTCTTGAACACAATGACGAAACTGAAACGAAGTTGGTAGCATTGACCCAAAACTAAAAGGAGGCTTTGAAAAGGTATGATAAACCAAAAGATAAGAAAATTTCCCAACCCAACATCCATGGAGATGAAGTGGAAGAGTGTTGTGTTCAAAAGTGACTCTCTACCATTAACAAGTAGAGTATCCCGTTTTCCCAATTTCCCCAAACATTACTAGTCAGTACCTCTTTATTTTTGACAAGCTTGAGGAGGATAACATATGCTTGATTTGTAGGTTCATCCTTCAGATGAATCCCTCTGAGAATATTTATCAAACCTAGAGAAGGAGTGATTCATCCCTATCATGATCGACATGTCCAAAGATGTTTGGTGTTTTTACGAGTTGAACGAAGGTGAAAAATCGACATATTCTTCATGTTTAGAGAGTTTGAAAAGGAGGTGAAAAAGAAAACTCCAAAGGTTTCTTTTCATAGATAGTCTCTTGAGTCCAAAAAGGCAGAAAACGATACTCAGGAGAACCTCTTAGCCATGTTTGACTAAGGTATTCCTTTTTCATAAGTATTCTATCTCATTCTGGAAAGGGGTTAAACTTATACTGAGTACACGTATTTTCATTTACTTTAACGAGTTTGAAAAGATAAGTGATCGACAATCTTTTCATGTTTAGGGAGTCTGAAAAGAGCTGAAAGAGGACTCGTCCTAGAGGAACGAGTGGTATGAAGGGTGGCAACTGATTCCGGTCATGATGGAAATACTCAAAGCACGTAGAGGTCAAGAGGCTAGCTAATAACACCACTCAATATAGTGGTTCCTCAGGAAAGGCTAAAAACAACCAAGTGAAAGCGTATGATCGTCCAAGCATATGGTAACGATGGAAAGAGAAAACTAAGGCTCATCTGGCATAAACAGGCTGATAAAAATGATAATCATGAGGGATAGGATCAAGATGGTTTCTTTTTTACACAATCTTGAAACATGGGAAATTATGCTTGAGAATAATTGAATATGGTTTCATTTTTTCACACGCTTGAAATATGAGAAAAACGATGCTTGAGAGTGGTTTTATTTTTACACAAGCTTGAAAAAATGAAAAACTATGCTTGAAATAAGTTTACATGCCCCTAACATAATGACTCAATTAGAGGTGCATGCCCCCCAAGCTTCATTTCATTCACCTAAGTAGACTACTGGTTACTAGAAGATGGATGGAATGAAAGTTCATTTATGATATCAAGTGAAATACTTGACTGGGAATTTACGAGATCTAATCAAAGACTCAGATCAGAAGGGGATCCATGCTTCCTACATTATGATTAAGATGAAAAATTTAAGTATATTTTCTAGAATTTTATTTCGAATAGAAACTATAGGTGCAAGCTAAGTCTACGTGTCAACAATTACAATTAGCCTCCCTCTCTTGGAAAGTTTCATTGTTAGGAAGCAAACTTCCCTAGGTCATCGAGTTTCAAGAAAATTCAATATTTTTCATGTTTGAATTGATCTTTTAAATTTGAAAGAAACATAATGAACTTTCATTTAATTATCATTTATCTAATCATTAGTTTTCTTGGAATGATGTTGCTCTAAATCCTATCAACTTACACTTGTAGATTTAGGTATATTCTTTGAAGGTGTTCTTACAAATATAACACATCCAATATTGTTAGAATATCATCACAAGACTCTATACACCATGAAAATGGAACTTCCTAATCCACTTGGATGTACCCTTCAAGTTTTTTTTATTCAGCCAGCACTATAACCATCTCTCTGTAAACACAACTTAATGGGATCTAACTTGCACAGTTTGGCTGAATCTATCAATTACTAACCTCAATATATTAGACAAGTAGGTAAGTCTAGCAAAGGTGGAGGAGGGTTCATGTTGGACACCTAGTCCCTTCTACATCTTCGATAATAATTTTCCACCTGAATATTGGCAATTTTAAATAGGTTGAAATCCTTACATCTCCACACAAATGGGTGGAATCTTCTTGATATTGTGACTAGAGATGGGGTAAATAGCTTAGATTACCATGACTATCTATTTCTATAATGGAGCCCCTATGGGAAAGTTCACTTGATGAAAGTTGTGTTATGAAGTATTATGTAAAGTGTGTTATCCAAGGTTCAAATACTCCTATTTATCTTATGAGCCATGTGTTGGGGCACATGTGGTTTCATGTAGGGGTTATAGTGGTAGCAATTAGAATCGATCCCATGTGTTATACAAAATCTACAATTGCGTACATAAGTGTCTTCCCTAGGACTTGTGGACTGACCTATAATAATAGAAATAAAAGGGCATAATGTCTTCCTTAGTAACTAAATGATGGGATGAGGCCTTCTTGGAATTTGTTGCAAGATTCACTCCTCCTCGGCTTGTACGCTCCAATCCTAGCTTCGATTTATATAATTAGAACCTTCACAATCAAACGAGACAAGCCAAAGATATACAACATATATGTAGCATAATCCAATCACTTCATTCAATAGATCAACATGGTATTGAAATACATGAAATCATAACATCATATATAGGAAAACAATCTACTCTTTGTATTAATAGAAATGTAAAGAGTTACAACAAAAAATAGGAGTTGATCTTATAGAAGAGCTCCCCAAGTTGACTTGTCCTTTCCTTAACACAAAGTATGCCTCTATGTCACCCTAAGACATGGAATAATGACTCTTAAAGCAACACCATGAGGGTAGAATCAATCTCCAAAAGTCAACCCCTTGCCCATGAATGGCTGTAAATATATAGATGACGGAGGTAGTTCATGAATTATTATCCATTTACCAATATAGGCTTGATATCCACTTGAGATGGGAGGATGAGATCAAGGGATAACAGGTGAAAACTCCAAGGTAGGATAATATAGGATTCAAGACTCTTATCCAAGGTAAAATGTTGAAACAACCTCAAGAAGAGTATGGAAGAGGAAGCTTCAGGATTATTTTTATTTTTCCCAAATTTCTAGAATCAACACAACCCCAAGACTGAGCAACCTGCTGGTGATCAGTGCAGGTGCAGAGGGGGTCAACCTGGTGGTCAACTTTGGTCCTAAAGGGCCAGGGTGCGTTGGGGCTTAAAATCTTAGAAAATAAAAGTCAAGAGTAGAAACTTAGGGATTCAACAGAGTCATGCTTAGGGCTTTGTGTAGGGATGATGAAAATATGTTGAAGGATGTTGTTAAGTTATGGTATGTTATATGCTTATAACCGTTTACTTCTTTTTCTTATTATATTCCACAGATTAGCAATCACATGTACATAAAGTAAATTGCAGATAGAACATTAAACGATCGACAGAAAACAAGCCAAGACAAGAGACACAAGATGTGGCGGCTATCCAGGGACAAACCCCACAATGTGTGGGGAAACCCTTTGATCAAATATTATTTTATCTTCAATAATTTAGTAGAGAGAAATAGTACAATAAATTTGATTTATATCAACAGTAGCAAACCCTAGATCAGCAGCATCAACATTAGCGACTTCATTGTCAAACTAGGGCAGACGATATCTCACAAACCGACCATCGGATCGGCTTGATTCCACCACCAAAAGTTGTGGCTTTCAGAGGAGGTTAACATGAACCTACAACGCAGTTCAGAAGAGGAGATCTTCTAGTCCACGTATGTCAAACTTTACTTCTGCAGTTGCAGCTTCAGTTTCAGCAGCTTCCGGCTTCACATGTGTGAGGGAGAGACCCTTTTTCTGCACAGTAGAAGAGACTCTTTTCTGCGCAGCAGAGAGAGAGAGATGTGATGATATGAGTGAGTCCAAATGAGGAAAAGTCATCCTATATTTATAAACAACGTTGGTGTTTGAATAGATGCGACTGTTGGGCTTTTGAGCCTACATGAGTTGTAGGTCGGCTTGATAATAATTCCATAATCAAAATAAATTCATATCTCCATGAATACTTATCGGAATCGGATGATCTTTATATCAATCCTACACCTCTCGATGAGAGGAATCTAGTGAACATATTATCAGCCATGAATAAGATGATCCACATGAAGTTTTTCCCTAGTTTCCAATTTTAACACTCCCTCTCAACTAGGGAGAAATTCATCTGTAATCTGTCTATCGGTCGTTACTGTTCATCCATCAAATGCACTGCCCTGTATAGCCTAACCCTTGCCCTACTCTGCTCTATTCTGCTTGTTCTACTTTGTCTTATTCTGCCCTATACTGATCTGTACGACTTTTCTCTGTTATGCACTGCTTTGCTTTGTTCTGTTCTGCTCTGCTTTTGTCCGAATTATGAAGAAGAAGAAATGATCGAGGGTGTATCATACTGACTCAAAGTTAGTCTCAGAGTATGCACCACTGGTCCCAGACCAATCTCAACCAACCCGAAGTCAGCGTCATAGTGAGTACAACTCCACTGGTCCTAGACCAATATCATCCTCCACTGACTCAAAGTCAGTCTCAGAGTACGTACCACTGGTCCCAGACCAGTCTCAATCGACCCGAAGTCAGCTTCATAGTAAGTACCACTCCTACCACTAGTCCCAGACCAGTATCACAGTCTCAGAGAGTGTATGACTGGTCCCAGACCAGTCTCAACCGACCCAAAGTTAGCATCATAGTATGTACCACTCTCACTGGTCCTAAACCAGTACTGCATTGACACGAAGTCAGTCTCAGAGTATGTACCACTAGTCCTAGACTAGTATCATTGATCCTAGATCAATGGAGGTCATCCTAGCATAGGGAGTACGGTAGATACAATGATGCATCCATCGGTACTACTATGGTCCCTAACTTCATTTCCCTACTCATTAATCAGATGAGAGGTACTTCCCATGAGTCCCAGACTGCATGGGTAGGATGCCTCGACAGGAGAACTAATCAATCTTGTCCTCACACGATAACACATCAATCCTGCTATAATCACAATGGAGAACACATCAATCTAGGCTACCATGGAGAACACATCAATCCAGGCCTCACAGGAGAACACATCAATCTTGCTACAGTCGCCATGGAGAACACATCAATCCAGGCCTCATAGGAGAACACATCAATCCTGCTATAGTTGCCATGGAGAACACATCAATCCAGGCCTCACAAGAGAACTAATCATCCTGCTACACAGGAGAGCGAATCATCCTGTTCCACAAGAGAGCAAATCATCTTGTCCCACAAGAGAGCGAATCATCTTGTTCCAGTGCGCACCACCAGGGGAGGTTGAGTCACCCTATGGTCGTATGTTGCTCTAGTAAGAACCGCAAGCTCTCAGAGCTCCCAGAGCTCAATGTATGCAACATGCAGGACCCTTGTACAAGGGTTTCTTGATGACTCCTAGTCGTTTGGGAAAATCACAGATTAGATCTTTCCTCGGGGCTTTGACAAGGTGTATCGACTTGTACATCATCTTAATGCGATGGAGCCTCCTTGCTTATTGACTTACCATATCCTAGATGATGTCTATCTACTGGAGCAATCGACGAATACGGGATTCCTCGATAATCGAATCCCACCTCTGGTTGTTACAGAGAGTCACAATGGTATGTGTTCAAACAACTCATTGAAGAGCTTCCCCAACCAGGCAGCTTCATATGAGTTCATACTCGTAGATATGTATCTGATCTTGGTGGTGCTTATGGAAACTGACTTCTGCTTCCTGCCCATCCATTATATCAAAGCAGAATACAAAGAGAAACAACACTAAAAGTGCTCCAGTGATCCTCCACACTACCTGCCTAATCAGCATTCAAATAATCATGTAGTTTCATATTTCTGGTAGTGTATCTCAATCCATGAGAGATTGTGTCCTGAAGACATCTCAGAAGATTCTTGGCACCAATCTAGTGAAGCTCAACCAAATATGAGCTCAAAATGCTAACTGCAAAACATATGTTCGGACAGAGGTTCACCAAGAACATCAATGCAAATGAGTTTTTGAAACTCAGAGGCATTTCCCAAATCTAGTTCGACATCACTTCCATATAACTTCTGAAAGTTAAGATCCTCGAGGTAGTCACAGGCTTGCAGTCCATCATACCAAATCTTTTTAGAATATTCACCACATATTTTCCTTGAGATAGGAAAGTTTCCCTTGGCTTCTGCCACACTTCAAGTCCTTGGTTTCATTTCAAATTCAGAAGCCAACTCCCTATTACATTTGTGAATGAGAGGGTATGCACTTGTTAGAAAGAGGTCATCCACGTATAGCACCAGTCTGAGAGGTTTGTCATCTTCAACCTTAAAGTAAAGGTTAGGATTAGCTTCACTCCTAGTGAATCCCAGCTTCATCAAGTAGCTATCGATCCTCTCGTACCATGCTCGGGGTGCTTGCTTCAGCCCATAGAGAGCATTCTTCAACCTGCATACATGATATTTTCAATCATAAATCTCAAATCCTTCAGGTTGCTCCACATAGACCTCTTCTTTGATCGAACCATGTAAGAACGCGGTCTTGACATCCATTTGATGTAGGTTCCATCCTTGTGAAGCCACAAGGACTATGATCACGTGGATGGTCGTATATCTGGAAATAGGTGCAAATATCATAGTCTATACCTTCCTTCTGGGAGAAACCACGAGCAACAAAACGAGCCTTATACTTTTCCGTACTTCCATCTACTGCATGCTTTATCTTGTAAAGCCATTTGGAAGTAACAACTGTCTTGTCCTGGGGTCTAGAAACTACTTCCCAGACATCATTCTTCATAATAGACTCATATTCTTCGGTCATAGCATCCTTCCATACTTGATTCTTGACGGCATCTGAGAATGATGAAGGCTCATTTTGTATCAACGTGCTCATGATGGTCAGGTATGCCTTATACCTGTTAGGTTTCTTACTTTGACGGAAGGTTCTTGGGGGTGCAGCATGTCCTTCAACATCATCAAGTATCCCCCTAAGCCATGAAGGCCTCTTCCTAGAAGAGGAAGGCTCAGGTGGATAAATAGGATCCATGGGTTCCTCCAAATCAGGCATTGTTACATCATCTACCCTTAGAGACAACTTCCACAATCGTACAGTTCTTCCTTTCTGCCACACCATTCTGCTTAGGAGTATGTGGTGTAGTAGTCTCCCTCTTAATGCTAGCCTCAGATATGCCTAAGTGAACCAACTGTAAGATATCAGAGGTCTTGCTTAGGCTTGAGGGGAATGGTCCCCTTTTGAGCTTTCCTTCAGCACATCTTGGAAATACACCTTCTTTCTCTACTCGGAGTTCGGGCATCCCTGTCACCATTTGTCTTACACCAAGTAGAGTTTTATAATGAAGGTGGGCAATCCTCGGATGCCAAAGTTCGGACTAAAGAGATGTGTCATAAGACATGACACCTAGCGGACTTCCATCGACCTGATATAATGAATCAACACGAAACCCAAGAGTAAAGGCATATTTAACATTATTTTTCAATACACGTACCTTGCCATCGCTAAAGGTTACCTTGTAGCCTTTGTATTCCATTGCCGAGGTGGACACCAGGTTATTTCGGAGGTCAGGTGCATTTAATACATCCTGGAATTTCTAGCCTTCTTGAATGCTTGTCCTCTTCCTTGATTCCAGGCTCTCCTCTTGCCTTTGCTATTGAATTTTTCATTCCTTTGATTGCCATCAGAGGGATTTTGATCATCGTCCTTGTGTGAGTCCTTTCTATCAAGGCACTCCCTTGCATAGTGACCTGCTTTATCGCAGATGTAACATCGTCTTTTTATTCCACCCTTAGGTCCAACCTTTCCTTTTGATTTAGTCCCGGAATTATTTCTTTTCTTAGCATGAGAAGAAAAGGCAGCAGGAGGACCTTTAGGCATGGGCATTTCTTGCTCTTCTACCCTTGTTTCTTCTTGAATGCATCTAGCCATTAATTCCTTGAAACTAGGAATTACATGATTGTTTAGAAGAGTAGTCCTGAACATGTACCATTCAGATTGTAATCCTCCAAGAGTCGTGGGCGCCATTTCCCTATCAGTAATAGTCTCCCCAATAGATAGGAGATCGTTCTTGATCTCGGTGATTCTTAAGAAGTATGCTTGCATACTCTCATCTTTACCCTTCTTGATTTCCCTCAGCTTATTTTTAAGAAACAAAACTTGATTTGCATCATTAACTTTAAATAAAATCACCTGTCTATCGTAGATTTCCTTGGAGGTGTTCAGATCAGAGATGTAGGCCACCAAGTGCTTGTTGATAGAGTCCCGGATGATCTTCTTTGTTTTGACTTCTCCGTTTTTCCATTTGTTCCAGGCAGCAGCGGATGCATTTGATGGAGGCTCAACAATATTGCCTCTTACATGATCCAACACTCCTTGATCCTTAAGGGTTAGATCGATAGACATCTTCCATCCGTGATAGTCAACTTTCTCATGGAGCTTGTCTTCGGCAGGAAAGAGTGTTGAGGACCCCATCTTTCTTTTAGGATATCCTTGCTAATCTTCTCTTCCGTGATTGCTCTTGCTCTTGCTCGAGGATTTTCTTCACCTCAGCTCCGAATCCATGTTAAGTTATGGTATGTTCTATGCTTATAACAATTTTCTTGTTTTTCTTATTATATTCTACAGATTAGCAATCACATGTGCATAAAGTAAAGTGCAGATAGAACATTAAACGATCGACAGAAAACAAGCCAAGACAATAGACACAAGATGTGGCGGCTAGCCAGGGACAAACCCCACAATGTGTGGGGAAACCCTTTGATCAAATATTCTTTTATCTTCAATAATTCAGTAGAGATAAATAGTACAATAAATCTGATTTATATCAGCAGTAGCAAACCCTAGATCAACAACATCAGCGTTAGCGGCTTCATCGTCAAACTAGGGTAGATGATATCTCACAAACCGACTGTCGGATCAGCTTGATTCCGCCACCAAAAGTTGCGGCTTTCAGAGGAGGTTCAGATGAACCTACAGTGCAGTTCAGATGAGGAGATATTCTAGTCCACGCAGGTCAAACTTTACTTCTGTAGTTGCAGCTTCAGTTTCAACAACTTCTGGCTTCACATGTGTGAGGGAGAGACCCTTTTCTGCGCAGTAGAGAAGAGACTCTTTTCTGCGCAGTAGAGAGAGAGAGATGTGATGAGATGAGTGAGTCCAAATGAGGAAAATTCCTCCTATATTTATACACAACATTGGTGTTTGAATAGATGCGACTGTTGGGCTTCTGAGCCTACATGAGTTGTAGGTCGGCTTGATAATAATTCCATAATCAAAATAAATTCATATCTCCATGAATACTTATCAAAATCAGATGATCTTTATATCAATCCTACACCTCTCGACGAGAGGAATATAATGAACATATTATTAGCCATGAATAAGATGACCCACATGAAGTTTTTCCCTAGTTGCCAATTTTAACAGATGTTATTTGGTCTCATTTAAAGGCCTTTTGACCAGATTCGAGAAAATGGCCTATAAAAAATTCCCCCCTAAAGCACAAAGTTTAAATTAACAACTGATGACTGAAGTGATTTACCTTGTGACAAGTTAGGATCAAGAACAAGTGGTGAGATCATCATCTGTTACAATACATTTACATCATGATATATTTGCTGAGGGAGGTATACTCATTCTCAACACATAAGCTAACATTACATGTACAATGAACAAAAGACATGTCCACAAATGACTGATGGTGGATCCATGACTAGATAATTATCTATATGATCATAGCGATCATACATTGCGATCTTGCATTAATCTTAAAATCGCAGCCCGGATGGATGAAACTAGATCAGGGTCTTCTATCTCGTTCACATGACCAACCAGTGTACAAGTCTAACCATCTGAATTAATGAGCTGAAGTCGAACATGGTAGACGCTATAAGACTACTGACCAATGATGTAAGCCATTGACAGATGCGAGAGAAACCATAGATTATGTTAATGATGCTCAAGGTAATATAGTACAATCTATATGGTGTGAATTAATGAGTTGATGTCGAACACCGCACATAATCTTTCAGTCGAAGGCCAATGATGGAAACTTGTTACCAAGAGAGAGGAAACTTTCCATTGATGTATGCAAGCACTAAGGTACCAAAGGGATGTTTCTAGTCAACTTGCTGGATAATGAGCTGATGTTGATAGGAAGCAACCTGTCGTAGGAGGTCCTTGATGTATCCCCCATCAATGACACAAAAAAGGTATGATGATTTGAGATAGAATGATCAAAATGATGCTGAGAGAGAACTGAATCATGAACGAAAAACATGTAATGAAGGCTTAAGAGCATTGTAGCAGATATCAACTGAATGACTTCTCTTGAACACAACGACAACAATGAAATGAAGTTGGCAGCGTTGACCCAAAACTAAAACGAAGGATTTGAAAAGGTATGATAAAAAAAAAGACAAGAAGACTTCCCAACCCAACATCCATGGAGATGAAGTGGAAGAGTGTCATATTCAAGAGTGACGCACTACCATTAACAAGTGGAGTATTCCATTTTCCCAATTTCCCCAACCATTACTAATTAGTACCTCTTTACTTTTGACAAGATTGAGGAGGATAACACATGATTTATTTGTAAGTTAATCCTTTAGATGAATCCCTCTGAGAATATTTAATGAACACAGAGAAGGAGTGGTTCGTCCCCATCATGATTGATGATTCCATCGATGTTTGATGTTTTTACGAGTCCAGGGAATGAGAAAAGTCAACATATTTTTCATGTTTAGAGAGTTTTAAATAGAGGTGAAAAAGAAAATTTCAAATGTTCCTTTTCATAGATAGTCTCTTGAGTCCAAAATGGCATAAAATGATACTCAGGAGAACATCTTAGTCATGTTCGACTAAGGAATTCATTTTTTGTAAGTAGTCTATCTCAGTCTGGAAAAGGGTTAAACTTATACCAAGTACACGTCTTTTCATTTACTTTAACGATTTTGGAAATACAAGTGATCAACAATATTTTCATGTTTAGGGAGTCTGAAAAGAGCTGAAATAGGACTCCTCCTAGAGGAACAAATGGTATGAAGGGTAGAAACTGGTTCCAATCATGATGGAACTACTCAAAACATGTAAAGCTCAATAGGCTAGTTAATAATACCACTCATCATAGTGGTTCATCAGGAAAGGGTAAAAACAACCAAGTGATAGCGTATGACTGGTAGGGCGGATGGTGACGACGGAATGAGAAATCTAGGGCTCATCTTGCATAAACATGATGATAAAAATGGCAATCATGAGGGATAGGATCAAGATGGTGTCATTTTTACCCAAGATTGAAACATGGGAAAGTATGGTTGAGAATAATTGAAGATGGTTTAATTTTTTCACAAGTTTGAAACATGAGAAAAAATATGCTTGAGAGTGGTTTCATTTTTACACAAGCTTGAAATAGAGAAAAACTATGCTTGAAATAAGTTTACATGCCCCCAACATAATAAATCAATTGGAGGTACATGCTCCCCAAGCTTCATTTCATTCACCTAAGTAGACTACGAGTTACTAACATGCGGATGGAATGAAGTTTCATTTATGAGATCAAGTGAAAGACTTGACTAGGTATTTACGAGATCTAATCAAAGACTCAGATCCGAAGGGGATCCATGCTTCCTACAATATGATTAAGATGAAAAATTTAAGTATATTTTCTATAATTGTATTTCGTATAGACACTATGTGTCCAAGCTATGTCTACGTGTAAACAATTACTATTAGCCTCCCTCTCTTGGAAATTTTAGTTGTTAGGAAACCAACTTCCATAGGTCATTGCGTTTCAAGCAAATTCAATATTTTTCATGTTTGAATTGATCTTTTAAATTTGAAAGGAATATAATCGAATTTCATTTAATGATCATTTATCTAATCATCAGTTTTCTTGGAATGATGTTTCTCTAAATCCTATCAACTTACAATTGTAGATTTAGGTATATTCTTTGAAGGTGTTCTTAAAAATATAACACATCCAATATTGTTAGAATATCATCACAAGACTCTATACACCATGAACATGGAACCTCCCAATCCACTTGGATGTACCCTTCAAGGTTTCTTATTCAGCTAGCACTATAACCATATCTCTATAATGGGATCTAACTTGTACAGTTTTGTTGGATCTATCAATGATTAACCTCAATATATTATACAAGTAAGTAGGTCTAGAAAAGGTAGAAGAGGGCTCATGTTGGACACCTAGTCCCTTCTAGATATTAGATAATAATTTTCCACCTTAATATTGGCAATTTTAAAGAGTTCAAAATGCTTACATCTCCCCACAAATGGGTGGAATTCTCTTGATATTATGACTAGACACTGTGTAATAGCTTATATGAACATGACTAGCTATTTCTATAATGGATCCCCTACGGGAATTCTCAATTGGTGACAATTGTGTGATGAAGTATTATGTAAAGTGTGTGATCCAAGGTTCAAATACACCTATTTATCCTATGATCCATGTGTTGGGGTGCATGTGGTTTCATGTAGGGGTTATAGTGGTAGCAATTAGAATCGATCCCATGTGTTATAAAAAATCTACGACTGTGGATAAAAGTGTCTTCCCTAGGACTTGTGGACTTACCTAGAAAAATAGAAAACAAAGGGTGCAATGTATTCCTTAAAGTAATTGAATTATGGGACGTGGACTACCTGGATTTTGTCAAAAGATTCGCTCCTTCGTCAACTTGTATGCTCTAATCCTAGGTTCAATTCTATAATTAGAACCTACACAATCAATCAAGACAAGCCAAATATATATGACATATATGTAGCATAATACAACAAATTCATTCAATAGATCAACACGATATTGAAACACATGAAATCATAAAATCATATATAGGAAAACAATCTACTCTTTGTATTAATAAAAATGGAGAGAGTTACAACCAAAAATAGGAGTTGATCTTATAGAAGAGATGCCCAAGTTGACTTATCCCTTCCTTGCCACAAAGTATTCCTCTATGTCACCCTAATGCATGGAATAATGACTCTCAAAACAACATAATGAGGGTAGAATCAATCTCCAAAAGCCAACCCCTTGCCCATGGATAGCTACAAATATATAGATGAGGGAGGTAGTTCATGAATTCTTATCCATTTAACAATATAGGCTTGAGATCCATTTGAGATGACAGGATGAGCTCAATGGATAAGAGGTGAAAACTCCAAGATATGATAAGATAGGATTCAAGACACTTATCCAAGGTAAATGGTTGAAACAACCTAAGGAAGATTCTGGAAGTGGAAGCTTCAGGATTCTTTTAATTTTTCCCAAATTTATAGAATCAACACACCCCCAAGACTCAGCAACCCGCTGGTGATCAGTGCAAGTACAAAGGGGGCCAACCTGGTGGTCGATGCTGTGGTGAGCTCCAGTATTGTAGCAATAATGCTACAACTCCTGGGGCTTCCTGTCTCTTAATTTTATCAACCCGGTAGTTCGTACAAACTTGGAAGCGACGGTACTGTATGCACAAGTACTAGCCCTTGTCGCAGCTGTCACTTGGTCAGCTGGCACAAGTCCGCTAGGGCTTAAGCCAACTTCTATAGGCTCACAGAAGAAGCTTTATCAATGATGGACGAAAGTTAACTTCAAAGAAAGGCTACTCTACTTGACAAACTGAATCAAAAGCAACTTAAAGCATGTAAATCTATGAAACCCTAATTTAACTAGTCTATCCTCTATAATGCAAAGAATGTGGGTGCAACTCTTATGAATGCTGTCATTGCCTCTAACAAGTATGAATGCATGGGTCTAAGCTACTGGCATCATGAGGAATGTGGTTTTGTGTTTTTCCTTTAAGTGTGTGGAATGATTGTGACCTTGGCCTAACTAGGGTTTGATTGTGCAGGTGGGATGGAGATGGAAGGAAAGTGTGGGACAGGTTGGGGAGGCTTGGAGAGGTTCCTAAGGATCCTCAGCACCCATCCACAGAGGTCCCCCACGTTTAGAAGCTCGGCAACGAAGTGAATGGCCTCCTACAGGAAGGCTGCTGGGAATTCTACAGGATACTCTGTTTTCTACAGGATGGCTGTGCACGTCTACAGGATGGTTGGTCGTGGAGATTTTAGGAGTGGATGGAGTGTTGGAGTGGTGTGGGAGGCTAAGGGAGATGGAGATGGACCTAATGATGTCTTAGGAAATGGCAAGTCAGACGAAGGAAGGGTGCATGCAATGGGTTGATGTTTTGGAAGGGTGAAATCAACGAGAGTGAAGGAAATGGAGCGGTACGTGGAATGAGAGAGTTGGAGGGCAAGTGAGTGAGGTAGAGGATGAATAGAACTTGCAGGTGGATGGAGGAAACGACGAAGGAAGTGGCTTGAGAAAGAGCAGCGTAAATGAAACAAATGACCTGTGCATCAAAACAAGAGATTCATTAACCTATTATGCCATGAAACCTACAAATCCGAAATGGAAAACAAGAAATGAAACTAATGCGTGAGAGTGCAGTATGGATCAATGTCGAGAATATATGAATGGATTTTCAATAAAAACGTTCATGTGGCAACTTGCATGGAGATGAAACGACTGCTGTTCTTTTTGGTGGCTGATCATGGTCTACACCCCAATCCCAACGGTGAGATGGCAGTGAGCCTTTTGCAACCTGTTTTTGATGGAGCTCCAAGAGATTTATTCTACCAACCTATCAAACTCGAATACTAAAAGCAAAGCATCATACCAGTCCTATCTATGCTAATGAAAACAACTAAACCAACAAGCTGGAAATCTGAATTGCATAGGAAACTAAACAAACTCAAGTGCTGGAACTAATGGTAAATGCATTACAACACGGAGGAGGACTATGGCTCTCAGGTTGGGCCCTCACCTGAGAGCTATAGCTCCTTGAGAAAACTCAGAACTAACTCAAAAGTGGCCTTCTTTATTCATAATCTGATAACGTGCCAAATTGGCTTACAAAAGAGAACGAAACTTGAGCTGTGCTCCAAAATTACAATAGTAATACGAGAGTTTCAACAACCTAACCAAGGCTAAGGCTTCTATACTTATACAAAACGATGCTCCAACAGATATCCATGATTCTAGGAGCTCGGCTGTTCAATCTATAGTTTAACTGCTGATCCTGTAGGATGGTCATAAATGCTGTTTCCTGTAGAGCAGTTTTGAACTGCTGTTCCTGTAGAACAGCTGGCCGTGTATTAAGCTCGGAGGGAGGCTGAAGTGGGCTCGGAGTTCTTGGTGAGGATCACGAGGAATGTCCCCCAAAACCGTGGACAACCTCTCCTTATGTCAGCAATGCCAACTCGTTGTCTCCTTGCCACCTTTTTGTTGTCTTTTGCTCCCTTTTAATGCCAAAACCTGGAATCACAATGCATTAGCTACGTGGATAAAGTGCCTATCCTTTCTCCTACAAACAACATGAATAAACTAAGAAGTGTATGCATAAACAATAAAAACGAATGGTTTGAGCAAGCAAAATAGGCCAAAAATGAGCCCAAATTGTACCAAAATTGGGGCTCATCATGCTGGTCCCCAAAGGGCCAGGGTGAGTTGGGGCTTAAAATCTTTGAAACTCAACAGTCAAGAGAAGAAACTTAGGGATTCAACAGAGTTCTGCTTAGGGATTTTTGTAGGGATGATGAAAATATGTTGAAGGATGTTAATTGGTCCCATTTAAAGGCCTATTGACTAGATGCGACAAAATGGACTATAACAAATTCCCCCCTAAAGCTCAAAGTTAGAAATGACAATTAATGACTGAAGATATTTACCTTGTGACAAGTTAGGATCAAGAACAACTGGAAATATCATCATCTGTTACAATACATTTACATCATGATATCTTTGCTGAGGGAAGCATACCCATGTTCAACACATAAGCTAACATTACATGTACAATGACCAAAATACATGTCCACAGATGAATGATGGTGGTTGCATGATTGGATAATTGTATGTATGACCATAGAGATCATACATTGCTATCTTGTATTAATCCTAAAATCACAGCAGAGATATATGAAACTAGGTCCAGGGTCTTTCATCTCATTCACACGAGCAACCAATGTATGACTCTGACCATGTGAATTAATGAGTTGAAGTCGAACATGGTAGACACCATCTGATTACTACCAATGATGTAAGCTATTAATAGATGCAATAGAGACCACCGATGATGTTAATGGATCTCAAGGTAATCTAGTACAATATATGAATGAGTTGATGTCGAACATCACACAAAATTTTGGTTGAAGGTCAATGATGTAAACCTGGCACCGAGAGCATGGAAACTTTCCATTGATGTATGTAAGCACCAAGGTACCAAAGGGATTTTTCTAAGTCAACTTCCTGGATAAGGAGATGATGTCGATAGGAAGCGACCCATCATAATAGGGCCTTGGTGTATTCCCCATCATTGAAACAAAACAAGTATGATGATTTGAGAAAGAAGGATCAGAATGATGCTGATACATAACTGGATCAAGAACGAAAGATATGGAATGAAGGCTTAAGAGTATTGTAGTAGATATCAACTGAATGACTTCTCTTAAACACAACAACGACACTGAAATGAAGTTGGAAGCATTGACCCAAAACCAAAACAGAGGCTTTGAAAAGGTATGATAAACCAAAAGACAAGTAGATTTCTGAAACCAACATCCATGGAGATGAAGTGGAAGAGTGTCGTGTTCAAGAGCGACTCGCTACAATTAACAAGTGGAGTATCCCATTTTCCCAATTTCCCCAACCATTACTAGTCAGTACCCCTTTATTTTTGACAAGCTTGAGGAGGATAATATGCTTGATTTGTAAGTTCATACTTCATATGAATCCCTTTGAGAATATTTAACGAACCTAGAGAAGGAGTGGTTCTTCCCTGTCATGATCAACGAGTCCATTGATGTTTGATGTTTTCAAGAATCCAATGAAGGTGAAAAATTGACATCTTTTTCATGTTTAGAGAGTTTGAAAAAGTGGTGAAAAAAACTCCAAAGGTTCCTTTTCATAGATAGTCTCTTGAGTCTGAAAAGGAAAAAAATGACACTCAGGAGAACCTATTAGCCATGTTCAACTAAGGTATTCCTTTTTCATAAGTAGTCTATCTCAGCCCAAAAAAGGGTTAAACTTATACTTAGTACATGCATTTTTAGTTACTTTAATGATTTCGAAAAGACAAGTGATCGACATTATTTTCATGTTTAGGGAGTCTAAAAAGAGCTAAAAGAGGACTGCTCCTAGAGGAATGAGTGGTATGAAGGGTAGAAATTCGTTCCAGTCATGATGGAACTAATAAAAACATGTAGAGGTCAAGAGGCTAACTAATAAGACCACTCATCGCAGTGGTTCCTCAAGAAAGGGTACAAAAAACCAAGTGAAAGGGTATGATTGACCAAGTAGATGGTGACGATGGAAAGAGAAAACTAAGGCTCATATGGAAGAAATAGGCTGATAAAAATGGAAATCACGAGGGATAGGATCAAGATGGTTTCATTTTTACACAATATTGAAACATGGGAGACTGTGCTTGAGAATAATTGAAAATGGTTTCATTTTTTCACAAGCTTGAAACATGAGAAAAGATATTCTTGAGAGTGGTTTCATTTTTACACAAGATTGAAATAGAGAAAAACTATATTTGAAATAAGTTTACATGCCCCAAGCATAATGACTCAATTTGAGGCACATGCCCCAAGAATAATGACTCAATTTGAGGTACATGCCCCCCAACCTTCATTTAATTCACCTAAGTAGACTACTAGTTACTAACAAGTGGATGGAATGAAGGTTCATTTACGAGATCAAGTGAAAGGCTCGAATAGGAATTTATGAGATCTAATCAAAGACTCAGATAGGAAGGGGATATGTTTAATTTTTTTTAACGAGCTTGACACAATAAAAGAATTATGCTCATGGTTTCTTGTTTCATTTTTTGATGATCTTGACACAAGAAAAAAGCTTGTGCTCCAAAAAACCTTGATTCATTTTTTAACGAGCTTGACACAAGACAAGGAAATTTTCTACGAAAGATTGTTTCATTTTTTAACGAGATTGACACCAAAAAAAGAACTATGCTTAGGATCTTGATCATGACCTATGGAAGGCCATGGATTCCAAGAGGTTCTCATCAGATGGGGGAAAATGCTCTAGAAGGGATACATATCAAAGGATCCGATGGAAATATTAGGCTCCAATGCCCCGAGTAAATGATTCACCACATCACCTACTAGATCTAGGTTGAAATAAGTTGAGGAGATAGTAAAAGGATCATCTTCATCAATAGTCACGTGAATGGGATAGGTTTCCACATAATTAACATGTGACGAGGAAGATACCATTTTCACATTCGAAACACTTAGGGAAGTAGGATGTTTGGCAGTAAAATTAGGACCATCAAATGAAAGTTGATCGATAGTCACAATCCTTCCATCATGCGGGAAGCAAATCATTTTAAAGATTATGGAGACAACAACATTTATAACATAAACATAGTCTCGCCCTAAGAGAAAATTGAAGTCCAAAGGGCCCATGACAACCATAACATCAATACATACATTTTTCCCCCCAAGGTAACATGAAACTGAGGAAGGATCCAGAAGGGTTGACTTGTTCTTCTGTCAAAATCTAACAGATTTAAAGAAACATACACAAGTTGTGCGGAACCCAAAGTTTGCCAAGAAGTGGAGGATAGAATACTAATAGAAGCTCCATCATCTATAACGATGTGATGGATGCTCTTATCATAAGCCTTTACCATGATCCTAAAAGGAATGTAAGAAGGGAGACAAGGATCTGTCAATCGAATCCAATAAAAGGCAACAATCGGCTTCCTTGGAGGGGGTTTCATAGGAATGGGAGAAATCCCCCTTGGTCCGGTAGAATCAAAAGAGACAAGAATAACCTCAATGGTATGATCTGCAATCTCTACGAGAAAAGTATGATCGACTGAAGGTGGAATTGGGTTAACCATTTTCTCTATGAATGGTTGGTTGGGAATAGAGTCATGGGATTCACATTAAGAGAGAGTGGGATTGTTTGGATTTAGATTCTAATCAATCACTTCATAAACTATTGGAGGATTGGGAGAAAGGTTTTGATAACCAATAGGAAGATGAGGATGCGAAGTTGTAAGGTTTTACAACACTTTTGAGGCTTCATTCAGATAAGGAAAAAGGTGAATAAGATGATTTCCTTCACATAAATTACAGGGAAATTCAATTTTACCCTTTTTCCCATGGACCTTTCTATCACTAGTTGAAGGTTTGTCACCAGCATGATCTCCAGAAGCCGACGACAAAGGTTGTTGTGGGCCTATGGGCCACACTTCTAATACCTATGGAATACCAGGAAAATCTCTAAGAATGTGATCACACTTACATAACTTGCAAGGGAATTTGACTTTGCGAAGTTGATTGGAAGTTTTCTCCATACTAGTTGCATGGGCAGCAATGGTTTCTTGGTTTCCCCCTTTATTATTTTTCTTCTTCTTCTTTATCCTTGTCTTCTTATTCTTAGCTTTTTGGTTAGTAGAATCAAGAATTTCACAAGATAATGATGAAGAAAGGGATGAAGAAACAACAAGTGAAGAAGGCAGAGGTTCAAATTTAGGATCAACTTGTTTAGGTAGAGTACTACTTGGTTGAGAAGTAGTTTGGACATTCAGAACCATAGGGGTCGAAGACAACCAAACTGGAAAACCAATGGTAAATCCAAAAAGGGACAAAATTGCCATATAAGGAGCACAAATATTTCCAAAAGAAGGAAAAGGACCAAGATTATCGTCAAAGGGGTTTCCTTAATTGGTAGCCTTAGGAACTGTCACCATTAGTATCAACCTAAGATCCACTAAAGAGTTGTTCCACAGGGAGGATGTTATTTTGCGGTCAAATAATTGATTTTAGAAATTAAAGACACAAATAAAAACAAAGAGGGGTAAGTAGGCAAAAGGGTTTACCAAGTAACTATGAACTGCAATATACAACCTTGGATACCCAAGGATTTACATACCTGCAGGCAATCTGCCTGAATGCCATGTTCGGTGTATCATAGTGTACAAGGCAACCGACTTACTTACCTATGGTGATGATAGAAACTTATGGTGGACTTCCAAAATATACTCGATGGTACGTGGAATTGTAGTTTGTAATATTGTTGTCTAATGCATAACCATATGATGAGAGCATTGCCATATACTTTTCATGCATGGAGCGTCATCTGATATACTCGAAGGTACGCGAAGTACAATCTAATACACTTACGTACATGGAACAAGATATCACCCCCGAGATACAATGTTGGAAATCAACGAAAACTCCTATGTTTAATGACACCGTAACACATCTCTAGCCTAGACCTCTAAGTGATTTTGTTAATGTGACAAATGCTCCTTAGGTTGATTCAAAATATTTTAAAGTTTATCTTTGATTAGGTTTAAATTTCATGGCTCACCATGAATTTCACCTGAATATCCTAAAATGCAAGCTAGCATGAAGAAATGGAAACTTTCACTTTCAATGAGAATCTATCTAAAGGAGGGAAGAGACAAAGAATATGCAACAAACAATAACTAAGTGAAATTCCCTAAAATGAAATTGTTCCAATTCAAATTTACTCACAAAACCCTAGATTCCAATGCAAAGAGATTTTTCTTTTAAATTTCCTCTTAATTTTCAAAATGAGAGAAAACTAAGATGCATGTCTAATCATTGATAAAAACAAACTTTTCTGAACGATGATTAGAACACCAATTCTTTCAAGCACTCAATGACTAAAAAAATCAATTTTCTAATGACCTAATGAGGATAATATAAACAAATTCTCATAAAAGGCACTCAAAACCACAAGAAAAATATATGGAGGCTTATGAGAGACACTAAGACACTTAGGGACACAAGGAAGAGCAGCTAGAAGAAGGCTAGACATAGAGAAAACCAAAATAAGGAAAATTTTGACATGAAACAAGGATCAATGTAGGTGCTTAAGGGGCACCAGTGCTCTGCAACACAAACAAAAAGAGGGATGGGGTGCATTGAAACACAGGTACAAGGAAGGATAGGGTTATCTGCAACGCATTGTCTCTAGACCAGAGGATGCGCTAATTAAGGAATCTCAAGTTCCATCACAAGAAATGCAATGGAATCTCAATGATAGGTCTTCCTATGTCTAATTAGGACTGAGTGAAAATATAAAGATAAAAAAAAGAGGCAAAATAGACATTAAGGATAATGAAAACCACCAAGGGATTGAATGGATCCCTAGTATGGTCACAAATTTGTCATATGGAATCTATGAATGTGGGCAGAAGTGTCTTCCTTAGGCTTCGTGGACTAACCTAGAACAACAGAAAGAAGAGGGCACAATGTCTTCCTTAAAGTAATTGAATGATGGGATGAGGCCTACCTGGAATTGTCGCAAGCTTCGTTCGTTCCTCAGCTTGTACACTCCAATCCTAGCTTCGATTGCTATAATTATAACCTGCATAATCACACAAGACAAGCCAAATATCTATGACATCTATGTATCATAATTCAATCACTTCATTCAATAGATCAACGTGGTATTGAAATACATGAAATCATACAATCATATATAGGAAAACAATCTACTCTTTGTACTAATAGAACAGAGAGAGATACAACCAAAATAGGAGTTTATCTTGTAGAAGTACTCCCCAAGTTGACGTGTCCTTTCCTTACCACAAGGTATGCCTCTATGTCACCCTAATGCATGGAATAATGACTCTCAAAGCAACATCATGAGGGTAGAATCAATCTCCAAAAGCCAACCCCTTGCCCAATGATGGCTATAAATATATAGACGAGGGAGGTAGTTCATGAATTCTTAATCATTTACCTGTCTAGGCATGAGATTCACTTGAGATGGGAGGATGAGCTCAAGGGATAAGAGGTGAAAAATCCAAGGGAGGATTATATAGGATTCAAGACTCTTATCCAAGGTAAATGGTTGAAACAACCTCAAGAAGATTCTAGAAGAGGAAGCTTTGGGATTCTTTTTATTTTTCTCAAATTTCTATAATCAACACAACCCCAAGACTGAGCAACTTTCTAGTGATCAATGCAGGTGTAGAGAGGGTCAACCTGGTGGTCAACGCTGGTCCCTCAAGGGCCAGGGTGCGCTGGGCCTTAAAATCTTAGAAACTCAATAGTCAAGAGCAAAAACTCAGGGATTCAACAAAGCCATGCTTCGGGCTTTGCGTAAGGATGATGACAATATGTTGAAGGATGTGAATTGGTCCCGTTTAAAGGCTTATTGACCATATGTGGCAAAATGACCTATAACACCATGTTAAGTGAGGATAAGCCCGAACCAATTGTTGATTCATCTAGACACGACATAAATACATACATATCTATGTATGTATATATGTATAGTATCATTTTAGTGGATTTTTTTCCTAGGCATACTAGTGAGAAAAATAATTATAGGAATAACGGTTTTTAAATTCTCAAAGGAACATGCTTAAATTATAAACCTTAGGAATCACAAACTTGTGAAGTGTTTTCTAAAATTTATGCAACCTCCAATGGTAAAATAACTATGGAATGGATTATATATATATATATATATATATATATATATATAGATATATATATATATATATATATATATATATATATATATATATATATCTGGAGACCATATATCTCTTCCAAAACCATGGACCGAAAACCATCGCGTCTAAAACCATGTGTGAAAACCATGCACAAAACCATAGGTAGGTCCACCCAAAATAATATAGGGTCCAAAAAAAAAATTTCCCGGGGTGCTGCCCTAAACCCCATAGAGGGGGGCTACGTACCCCCATCAAACCCCCTATGACCCCCCCGCAGCGCAATCGACACAACGAAGGGGGGGCTCCACCCCCCCTCTAACTCCCAGTTAACTATGTAGGCTAGTCGTGGAAAGAATATAACACAACCCAACATTCTCCCACTTGTTGTTTTCTTTCCACAGGGGGCCACATGAGAGCTTAGTCATTTATCCAGCCCTGCAATGCCCATTGTTTCTTTACACCAATATAACTTCTCAAAGCTCACAGATTTTGTCAATGCATCTACAATATTCTTCAAAGTGTACACCTTTACCAGCAACACCTTTTTGTCTTCTATAATATCCATAACAAAGTGATATTGAACATCAATGTGCTTTGTCTTTCAATGATAAGTAGGGTTCTTTGCCAAGAAAATTTCACTTTGCCTGTCACAGTCTATCCTTATAGCTCCCTGTACTAACCTCATACTTGAACACAATCTCTGCAACCAAACTGCTTCCTTGCTTGCATGAGTGGCTGCCATGTATTCTGCCTCTGTAGTTGATAGTGCCACTACAGATTATTTCTTACTCATCCAACTGACTGCACCTCCAAATAGGTTAAACACATACCCACTTGTAGATCTTCTCTAATCCAGATATCCAGCTCAATATGCATCAACAAAGCCACGAATATCCAACACTCTGTCCAATCCTGGTCTTCCTTGGTAGCACAAACCACAATCACTAGTGCCACGCAAATACCTAAAAACTCGCTTCACTGCTGTCTAATGCTCCTTTCCTGGTTTTGACATAAACCTGCTCAATACTCCCACTGCATGTGCAATGTCTGGTCTAGTACAGACCATTGCATACATCAGGTTACTGACTGCACTTGCATATGGAACACAGGACATGTCCTCTTCCTCTTCTTGTGTCTTAGGACATTGTTCAGCAGATAAATTCACACCTATAGTTATAGGAACCTTCATTGGTTTACTATCCTGCATATTAAACCTTTGCAGTATTGTATCGACATACTTCCTATGGTTTAACCATAGCTTCCTCTTTGCTTGATCTCTTTTAATTTCCATGCCCAAAATATAGTTTGCAGCACCAAGATCTTTCATGTCGAATTTGGAGGAGAATTGGGTCTTCAAATCTTGGATAATTTCTTTGTCATTTCCAACCAGCAACATATCATCCACATACAAGACCAGATAAATAACACGGTCACCAATTAATTTAAAATACACGCAGTGATCTGCTTTTCTTCTGGTGAAGCCAAGTCCCCGTATAAATGTATCAAATTTCTGATACCACATCCTTGGTGATTGTTTTAACCCTTCACCGCAAAACCTTCAGGTTGCTTCATGTAGATCTCCTCTTCCAGATCCCCATGAAGAAATGTTGTCTTCACATCCGTCTGTTCTACCTTAAAGTCAAAAGCAGCAGCACTAGATAGAAGTAATTTAATAGAAGCTACCTTGGCAATAGGAGAAAAAATATCACCAAAATAAATTCCCGGCACCTGGGAATAACCTTTTGCTACCAACTGAGCTTTGTATTTCTCCACCTTTCCTTTTGCATTTGTCTTCTTCTTAAACACCCATTTGCTGCCAATGGGTTTCCTTCCAGCTAGTAACTCCACTAGATCTCAGCCTCGTTTTTGTGCAAAGATGCCATTTCATCAACCATGGCCTCTTTCCAGAGTTTTCCATCCTCTGAATCTATTCCTTCCTTCACAGTTCTGGGATCATGATTAGTAATAGATAAAACAAAGTTTGAACAGAAAGCAGATGGACTATACCTTCTGGCTGCCTTCTTTCTCGAACTGATCTTCTCATACCCGGAGTTTGTGGCTCTCCATCTTCTAATTCCTCCTCTGTTGTAGAGTCTGATTCTTCCTCCTTTAGCTCAAAGTCTATCTTCTCAGGTTCCCTTGATGGGACTTCATGTTTAATAACATCTTTCCCCTCTCTGAACACCACATCTCGGCCGTACACAACCTTCCTTGTTACTGGGTTCCAAATCTTATAACCCTTTAAACCATCCTTATACCCAATAAAGATGAACTATTCAGATTTAGTATCCAACTTGGTTCTTTTCTCCTTTGGAACATGTACATATGCATCACATCCAAATATCCTCAGATGTGAAAAGAGAGGGTTTCTTACTAGTCCATACCTCTTGTGGAGTCTTATCCTCCAACACTAATGAAGGTGATCTGTTGACCAGGTAACATGTTGTCTCCACTGCCTCTGCCCAAAATTCCTGTCCTAACCCGACACCACTAAGCATGCTTCTTGCCCTTTCCATCAACGTTTTGTTCATTCTTTTTGCAACTCCATTTTTCTCAGGTGTGTATGGAGTAGTCTTCTGTCGTGCTATACCACACTTCTTATAGAATTCTTCAAATTCCTTGTTACAAAACTCTCCACCATTATCTGTCCTCAACACCTTTATCTTCTTCTCTGTCTGGTTTTCCACCAGAGCCTTAAATTCTTTAAACCTGTCAAAGAATTCAGATTTCTTCTTAAGGAAATATATCCATGTATTCCTTGAGAAGTCATCTATAAATGATACATAGTACACCGACTTACCCAGTGATGGAACCTTCATAGGTCCAAACACATCACTGTGCACAAGCTCTAATATATATTTCGCCCTCTTACCACCAGAGGGGAAACTCACCTAATTTTGCTTCCCATATAAACAATTTTCACAGAAATCAAAATCTAGAGAGATATTACTCATAACTTCTACCATACCTTTACCATGAAGTATTCGAAGGCCCTTCTCTCCAATATGTCTAAGCCTTTGATGCCACAACATGGTCTTCTCTCTAGAGACCACTAGATTTTCTGCTCCACTTTTAGGAACCACAGAACTGTTGCATCCACCAACAATAGTGCTACCTTGTAGCTTGTATATAGTTCCAATCTGAACTCCCCGCATCAATACTAGTGCTCCCCGAACCATCTTGCAGGTATCCTTCTCGAACAACGTTTTTACACCTGCATCATCCAGCTTGCTTACAGAAATTAGATTTCTGGCCAATGAAGGAATATGCAGAACACTCAGAAGTGTTCTAACCCTTCCACCTTGCAACTTCAACTTTACTTTTCTGCGACCAACGATTCTGTTCTTCCTATCTTCCCCTAAGAAGACATCACCATCATTGTATTTCTCATACTCACAGAACCACTCTCTATGGGGAGTGAAGTGAAAGGATGCACTTGAGTCAATCAACCATGCCTCATGATCTACATGTGTACTTGAAGAAGCCAAGTACACATCCCCACCTTCATCTGAGGTGGTTTTCGCCTCTACGGAAGGAGCATCATCAGATCCCTTTCCTTTGTCAGGAGCTTTAGATTTACAGTCCCTTTTGTAGTGCCCTTCCTTTGCACATTTCCAGCAAACTACCTTTATAAGTTTTCCTGGAGATTTAGATCTCCCACTCGATGACTTATTTTTGTTTCTATTTTGGGACTGTCCTCATACATACAAGGCATCGCCATTTTGGCTCTCCATATTTTTCCGTCTCATATCCTCCATCAACAAGGATGAGAATATTTCATCAAACTGCGAGGCAGTTGCATTGCTACCTATTGCAATAACCAGAATATCCCACAAATCTGGTAGAGAACACAACAAACTGCTGCACTTATCTTCATCTGAAATTTTAGTATCAACAGATAATAACTGACTTACCATAATATTAAATGCTTTCAGATGCTTTGTCACTGAGTCTCCATCTTTCATCCTCAAGTTATACAACTTTTTCCGAAGGAACATTTAATTCACCAGAGACTTAGATTGGTACAAAGTCCCTAACTTGTACCACAAAGCCTTAGCCGTAGCTTCCCTTGATACATTCAGAAATACTGAATCTAAGACACATAATCGTATTGTGCTCTTTGCCTTCTGATCCAACTTCTTCCATTCTTCATCGGACACTCCCGTTGGTTTAGTATCTAGATCTACCATGATCCACTGATCTTTATCCACCAATAGATCCTCCATCTTGAGTTTCCACAACTCAAAACTCTGACCATTAAATTTCTCGATCTCTATCTTTCCACTTCTCACCATCTTCTTTCACCACCAGAATCGATCCTGTCTATCTCCCACTGAACATGGTCTACCACAGGCCTAAGCGAAACCCTTCAGCAACAAAGGCATCCCCTTGAAGCCAAAACAACTCCGATACCAAATGTAGGTTTTAACCCCGTACACAAATTACCTGCATACGAATTCTAAAACACAGAAAATAAACAATGCGAGAGCATAACACATAAAACACATATACACAGAGATTTTCCCTTGGATCCCAAAACCGGGACTATCGGCTTGATTTTTCATTATGTTCCTTTCAATGTTATAATACATATTTATACATGCCGAAGCATCCAATACCATGGACCGAAAACCATCGCGTCCAAAACCATAGACCAAAAACCATCGCATCGAAAATGATGGTTCATATGCACTCTACCTAAAATAAAATTATAGTGTTTTGTAAAAAAAATTATAAAGGGATATAATCCATTCTAACTTATTAATTGGTTATTACGAAACTATTCAAAATATGCTTAAAAAAAATGAAAGAAAATATCAAATTACTTAATGCTAAAAAAAAGAAACTAATGACTTGGAGAATAGACTCAAAGTTGGAAAATAAACCTATTGTGTAGTGCATTGAATCATGAAAACAACTACTTTACCAACCACAAGTTTATGGTATATTGACAAAGAGGATAATCACAACAAGAAAAATCTACTAGCTACCAAACTGAATAAACATAAATATATTTGTAGATGCAAATACACACATTATGTTTCATTCAATAATAACCTATTTAAATGGGCCTTATGTGAAGAGGAGTGGTAATTCCATTTTTAAAACGTAAATTATCTTGGAATAAAACGATATTTATTTCCATCAACAATTTTAAAAGTACATACTATAATCCATAACTCCCTGTCTTAACATATATTGAACTCCAAAGCTTATTATTATGTATGCCAACGTGAGCTATGAATGAGAATATTTATATTAAAAAATATTTAGATTCCTATTAAGGAACTCCAAGCTTGATACTAATAGCATTATCCCAAAACTGCTAACCTCCTATTCATTAATTATGGCAACTTGGTAAGGAACAATATTCTTTTGTGTGTAATTTTTCTTCGATATTAGAATGAATGATCTATTAGAGAATTCATTGTCACTTTTCCATGTTTGACTATTTTGATGTGCAACCATTTCCCGTCCTTTCAAGTTAGGAGCATCATGAACTATGTGCTTCTATAGTCTTTTTTTGTCTCTTTATTTATAAATTGAATTAGACCATTTTTTTGTTCCTTTAAGTGACATATTTTTTCTAATTTACTTAATTGTTGGTGCATCAAAAGTGTATAAAGTGGATACACATTAGATGCAAAATTTTAATTTGCATCTAACAAGTGATTACAATAAAAATTAAGAGCAAACCTATAAGAAGATATACTCAAAATACAATGACATAAATAATTTTTCATTTTCCTTCAAAACTGTTTACCCCTATTTTAAATCTCAATTGTATTGATTCTTTTAAATGTAATATTAACAATATACTTCTCTTTTTTTTCTTGAAAAAATTCTCTAACATATACCTTATTTTCAATATAACCACATTTATTACTTTCTAAATTTTCAACATCTATAAGATCAACTAAACATTATTTAATATTAACAATATTACACAAAAAAATTACATTAAATGAGAACCTAATTTTATATTATTGTGTTTTATCGAAGAAGTTCTATTTTGTTTTGTATAATTTGATTTGTGTTATTATTTTATTTTATTGCGTTGAGAGGCACTCTACAAGTCAATATGACGAAGATGTTTTCCTATAGAATTCTATTTAAAAATTATAAAATAATACTTATATTAACAAATTAAAAAATAGTAATAAAAAATCAATAGTGGTCATAAATAAAATACTTCAATTTCTGCCTTAATTTTACATAAAATTTATATAGAGAGATAAAGACTAAAAGTACCCATGAGGTGTACACTAGATAGTTTACATGTAGTTTAGTCCTAGGCATGTCACATGTTCAAACCTCATGGAGAGGGGTTGAGGATGAAAGCTACTATGGGGGAATTAAACCTCCAAGGGCATCTTAACCCTAAACTAGACCTACCCTAGTCACAAAAAAAGAAGAAGGATGATATGTAAAAGTAATATAATTAATATTATATGATGTGTAATTCATTTTATGTTCACTTCACATTAAAAATAATATTAATGTTGAGAATGTAATTCATAAATAAAATGTTTCAATATCAATTATATATATCTATTATATGAAACAAGTGAAAATATTTTATTATTGTGTTGCTCAAAATATATTATATGATGTGTAATTCATTCTATGTTCACTTCACATGTAATATTTAAAAGAAAAAACAAAATATTGACATTTTAATGTTGAGAATGTAAATATAAATAAAATATTACAATGTCAACTATGTATATATAATATGAAACAAGTGAAATTAAAAATTTCCCCATAGTTAAAATATATTATTATTGTGTTGCTCAAAATTAGTCCATTTTAACTTCAAATCTATCAAGAGCCAAGGGTAATCAAATTTCTCAAGGTGCAAACCTTTATTCAAGCTTTGCACTCGAAAAGAGATTTGCATTTTGAATTTTTGTATATAAATTTAAAGAATTAAGACGGATCAAACAAAAAACCGTTAGCCTAATTTTAAAATAACATTTTTCTCACCTACTTAAAACTATTTTTAGAAATCCTTCAACTTTTAACTATAATTATAATTAATTTTAAATTTTAATATTTATTATTTAATGACAAAGGAGATAAAGGTTAGGCCAAATTTAAGAGCTATCATTCAACTATGGACCACCGTGTTACCCTTACGATCATTGTAGAGGAGTTCCGTAATAATAAATACAACCTTCTTTTTTGTTTCAATGACTTTATAAAATATTTTGACATAGATCCTAGGAAAATTATTTAGGAATATGTAAGAGGAGTTGAATGTCCCCTTAAATTTGAGGGCTACTACAACAAGGTTGTATGAGAACATCATTGCCAACTTTTAGGAATAGTGAGGGTTGGTTTGAAGAATTTAACAATTGTAATATAGGATTTAAGCAAGGATATCCTTTGTTCCCTACCCTTTTTGACATTTACATTGACAAGTTAGAACATTGTTTGGACAAAGTAAGTTGTGACTAGCTAATTCTCACTGGTATAATCAGCCTTTGCCTTTTGTACACCATTGATTTTGTTCATATGGAAAGAAGCCCCTACAATCAGGAAAGCAACTAAGAATCCTTAAGGTTTTTGCCCCGATGTAGATGGACTATTAATATTAACAAAATGAAATTTATGATAGTTAAATCCAAAAATATCACATATTATACCCTCATATATGACAAAAACAACTTGGAGGAAGTGCATACATAGAAATATCTTGGAATTGATATTCATCATGAGATTAAATGGAATTATAACATTGAGAAAATGATAAAAGGAGGGTGTAAAGCTTATTATGGGCTTGAAAATAATTATAAATCGACAAATCTTTGGATATGGGATAAGGAAAAAAAAAACTATCGAGACCTTCACTGCTTATATTATTTTGTATGGATGTGATGTTTTGGAATGTAGTATCTCTACAAATTCCTAGAGAATGATAAACTAGATTGAAATGAATTTTATAACTTATAATCTAAAAATTAATGGCAATGCACCCTATCCTATCCTCCTCATCCAACAAAACTTCCCCCCATTGAGAAAATGACTATGCCCAAGTACCTAAAACAAAAGAATAAGTTAAGTAAAATGGATGACAAGAGGTTTCCTAGGATCACTTCAAACTCTAGACAAAACCAATTTCGACTAAAGTAGGGATGGTATAAAGATGTCTAGTTTTGGCTAAACCACTGGGAAATTAAAAAAGAGATCATATTGTAGAATAATAATAATATTTAAAATATTACTACATTTGATTTCGATTAGTGATAGCACTTGTTATAGCACTTGTTATGATTAGTGATGTAATGATATGACTATGGGGTCGACACAAAAACAAAATCAATCATTATTCACATCATTTTTGCATTGACATATATTAAGCATCATGTAGTAAGTTAATGATTGGTTTACTACATTTATGTCTTGTCCTATAGATGAGAGAATAAAGTGGTGTTCAATAGAAAGGATGTAAAGACAATAAGCCAGTCATTCATTGACATACTACATGCTTAATATTTTCCCCTTTGCATTTATGAACATTATCTTCCACATCAACTCCATTACTATTAATACTCTTTTCATTCTTCTTCCACCTTTTCATCACCATAGCCCGCAATTGGATCACTTTTCATCAATGAGTTCAATCAAATGACATGATAATAAATGATAATTTATCTCATATTTATTTATTGAGTTAGATTTAAATTTAATAATAAATTATTTTAAAAATCAAAATTTATTAGTAAAGTGAATAACAACAACAACAACAACAATTACTTAAACTTATTATTGTTGATAGGGCATGATTAACATGATTATTGTTTGACAAGATTTTGCAACTATATTTTATAATGGCCCTCAAAAAGAAAAAAACATTTGGTAAAAATCTTAAAATGGAAGAGAACTAAACTCAACATGATTAACAATAAGAGAGACCATTACATTCAATGAATTTTCCTTGCTTTGGTATTGAAATACAGTTTTATCTCTGGTTAATATGTGTTTTTTATATTGACATTCATTCATCGTAGCTTGCTCAATACAATTAGGTTCAAGCTTTGTGATGTCTAAGTGTTCTACCATCTTTAAGGTGTGTCATAGAAATGAAAAGCAGGGATGATATAAGTCCCCAATAAATATAGGGTATAAGTCAAAGAAAGGTGGAAGCTTTAATTTAAAATCATTCTAACTGATATCCTTGGTGATAATGTGAGATCCATATTAGAGTCATTTGAGTTATCTGTAGGTGGTTGTGAGTCACACTTTTTACAAGTTTAAGCATATGGTCTTGTCACCAACCTAAAACTAGTGCAAAACCAAATATTGATCATGTCACTACTTATGTTTGGTGTTTGAATTTTACATCATATCATGACATTCTTGTTGGATATGTTGGATCCATTTAACAAATTGTGTTTCTTGTTTTACATCATCCAAAGTATGATAGGACATATTATGACATTACATGTGTGTGTGACACAATGCCACATGCTATTGTAACAATAAAATCACATATTCATTATCTTTCATATGTGTGTGTGTGTAAGAAAGCAAATATGTATAATAATTTTCCTACGCAAATCCATAAGAAAAGAATGGGAAAAACTTAAATAAACATAATGTAATAATAAAAAACAAACTATCAACAACATGATTTACCAAGGAAAGCCCCTTCCAAGACCAAAGACTGCACACTATAAAGCACACCCAATGTATTATCAATAATTAAAAAGTTACAATATATTACAAATTCCCTATGCTCTCAATAAGAGTGTCCAACAATGCGCTTCAATCCTACATTATGCACTGCACGACTACACTAACCACATAAGCCTATACAAGCCTATTGGGCCTCTGAGACAATATTATTTTCACCACCTTTTTTCACTTTTGATATCTCGTCTTATCCCATTTCTTTACATCTCCATCATACTTTTGTTATGTTATTTGATGTTAACCAAGGCTAAAGTAATTATGTTGCTCATTTAATGCCTAGTTCCATTTTTTTTATGATTTAGAGAGGTTAAAAGTTGTTTTATTACTAATAGCAATTATGTTGCTCATGTAATGCCTAGTTCCATTGTTTTTTACGAATTAGAGAGGTTAAAAGTTGTTTTATTACTAATAGTGTTTTTTCCTAGTTCAAGTCCTTCAACATCTATAGATGACACATGAGTGGTTGACACATCAATAACCAATTTAGAGGAAAACCAAAACATGGGATTTGTCAGCAATAGTTTCAATATGCTTCCACATGACTAAGAATGCACTCAGGTCGCAGTAGAAATTCCCACTATAGATCAATAGATTATGTAATATACTAAAGAAAAATACAAGGTCTACTTTTACAACAAACTTGCGAAAGCTTAATCGAATATGAGTAAGATCAAATAGAACACATATAACAGATGAAGAGAAATCAATCACACATGAACATAGAAGAATACTCTGGGGAAAGCCTCAGCTAAAAACCCCGATCTCTGTATTATCATACAAGTGGAAATACGTTCAAATTACACAAAGAATCAGCTCACAAGCTATCCTGCTCTCAGTACAATTGAACAATACAACTCACAAGCTATCCTGCTCTCAATACAATTGAACAATACATCTCATAGACTGAATAGACACAAGATATGCCTTCCTTCAACCCTCCAAGCCTCTTATTTCCTTGCACAGTTTTCCTTGGGGTCCAATGCCGCCACCTGTGTGAATTGGCCTCATCACACACTCACCAAACCCAAAAGTAACTGCGCAATATCCATGGAATGAATTCCTTCTGCATGCAAGAGATATCCTCCATGGAATATTCCTGCAACTAATAGTACACTGTCTCATCATCTAATCTCAACTGGCTCTCTGTCTGAACTGACATGCATGCGTTATTTATGAGAGAATATTCAGCTATTTGAAGTGTAGCAGTTACATGCATGCATGCATTAACTAACTGAACTCACAATTAGTTAAACAAACTATTTGAACTAATCTCACTGGACTTAACTCAGTTAACTGAGCTAACTAATTACAACTCAAATTACAACTCATCCATATCTCTTTAACTAAGGGATAAATTCCTCAATCAATGGGATAACTGTTGCATGTCCTCACATAGACTTCATGTTTGATTTTATCCAACTAATTAACTCAAGATGAATTAATTAATTATTAATCAAATAGCTGCTAAGAACAAATTCGAATTTTCCTTCTCTATTTTAGTTCAGGGACTAACTAAAATAGAAAGGTATCCAGAAATGCTATTTATGGCAGTGCTATTTTTAGCACTTCTATATTTAGCATTTCTTATTGCTATTTTCAACATGTGTGATCCTCCAAGTTGTGATCAAGTTTCATCCTGAAATTGAAAAGTACTAGACAACAAACTTCAAGCATTATTTTCGAGAAAATGAAGATGAATTCTAGAAATACAAGATATGGGTTTTATAATTCAGAAGGTCCTAATTTAGTTAACACTCAGGCAGATTTCTCAAAATAAGGCACGGTGTGGTAGATAATATAGTTTTCTAATTCGATTTTCTCAATATTCGCTAATTACAACTAGCGTCCAAACACACAACCTAGAATTGAGTGCTCAACAAATAAGGAAATCAAATGTAGATGCATCTAGATGATTATATGGTTGAGAAAATAACTTGTAATTAGATCTAGAGATATCTTTACAATCCAGATCCACTAAAATGAGACAAAAAGTTGTTTAATAATTTCTAATTTAGGGGAATTGGGTTCAATTCACCCCATCATCTTTTTTTATGAACGTGTGACTGAGAATGCAAAAAAAGATGGGGGTTTTTAGAAGTTCAGAAGTTATGGAGTTCATTGTTAAATCATAGAGTAGTCTTGTAGCTTGGTCTCTGAATATATATGTTACTAAACAATGTTGTTATGTATTTTTAAGATTTGTTATAAATAACGAGTGAATGTGGTTGTTTGGGATCAATTTGAATCTTTAATTTCTCTCTTAGCCCTGTGATTTCTTGGCTAGTGTGGAACTGGTTGGGAGGTCCCACCAACTCAGTCTATGTTTCCCCATTTCTCTTTAACATAGTATGGCTAGCAACCATAGTTTAGATTGCAATATGTTATATTAGTGTGTTTATTCTTTATTTCAATGATAGTTTCTATTCCTTATGATTTAGTTCTTGTTTGAAGAAGCTACAATTCATGATTGAAATTCCTCTTTTGAATCCCTTGAACGCTAACCATTAGAGTCGGTGAAGGATTGGGATTGGTGCCCTTGGAGAAGCCTTGATGTTATTGGCCCATATTTAAATGTTTAATGTTCTCTCTTTACATATTTACATTGCAAGAATGGTGATGTTTGAAGGTTGAAACAAATTACTCTTAGAGTTTCTTAGACGAACACTCAAGAATTCCTTGAGCGAAAGATTGTAGCCTATGCTAGCAGGGTATGTTTCATTTTTCTAACCAAATAACGAGTTTCTTACAAGTTGCATTCTTTAGTTGCTTGCTTTTATTCCCCGCAACATTGTCACTCACTACAAGATTTCATTGAAGGACATTGAAACCCTAGTAAGCTATTCAAAATAGCTAACATGAACATCCAATTATGAAATATTGTGATCCAAAACCCTTATAGAATTTATTTTATCTCCTAGTGATAGGCCTTTTTGTGATTTTCCATTTGATTTCATTTATTCCAAAGTGCGCTTCGTTGCAATAGTTGTTAGCATAGGTTACAACGGGCTCTAATTATCCATATACTTTGCTTGCATCTCACAAGCTTACGAGGCCCATTTGATATTAAATAGTTGGTGATAATTTTTTCCAACAAAGCCAATGAGCCAACTCCTAAGGCCTATATCATGAGGCATATTACAATGGAGCATCCTTAGCCATTAAATAGGCTTCATTATATCCATGGGAAAATACCATGGGTTAACTAATACCATAAGTCCATAAATAGCGAATGGTAAATTTATCGTTGATTATGTTAAGGTTATCATAACTACTATATGTCCAAGGCAATATTAACCCACAATTCCCCCCTTTGAACTTGACTTGAACTAAAGACCTATCCCCCTTAAAGTTTATCAACAAGGTATTCGAGAATATAGCACACCCCCTATCACCTAAGTATAAATATAGAATTTGCATCAATAAACCATCAAACTAAGTGTATTTATAACTCTAAAATATTTTACAATCATATACCCATTTACATATTTGAGGAAATCCAACTCCATAACTTAAAATTGTATGCCCAAGCATGTGATGCCACGAAACATCAACTCATTTCATTGCTAGCTTCCCTCCTATTCTTAAAGCAATTGCATATACCAAGTAAGAACCATACAGTTGTATGCCCAATCAAATGATGCAAGAACTATCTACCTACTTCTTTATCTGCATCATTCCCTGCTCCAAATATAGTGAGATAAATAAAGAACTCCTTAACTAGCATTTCTCCACACAAATAGTCATGATGCATTTTCATGTGCTTTCTACTATTGAGCCTTTACATTAGCCATTAGAGTGATTTAACCTCATGCAAGTATCTTAAGATCTACTAAGTCATTATGGTGATGCCTTTCTAGCTACTCTACCATAGTGACATTTTCCTACAATTTTGAAAACCTTTAGTTTACTTATGTTCTCCCATAAATCTTCCACATGGACCTTCATAAGAAACAAAATACTAGGTTGGAGAACACTACACACTTTTGAAAATAAACTTTAATCATTATATCCACAAAAAAACAAACACACCACTTTCAAAATTTTGGAATAAACATGGATCTTAATGGATCAACTCACAGAATGTCACACATTGAAAAAAACTAGATTTTCGAAGTAATATATGTACTCTACTAAAAAAAGTTTGTTGCAAACTTACTAAAGTGAAGATCCTTTCATTGCTAATCATCATTCCCTTCAATATGCATTTCCAATAATGCTTCTTCTACTTAGGCAAATAGAACAAACATAGAACATCTCAACGGTTCGACACAACCCAATGATTGCATTTCCACACATTGTGACACAAATATTTATGATATTTAGAGTGAATATCCCCATGAACTCTTATATCTAGTTGTAGTACATCCATGAACTACCAAACATGCTTTGCGCATCAATCATTTGGTAGAAGTAGATCTTACTCTTCATCTCTATCAATGATTTGCAAGTAAAAATATAAAACATGCAAGTTTTTTTTCACTATGATTGAGATATGAATTACTCCTTCACATAGTTCTACCATTGAAACCTATACTTATGTGTTCTCCTCCATTGAACTAACTTTTAGTTAAAAAGTCATGTAAATGTGTAGAAGTGGGATGAAGCCACCACACATAGAGGTAAAACTATAACACTAACAAATATAAAATAACATCAACTTGAGATCTAACAACACATATCGACAAATAGATTTTTCATGCCAAGAACATCTCGGAATCTAAGAATTCTACCCATGCTTGTTGAAATTTTTTTTTTCTTCAGTGGACACTTAGACTACAAATCAAGACTATTCACATGGTCATACAATCTATTAACCACACTTCAACAATTACAAAATAAAGTCATTGAACCTAGTTACATTGTTCATCCATGAACTAGCCAACAATAAACTAGCAACAATTTCTATTCAAGACATCAACATGTAACACTATGAGCCTATTACTTGACCTGCAAAAGGCACCATCTTAAAAGGGTTACACTGGACTAGAGTCACAATATGCCAACCCACAATGCATCTCATTGTTGGAAAGTAGCACCAGAGAGGGTATCTTGATATCTCATTACCAAATATGTTACATCACTTTCCACTTGCATCTATTCCTCCTCTATTGTGACATAAAATAAAGGCCCAAATAGATTATGGTCTTCTTTAAGGGGGTCTCTAATTTATTTTTCTTGTGTTTCAATATTTTGTAGTGAACATCACCTTAGCCACTTTTACTTACCTCTAAAATATGTTTTAATTTGGCTTCTTGTGCTTCCTACCTCTCAAGCAAATGCATGCAGGTCCATCCTCAACGATCTAGTCAATTAATCAAGAGATAAATTTTGGTGGACACTAGTGTACACAAGCACCTTTCTTACAACCTATATAATACCCTAGTTGATCACTTCTCATCACCATATATATATATCTCAATGAATGTACTACACCTTGGTCATGCATATAGAAATATTCACAATGACGTAGCCCACATCCTTGATTGCATGAAACAACAGATCCAAAACCCACATGAAAAAAAATTCTCATATCCATGACAATTTGGTCATTCACATTGAATTCATAGCAATCATCACGGGAAAACTAGTATTTTACACCAATCCACTACCAAAATCTTTATTGGATAGGTATACTCTTGGTGGTCCCATGTACTATTCCAAACAATATGACTTAGACAAATCTCATCCATAGATACCTTATGCAGATGACAACTAGATTTGGACTTCGGTGAGCTAATTTAGCTCATTATCTTCATCATTCATATAGAAAATTAACTTCTTAAAGTTAAATAGGCCAAATCTAAGTCTAAGTGAACATGAATCATCATCATCATCACTATACATTCATTCAAATACATAGTTAAATTTAAAAAAAAAATGTTGAGTATTTATATTTTTAAGTTTTAGAGGTAGAACTATAAAGTAAATTAAATATTATTATTTTTATAATAAACCAATATTTATAATGAATATTCATAACTTTGATCATTAAATAAATATTATTTAATTTATAATATTTTTATCTTAAAATAAAAATACCCCTTATCATAGTTATAATAAAATTAAATATCAATAATCGTATATCTAACATATCATAATAATATTTGAAAAATAAGAAGGTTTAATACAACGATTTTATGTGTTAGTGAATTTTAAATTAAACTAGCATATATCCATCTTAACTGTGGATCTACCGAGCACTAAGAGGTACTAAATATCTCTAGATGCAAATCTATTTTTGTGTGCAAAACTCGAGGAGATGTTTGCACCACAAGATATTTGATCCCTCTCAACATTTGGCAGGTTTGGAGTTAAGATGGATCTATGATGGTTCTTTATAATACTATTTATATTACATATAAAAATATCATCTCTCTATATAAAAATGTTATTATTTTTAATTTTAATAAAAATTCTCAATAATTTATATATATGTGTGTGGTACTTTTCTTTGATATGTTTTATAATTTTGTCTTAATTTTTTTTTAATGTGATATACATAACATAGATTATATGTGCATATACATAGAGAGAGATATTATTTAAGTATTAAGTTTTTATATGATTATCAACTAAATTTAAAAATTAAGTTTTAAAATATCATGGTTATGAATATTTTGATCACAACAATGACAATGTTTGGGGATCGAAGACCGAACAAGGCTTTGGAAACTAGGGTTTAATTGCTTGTGCAAACTCTAAATACATGTGGCTTGCAGGGGGGGGTCATCGCCATCTTATCAAAATGTGATAACAAGTGACACCAGGATAAAAAAAAAATGTCTAGTAGCAATTGTCATGGCCCTCAATCAGAATTTTGTCAGAAGGATGGTAGTGAAACGTTGGATCTTCCTTTGAACCATCAACCAGAGTAGCCTAGCAATATTTCCACTCAAGTAGATTCCTCCTAAAGGGTGTAAAGGACCCTAAATTTGAGATCAAATCCAAAAAAATCCAATCCATACAATTCATACAAGATAATGCCACGATAAGTATTTTTTTAGGATTTGGGCCCACAGAATGAGCACTTATCACTTGGATCTAAAACAAATGGAAGCCCAATAATGAGATAGATCTATAACTTGCAGCTAAGGGCTTCTTCATGGCCATTTTCCAATCTATAAGATCAAACAACGATAATTGATGTAAGCCCATACTTTTTCAACTCTGCAAGGATCTACCTCCACTTCTATATGGAATGATTCAACCTGGTCAATGAAAACTTCATAACAATGTCTAACTAGATACTCATTTTTCCCCTCCATTTAGAGTTAAGGGAGGAAGAAACGCTCAAAGGAATTGGGAACACACTAGATCGCTAAGTCAACGCCTCATAGGTAACCAAGTGGGGAGGATTCACATCATACACCAAAATTCGTGTTTATATAGACATCTCCCAACCTCTCCCTACCTCCATTGACATATATTGTTAATGAAATTTGGAAGTAGTCACTAGATTACAATCATATCCCTTTCTAGTGTAGAAGATGTCATGAATATGACCACCTCTTTAGAGATTGTCCCTTATTTCAACTAGATCCTTCCCATAAGTAAGATTTTCCTGAGTATAAGTACAAATTTGTGCAACCCAATGCAAAGTGAAAGCACCCTCAAACTCAACCTTCGATAAGCCCAAATTTGGTAATCCCTACCCAAAACAATGTTGAAATGCTAGAAAATCCTAGACTGGGGAAATGAGGGAAGTTTTGATGGTAGATCCAGGTGAATTTTTTAGCAGCATGATTCAAAAGATAAAACGGAAATCCCATAAGCACTTTAATATCTTTGGAAACATTAAAACATCCAGTCATTAACTTAGTTCAAGATAGTGAAATAACTATGATGAAATTGCTACATTAGGATTTACAAGACAAATCTGTTGAAATGAGCTCAATTCCCTAGATATTCAAGAAATTGTCGTGGAAAAAAAAGGTAAGGACCCTAAATACATCCCAGAGCACTAAATCTAAATTACTAAGAGGACCTTTCTTAAATCCAAGCCACACCAACCCTCTAAATCTCTAGGTAATAATCTCTCTTCCTCTAATTTTGACATTAACTAAAAAATCCAAAGGATCAAAGAAACAAACTAAAGGATCAAAATGCAAAGGATGAAGAAATAACAAGAAATTACTTCAACTACTTGTTTAAAGGCATGTTAACTTATGTGAAATCACATTGATGACAAAGATACTTGCCTCTCTAAATTCTTCTCACTGGAGATAATAGCTTGGAATCTGTGAGGTATCAACCTCAAAGGTAAATATATGCTTCTTTGACACAAAATTGTTCAATATCAACCACACAGTATTATGGTCCAAGAAACTAAAAGCTCAAGTTCCAAAGTATCAACACCTTTGTCCAAATGTTGGAGAGGGTTCAAAGAATAGCCATTGATGCCAATGTTGGGTTAGTAATTCTTTGGAATACTAAAGAGGTCCATTTATTTGATATCTTGGAAGCCCCTTGAATATTGATGGCTAAATTTACACCAGTAGGCTCTATCTAGGAGGGATATATTTCCAATATCTATAGTCTACATATTCCAATGGAAAAACAAAGTTTCCATCACTAACATGTTAACCTTAAACCTTTTATGCTCAGGGTATATTAGTTTTTTTTTTTTTTTTTGGTGGGGTGGTGGGGGGGGGGGGGGTGTCAAATTGATCAAATATGGATGTAAAAGTTCAAGGATACAATACATACCCTAAAACAAGTGAATATATAAATATAAATATAAATATAAATATAAATATAAATAAATAAATAAATATATATATATATCTATATATATATATATATATATATATATATATATATATATATATATATATATATATATATATATATATATATATATATATATATATCAATGTTGTCATTACTTGCAATGACTGGTGTGGTGGTTCTCAGCAAGTGGCCTATCACCTAGATCATTTCAGGTATCATAAACCCTCCTAGAAAAACATTTATTCCTTGAAGCCTCATTTCTACCCCATAAGGGTTCATATTTTTAAAGATTTACATCAAGATGCACCCAAAGAACACATCTTCTTTATTTGAGAGTTTTTGTATAAATGAGCATACATTCGTTGAGAAGGAAAATCACTAGTGGACCTCTACCACTACACAAGCAACTTCAACAATGCAACCCTTTCTACAAAAATTGAAGCATCTCAATTCTTGTATTAAATTATGGAATCAAAGAAAGTTTGGAAACATATTCCAAGCCCTTGGACAAATTGAAGAAATAATGGCTATATTACAACAAAAGATCATAGCAAAAGGTAGATCTAACACCTATGTAACATAGGAAGTTTCTCTCATAAACCAATTGGAGGAGTGTTACATCTAGGAGGAAATATCATGGCATTAAAAGTTATGGCTCTACTAAACACCAAAATTATATGATGAATCATCGAATTAGAAAAAAAATCTACTCACTAAAGAATATAGAAGGCACCAAACTCTTGGAGAGGGAGAGATAGTTAGATATTTCTAAGATATTCATTTTGAGCCTCAAAGGGATCATGATGTTTTCATTGATCACAAGTCGTGCTTCCTCTTTGGTGGGTCTAGATCAAAATGATTCCCAGATTCCCATCACCTTGGAGGAAGTAGAGCAAGTAGTCTTAAACATGCCGAAAAGAAAAGCTAAAGGACTAGATGACTTCACGTCATATTATTTTAAGGCAACTTGGTATTTTCTTGGATAATAAAACTAGGAGGTGGTGGAAGAATATAAACAAATGAGATCTATTCTACTAGCTCTCAAAGCCACCTTTATTACATTATCCCCTAAACAAGGCAAAGAATATGATCATAGTGTCCTTCATCCCATAACACTTTGTAACACCATATATAAGATCATATTTAAAGTCATAGCCAATCACCTAAAATCAATTATGATCTCACTCATCTTCAAAGAGAAGTAGAGATACGTGGAAGGTAGGAACTCCTTGATGGTATTGTGGTGGAACATGAGGTCATCGGTTCCCTCCATCAGTTAAAGAAAGTAGGAATCTAGTTAAATTGGATCTCTCCAAAGCCTTTAATAAGCTAAGCATGTCTTATCTTCATAAAATTATCCTCACTTTTTGGCTTCTCCCCATCATAGAAATCATGGATTCACACCCTCATATATACAAATTTATTCTCAATTTTGTTCGATGGATTCCCCTCAACCACTTTCAATCCCTCTCATGGCATTAAAAAAGGTAATCCTCTATCATTATTCCTCTTCATTCTGGTTATTGAAGTGTTGGGGAGGATAGTCAAATTATCTATTATTGAGTGGATAATTTTGAGGACTCCACTTATTTAGTAATGTAGGTTGTGTCTCCCATCAATGGTCTGTTGATGAAACTATGCTGATGAGAACTCCTACTATCAAAGAGGCCTTATATTTTCATGATGTTTTCCACGACTTCAAGGCCATTTCAAGCAATAAAATCAATCTTCAAAAAGTGGAAATATTCTTCCTCAATACCTCTCCAGATGTCCAAGGCTAGATCACACATCTACTTAGATATTTGAAATGCACCCTCCTCTTTAAATACTTGGGTGCTTCCCTCACAATTTTGGACTAATCACGTTCATAATATTTCAACCATATTGGAAAATTGGCCTTTTCACTCCTTAAATCTTCTTGGTTGTTTATATATTCTCAAATCTATAATAAAAGTGCTCCCCATATATCGTTTTTCAACACTAATAGCCCCAAAAAGTATTCTAAGCTAGAGTGATCAGTCTAGAGCTCCTTTCTTTATGGAGGATCCTTGAGATTTTTTACTTTTTTAGCTTTGGTATCCTAGGATAAGATTTGTCTCCCCAAGTATAAGGGATGACTAATTTTGCATGATCTTAAAAAACTCAACATGGTCCTTGGGGCTAAACCCTTATGGTGGTGGCTCCAATATGGTCATGAGCTATGGAGAAAAATTTGGAGCCAAAAATATAGTGCCCATGTTCTTGATCAGCAATGCATATGAGTCCAAAAATTTCCTCCTATATCTTGCATTTGGAGCCTTGCATGCAAGGGCGAGCATTTGGTTTAGAATCATTTATTTTGAGAAGGGTGGGTTAAAAAAGGCTCCAATATAGTCATGAGCTATGGAGAAAATTTTGGAGCCAAAAATATAGTGCCCACATTCTTGATTAGCAATGCATACGAGTCCAAAAATTTCCTCCTAGATCTTGCATTTGGAGCCTTGCATGCAAGGGCGAGCATTTGGTTTAGAATCATTTATTTTGAGGAGTAAGGGTTAGAAAAACAATTTTATTTTATTTCATTTATTTATTTTTTTAATTTTTAATTTTTTTATTTTATTTTTTATTTTATTTTATATATATATATATATATATATATATATTTCAGAAATACTGATGAAATCTATTCCCTAAATTAGCCCCTTAGTCAGAGCTCCAAGATATTCATTTCCTTATGCTATCTTATCAATAGGTGCATGTGGATGAATATTGGAATAATACGTCACTAGAAACAAACAGGCGCACTTGGAAATCTCAAGAAGAGTAGGGATTCATTCAAACTGACATGAATTGGAGTAAGCTTGAGGACACTATACAACAACAATATATTCCCTTCTCAGTTGAACCTAGTTACCTTAGGTAGGACTACAACCCTCGAGGCAATTTTTTAGTAAAAGTATCCTACCCTATTGAAGCCAATCATGCCCAAACTTCTTGCTGGCATATCTAGAGGCAAATATGGGGGCAGAAATTATGGCCAAAAGTTTCTCACTTCCTCTAGATCTTAGTACATAAGAAGACACTCACATGGGAAAAAATGCTCTCCAAAGGATTTGAAGGGCCATCACTCTATTTTCTATGTCACAATGATCAAGAAACATGTGAGAACTTATTCAACCTATACCCCTTACAAAGGAGTTAAGGAATTTCTTAGTGACACTATTATGGAAATCAAAATAGATATCCTTCTAGAATCCTCAACACTATATCTTCTTAAAGCTCCTCTTAGTTTTCTGATCCCATTATTAATAGGGATTTGATTCTTCTTCCTAGATTATTATTGCGGATAATTTTTAAAGAGCATAACCACCAAATCTTCCATAGCTTCCAAGCCTCAAATTTAGATCTTTGGTCCATCCTCCTCAATAATATCAAAGAAATTGTTCTGATATCCAATTGGGCACCTTGAAATTGGGAAGCCAATGGTGTCGAGGCTTAAGTCTTGAGATATCTTCAATGATCATATAGCCCTAGATTGTATCCTTATGATAGTCAATGATGTTTTCCATCATATCCATAGTGTTGGTCATGTTCACTAGTTAGTTTTATAAAACTCAATTTCGATGGTGCTTCCAAAGGAAATTCAAGATTAGCTAGGTTTGGGGAATTTTTTCACTCTGAATCTACAAAGATTCTCAATCTCTCTATAGGCTACATGGGCTACGACAATAAAAATATTGTCGAGTTACATGCTCTTCAATTTGGGCTAAGGTAATCCATCTCAAATAACTTCACCAAACTGTGCGTTGAGGGAGATTCTCATCTTATTATCTCCTTGGTTAGAAAGATGTTGAATGGAGCCCCATTCCTTCCTATTGTTCATGATTGGAGGTTGTAAAAATTATTATAGAATATTTTTTTTGTTGGGTTGTGTTATATTATTTCCATGACTAGCCCACGTAGTTAACTGGGGGATAGAGGGGGGGAGTTCATAGGGGGTTTGAAGGGCACCCGTAACCCCACTTTATGGGGTCCGGGGTAGCGCCCCAGAAATTTTTTGTTTTGGACCCTATGTTAGGTTGGGTGGACCCACCTATGGTTTTGTGCATGATTTTCGCACATGTTTTTGGACGCCATAGTTTTCAGTCCATGATTTTGGATGTGATGGTTTTTCAGTCCATGGTATTGGATGCTTCGGCATGTATAAATATGTATTGTAACATTGAAAGGAACATAATGAAAAATCAAGCTGGTAGTCCCGGTTTTGAGATCCAGGGGAAAATCTCTATGTATATGTGTTTTATGTGCTATGCTCTCACATTGTTTATTTTCTATGTTTTAGAATTCGTATGCAGGTAATTTCTGTACGGGGTTAAAATCTACATTTGGTATCAGAGAAATTTTGGCTTCAAGGGGATGCCTTTGTTGCTGAGGGGTTTCGCTTGGGCCTGTGGTAGATCGCGTTCAGTGGGAGATCTGCAAGATCGATTTTGGTGGTGAAAGAAGATGGCAAGTAGTGGAAAGATAGAGATCGAGAAATTTAATGGTCAGAGTTTTGAGTTGTGGAAAATCGAGATGGAGGATCTATTGGTGGATAAAGACCAATGGATCGCGGTAGATCCAGGTACTAAACCAACGGGAGTTTCTGATGAAGAATGGAAGAAGTTGGATTGGAAGGAAAAGAGCACAATACGATTGTGTGTCTCAGATTTAATATTGTTGAATGTATTAGGGGAAGCTACGACGAAGGCTTTGTGGGACAAGGTAGGGACTTTGTACCAATCTAAGTCTCTGGTGAATAAAATGTTCCTATGGAAAAAGTTGTATAACCTGAGAATGAAAGATGGAGACTCGGTGACAGAGCATTTGAATGCATTTAATACTGTGGTAAGTTAGTTAGCATCTGTTGATACTAAAATTTCAAATGAAGATAAGTGCATCAGTTTGTTGTGTTCTCTACCAGATTTGTGGGATAGTCTGGTTATTGTAATAGGTAGCAATGCAACTGCCTTGCAGTTTGATGAAATAATCTCATCCTTGTTGACGGAGGAGATGAGATGGAAAAATATGGAGAGCCAGAATGGTGATGCCTTGTCTGTATGAGAACGGTCCCAGAACAGAAACAAAAATAAGTCATCAAATGGGAGATCTAAATCTAGAGGGAGATTTAAATCTCCAAGTAAACTTGTAAAGGTGGTGTGCTGGAAATGCGGAAAAGAAGGGCACTACAAAAGGGACTGTAAATCTAAAGCTCCTGATAAAGGAAAGGGATTTGATGATGCTCCTTTTGCAGAGGCGAAAAACCACCTCAGATGAAGGTGGGGATGTGTACTTGGCTTCGTCAAGTACACATGTAGATCATGAGGTATGGTTGATTGATTCAGGTGCATCCTTTCACTTCACCCCCCATAGAGAGTGGTTCTGTAAGTATGAGAAATATGATGGTGGTGATGTCTTCTCGAGGGATGACAGGAAGGCTAGAATCGTTGTTCGTGGAAAAGTAAAGTTGAAGTTGCAAGGTGGAAGGGTTAGAACACTTCCAGGGTTCTACATATTCTTGCATTAGCTAGAAATCTGATTTTTGTAAGCAAGTTGGATGATGCGGGTGTAAAAATAGTGTTCGAGAAGGATACTGCAAAATTGTTCAGGAAGCACTGGTATTGATGCGGGGAGTTCAGATTGGAACTCTGTACAAGCTGCAAGGTAGCACTGTTGTTGATGGGTGCAACAGTTCTGTGGTTCCTGAAAGTGGAGCTGAAAATCTAGTGGTTTCTGGAGAGAAGACCATGCTATGGCATCAAAGGCTTGGACATATTGGAGAGAAGGGCCTTCGAATACTTCATGGTAAAGGTATGGTAGAAGGTATGAGTAATAGCTCTCTGGATTTTGATTTATGTGAAAATTGTGTATACGAGAAGTAGAATCGTGTGAGTTTCCCCTTTGGTGGTAAGAGGGTGAAACAGATATTAGAGCTTATGCACAGTGATGTGTTTGGACCTGTGAAGGTTCCATCACTGGGTAAGTTTGTGTACTATGTATCATTTATAGATGACTTCTCAAGGAATACATGGATATATTTCCTTAAGAAGAAATTTGAAGTCTTTGACAGGTTTAAAGAATTTAAGGCTCTGGTGGAAAACCAGACAGAGAAGAAGATAAAAGTGCTGAGGACAAATAATGGTGGAGAGTTTTGCAGTAAGGAATTTGAAGAATTCTATAAGAAGTGTGGTATAGCACGACAGAAGACTACTCCATATACACCTCAACAAAATGGAGTTGCAGAAAGAATGAACAAGATGTTGATGGAAATGGCAAGAAGCATTCTCAGTGGTGCTAGGTTAGGACAGGAATTTTGGGTAGAGGCAGTGGAGACAGCATGTTACCTGGTCAACAGATCACCTTCATCAGCGTTGGAGGATAAGTCTCCACAAGAGGTATGGATTGGTAAGAAACCCTCTCTTTCACATTTGAGGGTATTTGGATGTGATGCATATGTACATGTTCCAAAGGAGAAACGAACCAAGTTGGATAGTAAATCTGAAAAGTGCATATTTATTGGGTATAAGGATGGTTTAAAGGGTTATAAGCTTTGGAACCCAACAACAAGGAAGTTTGTGTACAAACGAGATGTGGTGTTTAGAGAGGTGAAAGATGTTATTAAACATGAAATCCAACCAAAGGAACCTGAGAAGATAGAGTTTGAGCTAAAGGAGGAAGAATCAAACTCTATAGCACAGGAGGAATCAGAAGATGAAAAGCCACAAACTCTGGGTCTGAGAAGATTAGTTCAAGAAATAAGGCAACCAGAAAGGTATAGTCCATCTGCTTTCTGTTCAAAATTTGCTTTATCTATTACTGACGATGATCCCAGAACTGTGAAGGAAGCAATAGATTTAGAGGATGGAAAAATCTATAAAGAGGCCACGGTTGATGAAATGGCATCTTTGCACAAAAATGAGGCTTGGGATCTAGTGGAGTTGCCAGCTGGAAGGAAACCCATTGGCAGCAAATGGGTGTTCAAAAAGAAGACAAATGCAGAAGGAAAAGTGGAGAAATGCAAAGCTCGGTTGGTAGCAAAAGGTTATTCCCAGGTGCCGGGATTTGATTTTGGTGATATTTTTTCTCTTGTTGCCAAGGTAACTTCTATTAGATTACTTTTATCTGTTGCTACTACTTTTGCTTTTGAGGTAGAATAGATGGATGTTAAGACATCATTTCTTCATGGGGATCTGGAAGAGGAGATTTACATGAAGCAACCTGAAGGCTTTGCGGTGAAGGGTAAGAAAGAACTGGTATGCAAGTTAAAGAAGTCTCTATATGGGTTAAAACAGTCACCAAGGATGTGGTATCAGAAATTTGATATATTTATACGGGGACTTGGCTTCACCAGAAGCAAAGTAGATCAATGTGTGTATTTTAAATTAATTGGTGACTGTGTTATTTATCTGGTCTTGTATGTGGATGATATGTTTCTGGTTGGAAATGAAAAAGAAGTTATCCAAGATTTGAAGACCCAATTGTCCTCCAAATTCGACATGAAAGATCTTGATGCTATAAACTATATTTTGGGCATGGAAATTAAAAGAGATTGGGCAAAGAGGAAGCTCTGGTTAAACTAGAGGAAGTATGTCGAGATAATATTGCAGAGGTTTAATATGCAGGATAGTAAACTGGTGAAGGTTCCTATTCCTGTAAGTGTGAGGTTATCTGTTGAACAGTGTCCCAAGACACAGAAGAGGAAGAGGACATGTCCCGTGTTCCATATGCAAGTGCAATCGGTAGCCTGATGTATGTAATGGTTTGTACTAGACCAGACATTTCACATGTAATGGGAGTATTGAGCAGGTTTATGTCAAAACCAGGAAAGAAGCATTGGACAACAGTGAAGCGGGTTTTTAGGTATTTGCATGGCACTAGTGATTATGGTTTGTGCTACCAAGGAAGACCAGGATTGGACAGAGTGTTGGATATTCGTGGCTTTGTTGATGCAGACTGGGTTGGAGATCTGGATCAAAGAAGATATACAAGTGGGTATGTGTTTAACCTATTTGGAGGTGCAGTCAGTTGGATGAGTAAGAAACAATTTGTAGTGGCACTATCAACTACAGAGGCAGAATACATGGCAGCCACTCATGCAAGCAAGGAAGCAATTTGGTTGCAGAGATTGTGTTCAAGTATGGGGTTAGTACAAGAAGCTCTAAGGATAGACTGTGATAGTCAAACTGCAATTTTCTTGGCAAAGGACCCTGCATATCATTCAAATACCAAGCACATTGATGTTCAATATCACTTTATGAGGGATATGATAGAAGACAAAAAGTGTTGTTGGTAAAGGTGGACACTTTGAAGAATACTGTAGATGCATTGACAAAATCTGTGAGCTCTGAGAAGTTCTCTTGGTGTAGAGAAAGAATGGATGTTGCAGGGCTGGATAAATGACTAAGATCTCTTGTGGCCCCCTGTGGAAAGAAAACAACAAGTGGGAGAATGTTGGGTTATGTTATATTTTTTCCACGACTAGCCCACGTAGTTAATCGGGGGATAGAGGGGTGGAGGTCACAGGGGGTTTGAGGGGCACCCGTAAGCCCACTTTATGGGGTTTGGGGCAGCGCCTCGGAAAATTTTGGTTTTGGACCCTATGTTAGGTTGGGCGGACCCACCAATGGTTTTGTGCATGATTTTCGCACATGTTTTTGGATGCCATGGATTTCGGTCCATGATTTTGGATGCGATGGTTTTTTGGTCCATGGTATTGGATGCTTCGGCATGTATAAATATGTATTGTAACATTGAAAGGAACATAATGAAAAATCAAGCTGTAGTCCCGGTTTTGGAATCCAGGGGAAAATCTGTGTATATGTGTTTTATGTGTTATGCTCTCGCATTGTTTATTTTCTGTGTTTTAGAATTCGTATGCAGGTAATTTCTGTACGGGGTTAAAACCTACATTTTTCATCCTCCCCCAAGAACCTATGGTTATTCCTTCTCACATATGGTGACATGGAAATAAAATCATCGATATATTGGAAAATTAGGGAACCAATAACCCCTCCTCTCTGTACAACTAGTCATGGGAGAATTTCCCAAAGTATCAACTCAAGGATGATTGTCTAAGGCTTTCACACCATGATATTTCCTCCATGATGGGGGTGAAACCGTAAGATACTTATGGTTGATGCATGGGAATTAATGATACCAAGTGTGATATATTAGACAAATCTCTCTTGTTTATTGATTGTCACATCTTTGTGGATTATTCCACTAGATGCTAGATGGATCCTTCTTGGTTATGTGTGTCTCTATTAGGGTGGTACTATTACCTCTCTCTTAGAGGCTCACTTTATTTTCTCCCTCTGCAGTAGAAGAACCTTGACACACTTACAACCAAACATTCACCAAACACACTCACTTTCTTTTCGAAGGCACATTTTCCTTCCTCTCTCTTACTGATAGTTAGAGCCAAGGAAAATATTTAAGAAAATGACAACCAGACCATATTTTGGATGGGGATATTATCCCAAACTGTGTGAGGTCTAATTGGGACCACATATCGGGGAAACCCCTTGAATGTTGGTAGGTCCAGCACCGTCAAGATTTTTGGCGCTAGAAGGAGGGCGACCAGAATTTTATGGTTGATAACCTCACCCACCCAAATCTTACTTCCTCTGGTCAAGGCAATAATATCCCCAACACATCCCCTGTGCATATTCTTGAAGTTGGAAATCCTTCTCATCACAATACTGTACAAACTTTTGAGATCTATTACGACCAAATCTGGGCCATTTGCCTTGATGAGCCTCGGTATTGCAACAAGAATGTTGCAACTCCCAAGGCTACCGACTTTAATTATCAACCCAGGTTTCCTACAATCTTAAGAGGTATCAAAACTATATGTGCAACATACAATGTGTCATTCCTTTTCTTTCATGATGTAATGGAGTGCATGTATTGAAGTCAAATCCTAAACTAATTGTAGAAATTGAAATGCTCGAAATGGAAACCTCAACCTATTGCAAGAAAGAAAGTACAAGGAAAGAAACCTATTCTAATTGCATAAAGTAAAATCATGAACTAAATGTTAAACATTACAGTTAAAATACTTTAGATCCATTAACAAAGTTCATTGGAATCATGTGGTAATCAATAAAATCATCATTTCATTATCCATTTCATAAATCTATCCATTGGCCTAAATCACTGAAATGTTTTGCATGGGTAAAGAGGCAAGTCCTAAGTGGTCTTTAGTCTTCCCTAATCATTGATTTAGAGCCGAGGAGTATTTATTCAAACCTAAGGGACATCAACCAAGCTTCTTGAGTGAATTTGGGCAAGTATATGCATGTTGGAATGCTACTACAGGAAACAACAAATTTGTTATAAGGAGTCATAATTCATCGAATGACCAACGAAATAAAATCAAAATTGGATGGGACAATTTTTTTTATTGACTAGGATTTCTTAGGTCTCCATTCCAAGTGGAATCACTCAAAAATACCTTTGTTAACCCATGTTAAAAAATGGCAAAAAATTACTAGTCTAAAATCTAGAAATTCTAGAACTAGTGAGCTAGTAAATCTATCAAATGATTAAAATAATCAAGTGAAAATGAAATGGGGTGATTTTTTAATTAACTAGAATTTTTTTTTGATCTAATGAAAGTGGAACCAAATCAATTGAATCTTGTTAGCGTGCTCTAAAAAATAGAAGAAATTTACTGTTATTTGCCACAAAGGAGTCCAAAAATCTAGATTTGGGAACAAGAAAACTAATCCAAGTAGCTCAATGATTAATATGACCTTCCAAAGCTTTTCCAAGAATGAAATTATTTTTGTGATCTTGCAAAATAACTTACATCAACCATTTAACCCCATCTTACAACAAGAAATCATTAATACTAAATGCAGAAATAGAAAGAAATAAGAACAACAGATGCATGTGAATAAGAAGTGAAAAGAAGAAAAGAAAATGATACAAAAGGGCTCTGAGGCTCCTGAGATGGCCAAGCCCAAGGAAAATCAGAGTCCTATGGAGGAGACCAAGACTTAGAAGCTAAACATGGCACCAATCTTCATTATTTTCATCAATACAAGTACATCCCTGCAAGAAATGATAATGGAGCTGTAAAAATATGAGTTCTCTCCACAAGAAGACTAATAAAAATCCAAAATGATTAAGGATCATTCCCCATGAAAGGAGGAAGCTTTCCTCACCAAAATACCTTTATTAGTGGATCTGGCTCCCAATACTAGGAATTTGCATTAAATGGCAGGGAACACATTCTTAGATTTTCTCAATCGTTGGAGCTCCACAATTTGTGCCATAATTCCAAAATATCTTGTCGATTTATTATTTAATATTGATCCTCCTGTAGTAGGGAGCAAGTCCCTAGATTATCTCCTCCTCCAAATCTTCATAATCTGCCCAATATTCTCACAATATTCCACAAATATAAATAATATAGGCACAAATATGCAATTATCCATAAACCTTCCTAATGAACATATTAAAGTTAAAAACACATTATCTAATGAAAAAAGAGAAGTTTAATGTGCTAAAGGATGGTCAGATGGGCTTTAATTTATGTTTAATTTAGAGGTTTGGGCCTTAATTTATGTCTAATTTAGAGGCCCATCATGCCCTATCACCCGTAAGTTTGCAAGAGATATTGGATTGAAACCTTGAGTACACAATATTCCATATTTTCCAAAGAAGAAACCATCCACCCCCACCAGGATATTGGTTTCAACAGTTGAAGATTTGGTTCTTTCCACCCTTGAAGAGTTAGTAGACTTTGAAGAGAATGAAGAAAAAGCAGAGAAACCTCCATCCTTCAACGATGGTGATGGTGATAATGTGGTACTCTCAGATGATAATTTTCGTGGGTTAGGCAGTGAAGAAGAAGAAGACCATTTAGATTCTGATGAAGAAGGGGAAAACAATGACGAAGACATGACAGACCAATATATGGACTGAATTACTCAAGGCCCACTTGCACTGCTGGGTGTGTTACAGAAAATGTCGAGGCACTTGGAGAAGTCGTTAACCAAGTATGACCCTGACAAAGCAGTGAAGGAGGAGGATCACCTGGGAAATACTTGAGGTACTTTACAATGATGTTGCATGTAGAATTTTTCCATATACCTTAGATGGTGGAGCAGCTATATGGTATCACTACCTTCCTTCGAACTTGATCCAAAAGTATGGGTTTTAAGAAACTATTTCTTAAGAAATTTGTTGATGATAAAACCCCCGCCATGATTTTAAGAGAGCTGGGAAGTCTCAAGATGGATCAGAAATAGAAAGTGAAATATTTAAATCAAAGGTTTAACTGTATCTTGAATAGATTTCCGATAGACACAAAACCTCACGACTCCATCACTATCGATTATTTAACATCTTCCATACTAACAAGCATTGTGAAGTTCGTGAAAAGAACTGTGAAGCCAAATTTGGCTGAGAATTTCGAAGCGGAAATCGTAGTTGAAAAGGGCTTGAGTGCGATTGGAGTCATCATAGATGAAGAATCAACAAAGGACTCCAAAGACACGAGGAAAGGGTCTCAGGCCTTCATAAGCAAGGCTAAGGAGAAAGAAGCAACTGATCTTGAGAGCTTGACTCACACTATCAAGTCTTTGTCCAATGAGTTGGCGAAATTGAAATGAAGGTAAAGCAAGACCACCGTGAGCAACAAGCCTATTAGATTCAATATCTGAGAAGGGTTTCTAAATTGGCAGCAACAAAAACCAATTGGCCAAGTCTACGCAAAGCTCGAACGTTGTGTTGAATGTTGAGACTATGGGCATGGATCAGTGCTCTTCATTTCATTAAGAGTATCATTTAGAAAAGACATGCCCACAATGGAACCACAACATGAATGCTCTTGCTACGCACATTATTAATACGATGCTTTCAGATGAGAAGACTGAGCTTGTGGAAGAGAATGCTACAACTAAAGAAGCTACAAGAGTTGGACATGTAGTGAACACACTCAGTTTTGTTTTCATAGCTAAGAAGAAGAGTGTCGAAGAAAAGTAGTTGAGTGAGGCCCCAACTCAACAGCAGAATACTCGATACAATTTGAGAAGCCAAGGGCTGACCTCCACGCAAGAGTTAATGAAGAAGAAGTTGAAATAGAATTTGATGAGAAAGATCACACTACCTATTCACTCATCTTATAACACTCAAAGAAATTTTGGCAATGCGATTACAACAAAAGGTACTTTTGCAAATAGGAAAAGTAAGCCCATCACTGCAGAAGTAGCAGATAAGGAAACTCTGTAGACACTTCGACAATGTCTCCTGAACTAGATTATAACATGTTTGAAGATATGAAGAATTCTTGCATGAATATCTCACTTTTTAAACTAACTAAGATCATGAGCCAGCAGGAACTGCTTGCCCACGCACTCGAACAGTTCACCTTAGGTAACGATGCTTCTTCACAGAAGGGATCTAGTATGTCCTCTGGTTCTCTTGAATCTGTACTTAATGCTTTAACGTTAGATGCAAACACAATTTTCCCTCCATTTTTGTTAATGTTTGAAATTTTCAATTATAATGTGCACAATTTCTTAGTTGATTCTAGTGCGTCTGCAAATGTAATGCCTTTACCAGTAGCAAAGGAAATCAATGAAAAATGGGATTAAACAGATGCACAAATCATTCAACTGGACATGAATTTTGTCCATGCGATTGGTGAACTCAAAAATGTGCTAATATGCTTATCATCTAACCAACGAGTTCACCAATGTATAAACATAGTAATTGTGGACATTTTAGAAGTTATTTAATGGAATTTATGATTTTTCCTTGGGGGAAAAATAGAAAATAAGTAAAATCTTAAGTTATGATGCAAGTCACTTTGATACTTAAAATGAACTAAAATATATGATGGTTGAATTAAAAAAACACAAATAAGAATGAAATAAGTTTCAATTTCAATTTTAAAAGATGTCTAGTAAACAAAAAATATTTTATTCAATTTTATTTATTTTGAGGTAATCTACAAGAGCTTAGTCATAACATGATATTTAAGTCATATGTATTGAATTTAATATACCAAAAAATAATTAATGATATATGTTTCTATAGTTTTATATATAATTAAGTACGAACATTCCTAAATTTTGATCCGAATTGGATCATCATATTGTTGGTCACCCATCTCAATGTATTTGGAGTGGAAAAAGTAGAGGAATTAGCGCACAAGACCATTTTTACCGGCGGGACCTAGTTTAGCGAAATAGGGTCTGGAACCTTCCGTGAGTGTTTTGAGGCATCAAACGATTTTTTTAGGGCTAAATCTTTATTTCTTTAGCACAAATTTTTTCATGCTATTCTACACATAGAGATCTTTCCAACGACACAAGAAGCGCGTCAATTAGAGTCCTATGCAAAATTTATGCCATTGAGAAGTTGACTTTCCTATTTTCACACCTATAATTCAGGAGGATGCCGTGTCAACCCCAATTATTTATGAAAGAGGGGCTAGTCACATGTTTTTGATGTAAAATACTCTAGAAGAGTCTATATTGTAAGTCTAGTTAAGAGTTGATGTAGTCAAAATTAACCACTAGTAGGCTATTGTGAAGTGTTATAACCGGGCCATTAGGAGGAAGAGGCATTCCATTCTTTCGAGAGAATTTTGTTCCATATCTAAGTAAAGATAGCTAGGGGAGATAGGAGGTAGAGCACATAGAGAGGATCTGTGCACTATAGCAACCCACAAGCCACATACATTACTTCTTTGTATCTACAGCCATATTTCCAGTCAAAGAAAGAGAGCGAAGCGACCTCACCTTCCAGCTAGGTTTTCTCTCGAAAGGGTTTCCCACAGAGCATATCTTGTGTCTTATGTGCGTCTGTGCTTATTTTGTCGTTCTCTACTTTTTTCCATAATCTCCATTCACATGCATGCACAAATTACAGTTAAATCCAAATGGCTTTAAAAGTTTAATAAACTGTAATAGTGTAAAATTTTAAGAGTTTTAATATAATACTATTAGATTTGTTGTGAAGAATTGTCCAGTGGAATATCCACTACAGTTTACAGATCAAATTTACTTGGCTATCTCAAGGTTCAATTAAAAAACATAAATGAAATTGAAATAAGTTTTATTCTTGATTTTAAAATATGTTTGGTAAACAACAAACTAATTTTATTCAATTTTATTTCTTTTGAGGTCATCTGCAAGAGCTTAGTCATAACATGATATAAGCATAATCTCATTATGATGCAAGTCACTTTGATACTTAAATTGAACTAAAATATATCATGTATCTATTTAATATTGAACATGGAAAGAATTACAAATATGCTTCATATTGGCTTGTAAAAAGTCTCTTTTAGTGCAATCAATATGTATGTTATTACAATGATTTTAAAAACAAATTATCTGAATTCTACAGTCATCCATATTATAATTTAAAAAATCTATATATGGAAAATTTTGCAACCCATCGATATACTATTGCACGTCCAACTCTTTTAAGTATATTTCAATCAATTCCTTATCTCAAAGTTTAATTAAAAATCACAAATAGGATCGAAATAAATTTTATTCAATTTTAAAAATGTCTTGTAAACAACAAATACGTTTTATTCAATTTTATTCTTTTGAGGTAATCTACAAGAGCTTAGTCATAACATGATATAAGTACAATCTTATTATGATGCAAGTCACTTTGATACTTAAAATGAACTAAAATATATCATGTATCAATTTAATATTGAGCATGGAAAGAATTACAAATATGCTTCATATTGGCTTGTAGAAAGTGTCTTTTAGTGCAATCAACATGTATGTTATTACAATTCAATTTTAAAAATAAATTATTTGAATTCTAAAGTCATCCATATTATAATAAAAAAATTGTATATGGAATTTTTTGTGACCCACCCATATACCATTGCATGGTCAACTTTTTAAATATTTCAATCAATTTCTTATCTCAAGGTTCAATTAAAAAACACAAATATGATTGAAATAAGTTTTATTCAATTTTAAAAGATGTCAAGTGTAAACAACAAATAAGTTTTATTCAATATTATTTCTTTTGAGATTATCTACAAGAGCTTAGTCATAACATGATATAAGTCAATTGTATTGGAATTTAATATAGGTCAAAAAACAATATATGATAGCATTTCTATAATTTTATATAATGTTATCAACTTTCCTAAATTTATTTAGCTATCCAAGTATTTCAATCAATTCCTTATGATTGAAATAAGTTTATTCAATTTTAAAAGATGTCAATATGTAAACTACAAATAAGTTTTATTCGATTTTATTTCTTTTGAGGTTATCTACAAGAGCTTAGTCATAACATGATATTTATATGTTATATTTGTTGCAATTTTTACAATCCAATATGAAGCATGTGTGTAACTTTTTCCATGCTTTATATCAAATTGACACATGACATTTATTAATAACATAAAAAAAATTAATGTTGTTCATAACCTAGATCTAGTTGAATTTCCATTTTAAGTAAAATAATATCATATAAACTTGGTTAAATTATTAATGGATTAAATTTTAGATCCTTCTTGATTCTAAATCTATGGGGTTCACATAAGGATCCTATCCTTAAAAATAAAACCTCCTTGAAGTTTGGAAAACTTTATTTTTACAAAGGTTCGATCGAGCCCCTAGTTATTAACCACGTAAATGGCTCGATCGAGGGTTTCTTAAACCCTCGATCAAGCTATTTGAATTTATAATTTAAGCGCTTGATCGAGCTTCTGAGGTCTTAAAATCACAATTTTAGCACCCTTTTTGTAGATTTCTCTGCAACACCATTTTGTACACTAGCAGACTTAGAGAAAAAAATTGTCCTTAAGTGGCAAAGTTGATCATGTTGGATTCATAAAGGAATATTGGATACATATGAATTTGACATTTTTGAATTCATATGATATTTTTCATCTAATATCTTTTAAACATAATGCTTGAATTTTTTTTGGACTGTTTCAAAGAGGCTTAATAAAATATCTATAACATAAAATATACACAATGAAATTTTTTCAAAAAATATCACTATCTTCATTTATTAGTCCTCTTTAAAAGGGTACTCTTTGTTTTTTAATTTATTTAAAAAGTTAAAAACTTATTTCTCTATGTGTAGATCAAGCTCTATTTATATTTTTAAAATTAGACATTTTAGATTAATTTGTACTAAGAAAACAGACTCATACCTCTTAAGATGTCTGAAAATTTACAAAGAGAGACATTTCATTTAATGGAAAATTGACAAATTATCTGTTTTTTTTGCAAAAAACACCATTAGGACAACAACATAATTCTCCACACATTATATTTTTACTGGGAATCAAAAATCACAATGCTTATATGAATTTTGAGGACTTCAATTCGATAAAAGAGTAAAATTTTGAAATTTCATCGCCATATTTGGCCCAAACGTGTAACCCATCTTCATGCATTCACCCAAGTATTTTTTGGTTTTTCTTTGTTTTTTGTAAACTTTTGATAGGAAGTCTATCTATGTAATGGGTTCACTGTCAAATGGTCAATGGGTCACTATAAAAATGTAATGAGTTTATGATCAATTTGTGTATGAGACTGTATTGAAAAAAAGCAATGTCACTAATGTATTTGTTGTGATTGGGCGCGAACTTAATACCAATACTAATCATTTTTGTTTAAAAAAATATTTTAATGTGTATATTGTGAATAATAAATAAAATATTTCAATGTCAACTATGTATACACCATATAAAACAAAATATATATATATATATATATATATATATATATATAAAGAGAGAATTCTTATTTCATTAATAAGTTTTTTCTGTAGTGATTTGTAATTAATTCATTTTTTAATATGGAGTTGACATATAATATTTTAAATATTAATAACAATGTTTTTAAATCTATGTAAAATTTTAAAAAATATATATAACAAAATTATTATTATTATTATTACACACACACACATATATATATATATAAGAGAATATGTTTTCTACTCCCAAATACCATTGGTATGTGCTAGCCAATATCCCCTTAACTAAACTCCAGATCTATAAAGGGTCGATAGAGATCAAATATAAACCTTTTTTGAGTGCAAAATTTGAGGAAAGATTTGCACCTCCAGAGGAGGGATCAAATCTCTCGAAGTGCAAATCTCTTTCCTCAAGTTTTGCACTAAAAAAGAAATTTATATTTGGTCCCTATTGAGGCTTCATAGATATGGAGATAAGATGGACCTAGCCTAGTTTAATTATTAATAATTAATAAATATAATACTTCATATATATATATATATATATATATATATATATATATATATATATATATATATTAAACCAATTTTTATATCTATGTAATTTCACTGAGTCAAAATCTCTTCCAACACTAGGTTGGAGAGTGTCTCTTGGCCTAAAAATTGAAAAAAATTAAAATAGAAAATATATTTATAAAATATTTTGATTGTGAAATAAAAGATGGTTTTTTGGCATGTGGTATTGATGAGCCATGATATTAGCCAACTGTATTGTAACAAAGACTATTTACAAGTTAATAATATCCATGGTAAAGTGGGGATGAATATCCATGATTGAAAATTTTGTTATATTGTAGGTATTAACTTTTTACATATTTATTAAAGAAATTTAAATATGGTTACAAAATTATTATTTTAAATTATGTGGTGAAATGGATTTTAATTTATAGTTGCTATTTATATCTTATATATTTTAATGTGACAGAATGTTTATATATCTCAAAGGTAATTATAATCTTTTTGTTTTTAGATTTGATTAGAAAATGTTATAAATTAATTTCAAATAAAATATTTATAAAATGTTGGTGGCTGATGGTATTATAACAAATCCTATTTACTAGTTAATAATATGTAAGTTAAAGTGGGCATGAATATCCATTGTTAAAAATATTGTTATATTGTAAGTATTAAAGTTTTTATGTGCTTATTAACTAAATTTAAATATGTTTATAGAATCATTATTTTAATTTTTAAGGTATGTTATAAATTTTAATGTGATATGTATATTATGATTTTTTTAATCTAAAAAGTTATTTGTAATTTTATTAATAAAAAACAAAATTACAATATAACAAATTGAATTTTATTACTTTTATTTCAAACACTACAACTCTGTCATATTGGGATCTATACTAGTCTAGATAAATCTCTTTTCACTCTCAAATCTATTTTCACTCTAAAAGAGGTTTGCATATCAAGAGATTTGATCCTCTCAACACTTGGTAGACAATAAAGATGGATCTAGGTTGGTTTAATTTTCCCCTTTAAATAGGCTAAATTCCACATGAATACCATGGGTCATTTTTTCTCTTATTTTTATAGAGTTATTTTTATTTTTTCTATTTTATTTGGATCGAGTTAAAAGATTTACGTTATATTAATATTTTTATTTAATTTTATTTTTATTTTAATGTAATTTTGCTTAGTCAAAATGTTAAACATTACATTACAACATCTCTACTATACTGAGTTGGAGAGCACCAGGTAAAAAATATTTATAGAATATTTTAATTTTGAAATGAGTTATGGTTTTTGGGCAAGTGATATTGATAATCCATGGTATTGGCCCATGGTATTGTAACAAAGCCTATTTACAAGTTAATAATATGGATGGTAAAATGGGGGTGAATATCTATAGTTAAGAATCTTGTTTTATTATATGTTTATTGTAAGTATTAAGTTTTAATTTTAAAAATGTTAAAAAATGAAATTAAAATAAAATATTTCTAATTTTTTGTTATTTTTTTTATAAATTGAGTTATGGTTTTTAGGTATGTGGTATTGATAAGCCATGGTATTAGCCCATGGTATTCTAAAAAACTCTATTTATATTTAATAATATCGATAGTAAAATGGGGTGAATATTCATGGTTAAAGAACCTTGTTATATTGTAAATATTAAATTTTTATGTGCTTATTAATTAAATTTAAATATAATTAAGGACTCATTATTTTAATTTATATGATAAAATGATTGTTAATTTATTTATGTACTATTTGCATGTTATATATTTTAATGTAATATGTATATTGTGAATATTAATAGTTAAAGAACCTTATTATATTGTAAATATTAAATTTTTATGTGCTTATTAATTAAATTTAAATATAATTAAGACTCATTATTTTAATTTATATGATAAAATGATTGTTAATTTATTTATGTATTATTTGTATGTTATATATTTTAATTTAATATGTATATTATTATTTTCCTTTATTGATAAAAAAAAAATTACAATATAAAAAAAATGAACTTGAAAAATATTTATATCTATCCTATACTGGGTTATAGAGCACCTTTGGGTGCAATTAATTTTAATCTTTTATCATTATTTAATGAAGAGGAATGAGTTATAGAACATCTTTTGATGCAATTAAATTTAATTTTTTATTATAATTTAATTAAGAAGACATGTAAATGTTTACAAATCCTTTGGTTCTTATAAATTGAACAAATTAATACAAATTCAACATATTTCTTTCAAAAACAATATAGATTCTATATATTGAGCCCACATGTAAATGTGCTTACATACTTTCGTGTAAAGCGAACCATCATAACGATCAAAGGGTCAGATTGAGGTAACACACTTATAGTCTATTCTTAGACATTGGGTTGCTCTCCCCTAGGTGGGGGGTGGGAGTGGCAGATTCCATTTTGTCACAAAATAGTATGTCACTCTCATCTTGAGCTTGGGGGAGCAACTACCTTTATTCATATCTAATTCAATACTTTCCCATTAATACAAATCTCCAGATCATATATATATATATATATATAATATATATATATATATATATATATATATATATATAAATATATATATATATATATATATATATATATATATATATATATATATATAAATTAATATGAATTTTATATATAAAGGGAGAGAGAATTGGCATTCTACTAATAGTTTTTTAGGTAGATTTATAATTTATTCATTTTTTAATATAGAGTTGACATGTAATATTTTAAAAGTTATTTATAACAAAAATAAGTATATAGAAAGTAATAAAAAATAATAATATGAATTTGATATATAAAGGGAGAGAGAATTGGCATTCTACTAATAGGTTTTTTAGGTAGAATTATAATTTATTCATTTTTTTAATATGGAGTTGAGGTGTAATATTTTAAAAATTATTTATAACAAAAATAAGTATATAGAAAGTGTCCTATGGATATATGTTTTCTACTTCCAAATATTATTGGACCATGTATTAACATTTTAATGTGTAGAATGTGAATCATAAATAAAAATTTCCAATATCAACTAAGTATATACTATATAAAACAAATGATATATATAAAACATTTAATGTCTTGTTCAAAATCAACATAGATCCATCTTAACTTCGAATATACCAAGAGCTAGGAGGAATCAAATATTTAGACGTGCAAACATTTTCTAAAGTTTTGCATTCAAATAGAAGTTTGCATCTTGAGAAATTTGATCCCTCTAAGGGCTTGGTATATCTACAATTAAGATGGATCTATGCTAATTATAATTAATAACAAAACTAGCCTAGATTCATCTTAACTTCAGAAAGAAGAATTAAATCTCTTTAAAAAAAAAAATTAATCCCTCTTAACACTTAATAAATCCAAAATTGAAATAAATCTAAATTTATATACCCATTTACTTAAAATCATAATTTTTTTTTTAATGTCTTCATTTAAAAAAATACTTTTACCATTTCTCTATCTATTTTTTTACTTTATTTAGAAACTTGTATAGATCAAGTGATGATGTATGTGTGCATTATTGTGACTCAAAAGTGCAATAGAAAACCTTCTTGAATTAAGGAATAATTAAAGGCTAAATATTTAAATTCTTCAATTTAAACAAATATTTCTTTTTTAAAATTAATAAATTAATATTAATTTTAACTCATATTAATGACTATCCCAAATAAATAATGTTTCTTTTATAAAAATCTCAGACATAATGCTATAAAAATATTTATTTTATAAAAATCTCAAACGTAATTGTTGTTTTATGATAATCTTAAAATAAAGATATTGTATAATATTGAATGTACAATACTTGTTTTAAAACAACAAATATTAAATTTCTATGATCGTTGAAATTATCCTATCTTAAGAATATGTTATAAAGATTTATAAATATCTTATTATTAAACAATTTAAAATAAATAATATTTAAATGTATATGGCCCTTAAACATATCTTATCCTAAGAAATCTCATGAAACTTTATAAATGTTTTATGATAATGTATTTAATTCTATTGAGATAAAAGCAAACCCATTATTATTTTAAAATGCTTTATTATGAAATATTCAACTAATTATTTAATTGCATTAAAAAAGACAAGCCTATTAGTGTAACCTTACAACCTTGAAGACTAAAGTAAATTTTATAAGATTTGAAAATAAAGAAAGGGTAGCCATTTAAAAAGCTAAAATGAGTTTGTGATTGCCCACGCTGAAAACAACCCACCAGCACATTAAAAGTTAATAAAGTGGGCACTTCTAATAATAAGAAAAAATGCTTCTATTAATAATATATTCAGTACAGGAATACCATTGATATAAATAAAATTAGAGGAATACCATTGATATAAATAAATATAATTTTATTATTATTTTTAGTACAGTGTAAAAAGTTTTTTCATGTTTAATATAGAAAACAAAAAGGTTGTAATATCATGTTATTACTGATTATATAGATAAAAATAAAAATAAAAAATAAAAAATAAAATAATTATATTTAATGTATTTTGATATAGTTTGAGTAAGCTTAATGGTTAAGAGCACATGTTACCTCTTAAGAGGTCACACATTCAAAACTAGAGGGAGTAGAGTATGTATGACTTTTGTAGTCAAATCGTTGCGTGAAGGTGGGTCTCTTGTCCCACAAACAAGAGGATCTCATACACCAATTTGGTGTCTGCTAGGGAAAATTTTAAGAACCGTCCTAAATTTATATGTATAATAAATGGGCGAATCCCCATGACACAGGAAAATGGAAGGTGATTTTATCTATAATATAATATGTATATATAATTCTTTTGGCGAATCTCTCACTAGATTATATTATCTTGTAAAATCAAGGCAAATATTTCACGGAATTATAAAATTTTGTAAGAACTTGGCGAATCTCACTAAATAATAAAGACTTTGTAAAGGGCTAGCAAAATTTATAATGGGTATTTCTTGTAATGACTTCAAGCCTTGTTAAGCAATCCATAAAAAACCAAAACAAGTATATTCCTAGGTCAAAACCCTAGCAATAGAAGGGTTTTAGGTTTCCATAATACTAGTAATAGAAGAATAAGGATGGGGTTTGTTTATTTGTTTTTTCATGTTGGTATATCATCCTGTTGCTATTATTTCTAAACAATGAATGAATTCAATAGAATTGGATAGGTACAAACCAATTCACTTTAGCTTTAAAATATCTCATCTATTAATTTTATTCTTTCACATTTTTTATCTTCTAACAAATAATATAAAATAAAAAAACATTGAGTATTAAACTTGTTTTTCGTAAAATAATAAAGCCTTGAGTATTAAACTTGTTTTTTGTTTTCAACATATCATTCATGAATAACAAATTTGTCATGTGCTTGTTACATATTCTTGCTCCATGCTTTTATTTATTGCTTATGTAGTTTTCATTCTTGATCACTCTCTACCTCAAGTGAAGAAGAGTTAATTAGGAAAAAAATTCCATGTAATGGCACTCATGACAAACTGAAACATGTAAATCCATATGTTATCATGGTTGGCAGAAGTAATATTGTTATGGGACCTTCATTCTAGATCCTAGAGGAAAGTAGCAAAACAAACTCATTCTCTTATTGTTTCTTTTGCAAGGATTGTCTCCTTGGGGACACATGAATTCCTCTCTCTCTAATCATTCTAAACATTTTATATTTTCCAACCAACACTAGATATCAATGTTGACTATGTAACTAGCTATTCAACCAAAAAAATCTTTTTTCTCTCATACATGCAATCCCTATTTATGCATTTCTTTCCAATGAACTTTTAATGCACTAGATTATAATTCAAAAATTAAGCAAGAAAAAACGATTTTGTAAAGTGCACAAGGGATTAACTATTACTTGTTTTATTTATACTAGGTGCATGGACTATCTAGTTAAGCAATCATTGCATAATTCATGTCAACTGGCAATCCTTATGTCAAAGCTTTATGACATTGATGATAAAATTTTGATCGATTGATCTTAGTTTTAAACAAAAAATCATATTGCAATTCCCACTAAGGAAGTGGGGAGCACTTAATAAGGAAGGATGATAGATTCCCCATCTTTATATATCAATAGGTGTCTATCTCATTAAGTGTGCAACTTTTTAACAACTAACTTAATAATCACCATTGCAACTTCACCTTTCTTTTGTGCTTCTTTCTTTCTAATTTCTCAAGGTGGCCATCGAATTCACAACAGGAATGATGTGTGACCACTTAAAAAGGTATTTCCATTGTTGCCTAGTAATTCAAATCTGGTATGTATGACTAATGTGCAAGCATATAAAAATATATTTCAAATATATACAAGTCTAAGAGGTTAACTCAACTAGTTGTTTCCAATATTGTTGGATATTTGGCTAGTTCTATGCCAATAGGTACCAAAATCAAATCTTTCTAGATGAAACACATTAATCAATGTTACAAGTTTATTAGTTGTATCATGCACAAATATGGTGGTGTCACTTGGATATGTTCATGTGAATTTCCTAAAAAAAAAATCAAATATATATCTAATTCCAAATTAAAAAAGACTTGTATAGATCCACTATACATCAATTATGCCTGATTCACTCTATTGTTTAACCCATTTTAATATTTACTCTCTTGGCCTTTTTGTCTAAGTTTTAAATTGCATTGTGATTCATCTAGAACAATATTATTTCCCACTTCAATACCATTAAGAAAATACTTCACTTAATAAAAGTAATGAGATTACTACCATTCCCTTTTATATTTTTTTAAGAAAATGAGCATGCATACCTAACCTATCCTCACACTTGGTCCTTAAAGAATACAATTTTTCCATAAGTTCCCAATCCTTTATTTGGCATCTAGTTGTCCGAAAACACCCTCACCACCCAAAAAGGTGAACACAAGTGTGGTGAGAATGCACTTTTGTGTTGCAATGCTCACCTTCTCTTGAGCTTTAGAGGCAACATGTTTTTTAGCTTTCGTGATATGGAAGGTTCATTTTGTTTGAAATTTCCACAAAAATAAGGTCTTCCACAAATAGACTATTAAATTATTTTAGTTAAACTTTTAAGTAAAAATTCGTAAACATTCTTAAAAATTGTATTAGTCTTTCATAGGCTTGCACATGGTCCTTGTTCTCCCTCCTTTTGAAAATGATCTACCCATCCCAACTTTAAGTCTCTTTGTTAAGATGTTAAAATTTATAACCTTAGATGAAAATGATATTTTAATAGAACAAGAATACAAGTGCAATTAGTATTAGCTTTATTTTCCTCTTTAATACTTTCATATCAAGAGTCTAAAATACAATGACCTTAAATGAACTATAACTTATTGCATTAAGTTATTAAAAAATATTAATATTATGTTTTACATTTTAACTTCCACACACTATAGTTGTGTTGATTTATAGTTTCAAATACATGATAGTGAAAGCATGCACGATATAGGCCTTTATAAAATTGAAGACTTACATGCTCTTTTATTTTCTCAAACTTTCCTATCAAGTGTTGTAAATGGAAATTATGCATGACTAAGTCACCGGGTTGGAAGAATTTCAAGATTGAAGTTCGAAATTCACCACATAATGGAAAAAAGTAAGATACATACAAAATGTGAGCCTGAAAATATAAATACTTCTTCATAATTTTGTCAATCAAACCTTTGCTTAACTGCCAGGTTTCTTTATTCATTTAAATTCACCACATAATGGAAAAAATTAAGATACATACATGTATGCCTGAAAATATAAATACTTCTTCATCATTTTTTCAATCAAACCTTTGCTTAACTACCAGGTTTCCCATGCTTTAAGATATACTCTAATCATTACAAGGAATATGAACAACCAAATGCAATTGTCTTGCAATGAACTAATGTGATAAGATTTCCTAGTTTGCAATTGAGTGCAATTAGCTTCCTTAGCTTGAAATTGAGCACAATTAGTTTCCTTAGTTTGTAATTAAGTGCAATTATCCTCCCTAGTTTGTAATTTAACACAATTAGCCTCCCTAGTTTGTAATTTAACGCAATTATCCTCCCTAGTTTGCAATGTATTATGATTAGCCTTCCTAACTTACAATGTAGTGCAAGGGTCCTTCCTTGCTGGCAATGTATCATAATGTTTTTTGTTTCCTGGAATTGTAGTACTAAGACTATTGCTTCCATGAAATTTGTTGAGAGCTCTCCTTACTTGCGATGTAGCACAAGGATTATTCCTGACATTCTACTTGTACTAGAGATTTCACATCTGGAGGCATCTTCCATGGCCATTTACAACTATCACATCGAATACACATAAAGAAGCAGATAATGCCAATATTGTTGCAATTTTCCATATAGATTCCATACTTCAAGAAGAATGAATCTATTTTTCTCCCCCATTTTATTAATTCAACATCATTTTATAGACATCAAACCATATTCACATACTAGACAGTTTGGCATTTCCAATTGGTGTACAAGTGAGAATAATCTCACAATTTTCACATATTTTAGTATAATTTCAACTATCAAGTTCACTTTTGAATGGATATAAAGCTAGTTCCAAAAACATCCTGAATTTAATACCCGCTTAATAGGTGCAACATGCTCTCAAAGAAGGATTATATAACCTCCTACAGTCTTACTGAGTCATACAAAATCATCAACCTCCTAAAAATCCAGAGAATTATATAGGGATAACATTGCAAGTAGCTATGAGGCCGAAAGCATTTCACTTTCTCTAGTAAAATATGTGTCTAATGGGAAGCTTGAGTCAATATGTTTTAGGTAGGGTACAAATCATAATTATATTCTAATGGTTCAAAGTGGAAAAAATATCATTATGGAGCATTTAGAATTTCAATGGTTGGATTCTATGCAACTAAGGACTCCAAGGAAAACAACTAAGAATCTAGAGTTGTACAAAGGTAGCTCCCAAAAATATTGCAACTAATACAAATCTGCCACCAATTGTCTCTTTTAAAACACAATCATACAGACGAAAATAGGGTATCACAAAAGCATCAGTAACATGTAGGTCAAGGGAATGGATGGTTTCTTGTATTATAGTTTAAAGGGAGTTACAATATGAGTAATTATTAAGATAACTCAAACTACTTAGAATCATACACAACTATTGACACTTTCCCATTTAATATGTCAAAATATGTTGTACATAACCAACCTAACTAGTCTACCTACAACAACAATGGATCGACTTTCTTTAAAACTAAGGACTAAATTACGAACATGCTTATGTACAGAGGGGTGATTGAAGATTTTAAGTGAAATTTTGAAAGAAGTCTACATGGAATGTTTCTTTACCAGAGGACTATCAAGAGTTGGGTGAGTCCTGGGAAAGTTGTCCCATATGGTTTGCACTATCACACATGATTCATTATCCCACCATTCCCTAGCTCTAGGTTTTTCCTCTAGCCCATGATATTTTGAGGTGTTATCAGTTAATTTTATTCACTGATGTTTTTTTCATAAATCTTCTCTTACAAGTGATAGCCATGGAAAATCCTAGAAGTTCTATGAATGAGAATAGAAACCATTGAAAGTTGTAGACGTCAACTCTCAAGGAGAACGAGTTTCATCATTCACAAGCCAAGATTATCACTGTTCTAAAGTTCATATCTGTAAGGAAGGCGCAACTCGAGTCTCATTGTGTTCTTGTGTTGGAGAAGTGGTCTCTGTTAAGTCAGATTTTATCCTTGGAGGGGTAGCTCGAGCTCCTGGTCAAAACCTCAAGTTTCTTTACAATTGGATGAACCATATTTTCTTGGGCTGTGTATAGGTGGGTTGTGTTAAACATATCATTTGTGGGGCCTATTCTCTTTGTAACCAAACTCGACACTCATCTGTTAGACGTGGGGCCTGTACCTAGTGTGTGGATGTTAATTAATCTGGTTCTGAAGGTTCGTGGACCTTATTTGAGACTTTGGTAAGTTGTATTACCACAGCTGGACGTAGTTGTGATTTACACTATTGCGTGGAGGATATATGGACCCTTTGGGACTAGTTAACATAAGGAACAAGTGTGAAGAAATTGTGTGTATCAGTTAGGATCCCTGGATGAGTTTCACTGCCTGTTGTGCATGTAATCTTGGTAGGATTGGAGGCTTGTAAATCTTGTTGCTGTCAAATACAAGAAACTGTGCTTCCAGAATCTATTTCCTTGTGATATTGTGTTGAGTTGGTGGTCAAAATTATATGTATCAGTTGTATGTAAGTTTCTAAGTAATGAATATATCAGATTGAACTCTTTTGGGGTTTCAATGATATGTTATTTGTTCACTATTGTAAGATAACACCTACATCAGCATCTATATGATGTGTTTGACAAAATTTCTAGTTGAAATATTCACTGAAAAACTTAGAAATTTGTGGTCAATTGGGAAGTTTCCTTGTTTGGAATTTTACACCTAGTTATAAGCACTCAAGTGCCAGGATATATATTCCAAAAAAAAAAATGTAAATTAGGGCTAGGCTGGGTGGTTGTGAGGAGTGTTAACCTTCCAACCCAAGAGCAATTCCCAGAAGTGACACATTCAACTCTTGATGACCATATTGTTGTCACAGTCTTCACTCCTGTGTTGACAAAGCCTCAAACTTCTGCAGAATTAGGTTTTCCCTCACCTCATGGGGTTTCAAGCTCCTACTTTTCATATAAGCATAAATTTTCTCTTTTATAGGTTTTCTAGTTTTTTATTTCAATTGCTTGCTGGTTTTTATAATTTTTCCCTGATTTTCTTTTTTCAGGCCCTTCTTGAGTTATTGTTAAGTACAAATTTTGCAACACTGGTGCAAAATATTTTATGATGTATATTAATGAATTTTAGTTGTACCTTGTCAAATACAAGGCAAAAGATCTTGGAACATTTCTGAATTCTACATTAAGAAAACTATAAGAAAGGCCCATTGTTGCAAACTTTTCTACATAGCTCAAGGTGTCTACTATAGTTGTAATATCATTGCTTTCCAATTTTTGATAAATGGAAAACATCAATGCCCTATTTTTGTAAATCTACATCAGTCTAAAAAAATCAAAACATTGAAATAAACTCATTTCTAATAGACTTGGCATGTTTCCAATGGAGAAATTAGGGCCAACTTCTCTTCATCTTTAATATGAAAAGTATTTATATGCTTGTCTAAGGTGAATTTTATGGCTTCTTTAGTGCAACAATACAACATATTGATGATTCAGCCTTGTTGTAGATTCCTCACTCTTGTGCGTATTTGATCTTTCTCTAGATTAGTCTTTCAAGCTATTTATGACATCACTTTGTCCCTGAAGTCTGGAAGGTGAGTATTATGCAAGGCTACTTGCATTACGACTAGAATGGAGCAACATTTCTCAGTTTAAGCCTATTTTCTTCCCAGGATATGTTTCAAACGACACCTATAGCAGCATCACATATTATTCTAGTAGTGAGGCCCCATGAACAGTACTCTGTGACAGCTTTGTGAAAGTGAATTTGAAGGTGACATTGGCATGAGAAAAGGCACTTATATTCGTTAAGGTTACCAACAATATTCCCTAATCAAGTATATAGCAACTTAGCCCTCCACATGAGCACCAAGTGATCTACTTTCAAATGATGACTATGTATTGGTTTGAGAATTGGATTATGGCAACACTTTGGAAACTCTTTTCAGGAGATAGAAACAACTACTAACAACACTAAGGAAGCCATATGTATACCTCACATCGGGACATTCTCTAAGAAATTTTTGTAATTATACATCGACCAAATTTAAAGGTATCATGCTATCATTTTAAGCAATACTAGATATGGGCTTGGATCTATTGACAATGGTAGAAAAAGCACCTATTTATGGGTAGTTGCAGCAATCCACTTGGAATAGTCTATATTGTGTAAGGATGCTCTCATTTTAAGAAACACTTGCGTAGTAGCCAAAATTTGTTCCACTTTGATAGGTGTTATTCACATCGCTTTGAAAAATGTTCTTGGACTAGATGAGATGTGGTGGCTAGAGAATAAAAGCTAATCAAAGAAAAAATTTCTTGGACTAGAGTGTGTGAGAGAGAAAGGGATCAAACAAAAGTAGAATCTAAACTGAAGTAGAATCTTCTCTACATGGCGAACTAATTACCTTTTTGCATGATTGTAACTCACCCATCACCTCCCTCACCCCCTTGATACTCTTCCTTTCTCTAAGATAAACAAACTTAATTGCATGCTAGAAGTATGAAATCTTCTCAAAATACCCTCATGTGGAGTGCACCTCTTCTCACATTGTTGTTTTTATCTTGCATGTGTTAACCATGGTCCAAGTCGATTTTACAATGACAGTACTGTTCTATGCATGCTCTAAACCAATTGGTAGTAAACTGAAACAACCTCTATTAGAGTGCAACCTTTCTAAAGTATCAACTTCTTTCTAGTTATGATCACAAACCTGTTGGAAATTACCTACACTGATTTCCAATAATAATTACAACCATAGGCTGAAAGTAGGCTCTTTTAAAGCACATCCCTCCCTCATAATTGTTGTTTTCCTTTAATAACCAGAGAAATCTGCTGATAAACATCTTGATTAGAGGGTAGAGCACTAGTCCTCCATGGATGTCACTCATTTCCATTTTTAATAAAGTGAATAGATGCATAAGATAAACAACAAAATCTCGTGGGAAGACAGGTTGCACTCATGTTGATTTTACTTGAGTAGGAGGGCAAACTCCAATATTATGATACATGCAATCTACTTAACAGAAATCTCCAATATTAGGATATACATGCAATGAAATATATGTGGGAGATTCTGGTTTGAATTAGAATGGTAGCTCAGGTTGAGAAAAACATCAGGTAAGTGTGTAAAACTAGCAAGAAACCTATTCTAGATACAATGTTCCACCCTAGCCTAGGAATGACATTTTTAAGGGTTCACATGTGTGCATAAAAAGCACCTCACCTCACCTCAAGCCTCGCGCTCCACTATCTGAGCATATCTTCCATGAGGTCAAGTAGTAGGGGGAATTAGCTCTAGGGGAAATTATAATTCCCCCCTACAAAACTTAGATGAATTTGTAGAGGTATAAAGTCACAGGTAAGCACTATCCATAGCAACATATCGCAAGGTTCCATAGGGATTTTGAGTCATCATTTTTGAGTGAGATGTGTGTTCAATAATTTCTTTGCAATTCTTCAATCTAGATTTTATATGACTTGAACCATTGAATCTGGCTTCATCGAATATCCCTAAACCTAACCCTAACCCTAATGCACCTAGTGGATATCACCATCACGTGTGGATAACACTGCTTCAAATTCAAGACCCAGTAGGGTAGACTGAATGCATGAACTCATGCACCCAACACACTTAGAAAACTGCACCATTCATAAAATAGGCATTCATGCATGCCCTCCCCTGGATGGATAATTATGCCTTCCTAATTGAAGACAATACATTCATACATGTGCCTCATCCAGTGATCCTACTAAACTAATACACCTCCATTAGAGGATCTCTTATGGGCCCTCTACTAGACATAAACTTTCCTCTATACAAGCTGGAACGTATTCGTTGAAGGATGATGTTGTTGCTGAAGGAGAATAACTACTGAGAAATAGGTAAAATCTAAGACTACCTCCACTCTTGTATCAGATAAAAGTAAAACTGTTGTCAAATTAAGCAATACTGTTAAGAAATTTTCTCTTTGTATATTCAACGAGCCAAAAATGAAAAAGGATAATTGTAATTTTCTTTCACCTGACAAAATAAAGAATATAGAACTGATTTCAAAGTGTTACATATATGTGGTAATACATTATATCATATGTGGGTACATGGAGCAGTTAAAAATTAGTCTACTACCATAAAATGAAATGGAGTACAACACTATTACAAGGCCTATGGTACCAAGTGCAACATCTAGTTTAATCACAGTAATATTCATTGGCTTGTAGCAATATTCTTCTGGAAAGCAACTAAAAGAGCTTTATTACGCTTTGAATTTCAAATGCTTGTTAAAGGATCAAGTGGTGGTTGCAAAGAACAACTCAAACTGGGTGATCTTAGAACAAAATAATTTAGTATTTCCAAGACAAAATAACATTACTGATGTATCTCTGAATTCCATGAAAACAAAACAATTTGATGTATTGAAATGATATTAGGAGATTAGTAAAGAGGATCAAATTAAGTGATGTTATGGCCATACCATTGTATCCATTGACGCTTCGAGTGAAGAGACTCGGCAACACCAAGAACATCGAGTGCCCTCCAAGCATTGGTCATCCAAGACAATGTAGTCCTTGTGGTTTGTAGAGAGTCTTCTCGCTCTAACATCGGGCTCTTCAAACCAACTCTGCACAAGGTCATTACAAATGTAAAAAATTAGCAAGACACAAATTTGGTAGTAAATATGACCAAAATAAGAACTAGTGCAAACAATTTTCACAATCCTACTTTTGAAACCAACATTATAATCTCCTTAGCATTATGATCAGTTGTCACTGTTCTTCCCAGGTCAGCGAACTCAGCTCCGCCTTGACAAAGTGTAATTGCATAAAAGGAATGTCGGTCTCATGCCAATAGGTCTCCTACGATGAATGCGTAGGAACTTAGTACGTAGACCATTTTTCTCTTCGCTTAGCTACCCAGGGCTTATTTCCCTTTCCAAATATCAATAATTATTTTCCAAGAAAACATAAAATAAGAATAATATTTTACTATATTCTAAAAGGTGAAGATGTTGAAATCATGCCACAAAGTGAAAGGAAATCAAATATCTTTCCTCAAACCACCAAATATATAAAGAAAACAACAATAATTATAAAAATAAAACTAGATCTATCGATCTATGCATGAAATGAGTCAAGCGACTAAAAAAATTTGACCAAAACAAACTAAAAATTTCAAACTTGACAAAATCCTCTAAATAAGCAGAAAACAAACTGCTAAAATTTTCTAACATATCAGAGCTAGACATCAACGCAATTTCATGTACTTGAATAAACCCATTGTTTCTTAGCGTTAGACTTCTTAAATTAGTTATTTATCATTTAATACTAGGACACTGTCTATGTGAAAAGAAATAGGTCCCAGCTTCATCAAATCCAACTTCATTTCCAATCAAAGATCAAATCCAAAGGACACTAACTTGTTACTCTAGGATGGTGCTAAAGTTAAATACACAAAATAACAAAAAATAAAGATATGATGAAAAATAGACCTACAAGATTGTATTGGTCGAGTGTGACAAGGACACCAATAACTGAAACTAGAGAGATCTATAGAATGTGGCAATTACTAGTGTGTGTATATTGTGCGATTAGTGGTATGGTGGAGAGACCTACCAAGAAGGGACATTGGTCTCGGGAAAGTATAGTAGGGAGATCCATAGAGCATTTATGTAAAAGGAAGATGAGAAGTGTTGTATTCAAGTTGGGTTATGTTGTGGTAGAATTTTGTTGGTGATAATTGGTAACAAAACACTTATATCAATAGGTAAAAAGTAAATTCGGGGCATGAGTTGGACTGACTCATGTTATCTCATCCCTTAATGGTCCTAAGGACATGTGGGGACCCAAACAACTTAGTACCTGAAAGACTTGAAAACATGGCTGACAAATGACTGACAAGAAATGGCTAACAAATGACTTGAAAGTCTTGTTAAATTTGTTATTTATCATTTAATAATAGTCAGACACTATCTATGTGAAAAGAAATAGGTCCCAACCTCACCAAATCCAGCTTTATTTCCTGTCACAGATAAGAAACAAACAATGTAATGATTAAATATGAAACATCAATCTTAAAATAACATGCATCAAAGAAATGTCACTGTAATGTTACAATGAAAAATACAAATATAGAACCTATTTTTACTTGAATTTTACATATAGTAATCTTGCATGATCAATGGAACATGTATACCAAAATAAGAGTCATAGGGTATTTCAATTTCCCAGTTCTCATCTTGGTCCTCATTTTCTAAATTGTGAACATGATCTTATCTAAATGAACTATCATTATGAGCCTCCAAAACATTATGTTCTATATCAAGTTCATTAGAGAGATTTGTTATATTGTTTTCTCCCCTTCTATCATAATCTGATCGCCAAAGAGTTAGCGCTCTTTCATATGGAAAATTGTCAATGTCATACTTTGTTACATATAATCTTAAACATGTATCCACATGTTTATCAAGCTTGTTCCTCAACTTCAACTTCAAGAATGATAATGCACTAAACATTCTCTCATCCTCCACTAATCCCAAAATCATGGTTTGACACAAATATGCTAATTTGAAATATTCTGATATGTTTTCTTGCAGGTATTGGCTAGCACTTAAAGTAGTCCATAATCTTGTTATAGCACCATTTTCATTAGGATTCTCCAAAAAAGGATATTGCTTCCACATTGTTTTAGCAAAGCGTCCACCTTGTTGATACAATTTTGATGAATCTAAAATACGTTCAATTTTTTCTCCATGTATCAAGACTTTCTTGCAAAAATGGCATACTAAACATTTTAATCTTTTTCGAAAATTGGCTTTTAAAGTTTTTGGAAATTGACAATTGTTCCAATATTGAGGGTATACCACACATATGGCCTCCAACAATTCATCTAGAGGAAATCATTCTCTTATCTCTAATGATAGTGATCTTTCAATTTCTATCAAATTTTGTCTCACTGAAATCACAATATTATCAAATTGGTCTCTTGACACAGGGCAATCTTTGGTGATTCGTCTCGTATTACTAATATAATGAAAGGGAACCATATACCCACGCACTGCAATAAATAGTATCCCTTTTTCATCAAACGTCAAAAATTTGTCAGTATTTTCTATATTGATGATCTTAGTCCAACTTTTAAACTCTGGACTAGTAAAAGAGTCTGGCATCATATACAAATTATCCAATGCAAGACATGATGAATTTTTCGCATTTGTGTATTCCGCAATATACGTTGTGCGATTTTGAGACATTTTCACGAAGATATTCATTTCATGTAGCATAGGAAGAATTCCAACCAATGTCAATAATGTATCTATATTAGTTAGTCGAGAAAGAAGATCTTGAGCTTTGTCTACATTGTAGTGATTTTCATACATCAACCCTACCAAAGATTTGAACTCACTAAATAGTCTTTGAGCTGGTCCATTTAATGAGATCCATCTTGTATCAACATCTTTCAGTAGTTTTTTTTCCATTCGTAATACCATCTGCAAATTATTGAAACTCTAAATATCATTTGGGACTACGAGAAAAGTATGCATGAGTCTCACGTACAAGATCTTCAACTTTTGAAACTGATGGAAACTTGCTTACTATTTTAAATGCAAGATTCATCCTATGAGCCATACAATGAATATTAAGCATATATGGTGAAGTTGATAGTTGTAGCCTAACACAAAGGCCATTCCTTTGTCCTTGCATTACCGATGCTCCATCTGCTCCAACACATACCAACTTTTTTGCAATCATTAATTGATCCATACCACTTTCCTTCAAACCATTAAGAACAAGTTCATAAATATTTTTAGTTGTAGAAGTCTCTCTCATATTTTTAATCCCAAGTAGATAGGAATGCCTAATATGGTCATTAACCATATAAATTCTCATGCAAATCCATGAAGTATTATCTATAGCCGTAACCTCATCCAAAGACAATGCCAAAAACCTAGCATTTGCAATCTTCTCTTTCAAATCATCCTTTTATACTTGAGCTTGATATCCTGCCCATTCCCAACCACTGGTTACAAACCAAGGAGAAGATGGAAAGTTTGGCACTTGAAGAAAAGATAGCAATTTCATGTGATCTGGATAATCTTTCATAGGATGAACTTTAGATAAGATGTGAAATACAATGCTTAATTGTATCTTCTTGGATAACAAACTTCTTTCTGTCATACTTTCAAATAGAGATATGATGGTTCCTCTGCTTGCGTCAAGTTTCATCTTACTTATTAAATATTTTTTATATTCTTCTGCATATTCAACATGTCGACATTCCTCAGAAGATTTCCATCTAACAATAGATTTCTCTTTACCATTTACAATTTTCTTTTCATACACCTTTCCTGCATGCTTTTGTACCGTATCTAGCTTCATCTGAAATTTCACTACCTTTTGAGTTTTCCAACTACATGCAATACATCTAACTTGTCGGAAAACCTCGTTCTCATTTGTAGGAGGTATTTCTTCAATAAATGGAAAACTTGAGACCCAATTTTCTTGGAATCGTCTCCCTATGGTCCATTGGCCTCTTTTCCTTTTCCACGAATGGATTGTGTCACCTTCCAAGGAAAAATCTTTAACATTTTCATCACCAATTTATGTTGAAACTACATTTATCTCACCCTGATCACTTGAGGAACCTATTATTTCATCCATCATATGGATATCAAATGCATTTCCACAAGAGTTAACCTCTCTCTCAGTAATAGATTGTTCAAAGGAGCTTGAATCATGAAGAGAATGTGTATTTTTGGATGGAGCCTTTTGAAAGTATGATAATACATCCATTTGCCTTGATGGTTTCTTCCCACGATTATCTTTTGACATCTCACTGAATATTCCACAAGTAAAATTTCAAATCGATCTGCAAACCTGCATCAACAGTTTCCAAGCGTTGAGATATGCTTCATATAAATTCACTTGTTCACAGAAAATAGAATTGTACTTTGCAAAAGAATTGTTGAGTCAACATTGAAAGAACATATATCAGAAATTGAATTTTGAGGCAAAATGGAATTTCAAAAAAATTATTTAACAATGATAATGGGAAACTATTAACTTTTAAGACATAAAATATAATAATTCATTTGTATAACATTGAAACAACATCATCCTTGTAGGTCTATCTTAGTCCTTTTGGTTTACTAGTTTGGCTTGGGTCGATATCCATGCTAGATATCTATGGGTGGGCTTTGAATCATTCCCATTCCATGCAGTCAGTTTTTTGGACAAATTCTATTAGAAAAATTAGTGACTCTTTGAATTTTGTGCAAAAAATAGAATATTAATCCTCATGGATTTGAATGTAGGCATGATCTATCATGAAATCCATTGTTAAATGAGTAAATTTCATATGGATTTGTTGTAGAATTCCCTTGTTGTTTTACATTTGTGTAGCCATCTATCATGCTAAGAAGTGGGTGAATCAATGAAATTTGCATGTGTTAAATGGGAATTCTATGTGAGCATTTGTAATTCCATCTACAGTTTGCATCACGAATCCCATCTCTTCAATAGCACTAACACTTTTATTGGTTCTTACTAGATTAACACACTTCTCTCTATCTTGATGATTTTGGGTTTCTCGGGGCCATAGTGAGCGGGGTCTGTCACATAGCTTTCGCTCCCTTAATCCAGATATATATCGCTTTTGCTCCCTAAATCAGATATATATCAGATTTCGCTCCCTTAATCCAGATATATAAGAGCAGGGATGGACGGATGTGAATGTCAAATGAAAATTTTGTTGTACATGTAGTTGTATTTGTTTTTGGATGTAAAGAATAATTTGATTTATATCTCACTATAGCAATTTCAGCTATCGCTCGACTTTACAAAATGTGTGCAGGAAGGAAGAAGTTATGTCATGTATAATATCCCCTTTGACCTTAAATGCATGAATAATATCTCCAACCTTCCTGCACACATTTAAGGTCAGGTATGATATCTCCAACCTCCTTTGACCTTAGCTCCGATACATGTTGAGAAATCAATTCTTATGTGAATTAGGGTTTGATTCCTCTTTCTTGATAATTACTTGTGAATTATGTTGGCTTCTCTTACTTCTTAATTTTTTTATCTTTCATCAAGAAATTACCAAATTATATGTATATGAGGATCATAAGAATAAGAGACACAATATGTAGGCACTTGGCTAGGGAAAACTCGCTATAAGGGGAAAACCCGGTCAAAAAATCTTCCTTCAGTAGATTCAAATAAAGATAAGACACTTCCAGACTTCTTAGACCTAGGCAAAGACCTCCTCCAATCACCAAGTCAGCCCTTCCCTTCAATAGATGCTCCTTATCAAAGTCTTCAAATGACAACCTCCCAACAACAACTTCTGTCTAGAATTTCACACCCCCAACAACAGAACTTTGACCCCCAACAACAGAATTTTGGATTTGCAGTAGACACAAATTTTTGGCCCCAAAAACTTCCTAGAAACTTCGCACATGTGAGAGATAGATGGAACACAAACTTGAATTAGGTCTTCCCAGCAAACTTTGTCCTTCTCCAGCTACTTCGCTCTATTTCTGCTTCTCTTCCTTGAAGATCGAACTTGATGAGTGAATGTGACAAATGGATCGAACTACCTCTCATTATATAGCCTTTTCACTGGGTTGAATTGCCCTAATGTAGGCTGACTTCATGGAGACAGGGACGACTTGGTGTGGAGGTGACAAATTACCTTTTTGACTCAAAAATAATTCTTTTTACATGATACAAAAGCCCATCAAGGGTCTAATAAAAATGTCAATGACTCAAGAAAAAATCTAGAAGCCTTCAATGGAGGCTTTGACTTAGAAAACTTTGACCCAAGCATGAAACCCATGCTTTAATAAGTCATTTTCTTTAATAATAAATTTTATTTTGACAAGTACAATTTATGAAGACTGAAGCTAGTTACATTCTTCAACACAACAAACCCTTAATCCATTAACCCTATATTAGAAAAGTAATGTAGTTTTTTAATTGGAAATACAAACCATGGGATGAACCACTATGTGCCATAAAACCACGAAAAGAAAAAACTTTGTCATAACACATTGAAAAAATCAATTCAAAAAACTACCCAATGTTTTTTAGGGGTGTTTCCCCTGAACCCCTGTTTAGGTAGAGGTACTAACCCCGCCCAAATCTCTCAGGCAAGGGAGGCCTATGCCTCACCTATGACCCCTTTGAATGGGGGGGATTCCACCCCCCATAGACCCCCCCTGCTATCTCTAAGAATGAATCGTGAATGGGGATAGTCATAAAAAGAATATATAACATACCTAACACTTGGTTTTTCCTTTTGGATGAGTAGAGATAGACTAGGAAGATTCAAAACTTGAGGATTTAACCTGAGGTTACTTTCCTTTTCATTAGTTGCTTGTTTTAGTGAGGGATATTTAATATCATTAGGTAGTTGATATTTAACAAAGGAGTTGACTAAGGTAATGGTAGGGCTAGTGGTTTCTTATGTTTGCTTGGCCAATTGGCAATCCCAAAGGTAGGCCTTTTTCAACTTTCTCCCCATCCATCATCACAAGGTTTATCTGAGGTTGAGGGATGTCAGCTATGCTAAGGTGAGGCTACAAGGGGGAATACTCAAGTTTCAATTTCAATTGTAAATCATTATTTATAATAGAATCATGACAGAACATAACATGCCCAATTGATTCCTACAAAATATGTGTTTGGTATATTATTGTTTGCATGTGCTTTTTCCTCTTTACCAACAATTTTGACAAGGTTCTACATGGACATCATAATGGAAATGAACAATAGAGACAAATAATGTACAAGAACATCAATTTTAGTGATGGTAAACCAATTATATAACACTTGAAATCTTAATATCAAGTGGGTATGAGTGAAAGGAAGGAAGATATGTATATACACCCCACTTATAAAACCAAAAAAATACAAATGTTATACATAACCAACTGAATATGGTTATAATATGAAAAAAACCAATATCCTCAATTAACAGGTAAAAGAGACATGCACTGGAGCTAAACTTGGATATAAGGAAAATAAGGTATGCTATAGGCAGAGGAAAGTAATGAATGGAAAAGCCCTATTTTATTTTTATTTTCCTTTCAATTCCCTTAGTGATAAGGCATACAAATATATAATATGGATGGAAGAGAACGGATGAAAAGATTTTGAGCCATCAAAACTTCAATAATGAATAAAAATATACATATTGTGATCTACATCTACAATTAGAAAACATAATTGGCATACCACGACATTAGACACTCGAAAATCCTACTAAATTCATGTTACCAATCTTATAGTATCTCGGCTCTTTAAATTTCCCTCTAAACTGGTTGTAAAATACTAGTATTCACTGGAATCCACACTGAAAACTAAGCCTGAGAGCAAGGTGACCTCCTAACTCCATTATCAAATCTTAAATGCCTACAAATTAACAAACAATACTCTTTGACCTTAAAAAAATCATTATTAATAGATTAAATCGAACACTAATATCGATCTATGAATTGAATGGAACTTGCAAACAAACAAGAACAAGGTTGCGGCTTACCTGGAATGCAAAACCCCTTTAGATTCTGATTCACAAATCGCCAAGAAATGCAGGATTCTACACAAAAAGTATATATGGCGTTGGTTGCAACGAGTCGCCAAGTAATGGAGGATTCCGCACAAAATGTACACCCTGGTCCCTATGAGGCTTATTTCTCTCTGTCCTACTCTCTGTTTAAGTTACTTCACCTACTACTGGTCAAGGTCTGAGGTCTTTTTTGGCCTCCTCTAGGGCTTTGGCCCCCACAAACTCTTGCGCAAGTCTTGAGGCCTTTTGGCTTCCTACAGTGGGCAGATATGAGGCTGTTAGGCCACTTTCTACTCAAAATACCTTGATTCAGTTGAACCACTATTCAGTCGAACACTTTAGGCTCTTGCTGAGTGATGAAAGTGAATATGAGCACCGAAACTAGATCAAAGTGATGAGTTACAAAGTAGATTCGATCATGATGCTTGCCCAATTCAAGGTCCTAGCTGGCACGCTCCTACTACTACTGTGTGTAAACGAATGCGTGTTTTTGCTTGGTTAAATGCTTGTACCTCTACCTAAGTGTATGTCTGGTGCGACAGAGGCAGAGATTCAAGCAGGCAGGAGCCCTCAACTATGTCACTTTGCCTGTATCCCAACTATGTCACTTTGAGGCGTGTATTCAGCCAAGTGCTTACTTCTTTGCCTTAGTCCCAGCTTCTCTGCTGCAATCCTATGCGAGTGATTAGTACTGGTATGATGGGTAGGATTTGTGAACAGAAATCCAAGGACCAAAACTATACACCATGAACATTGAAAACCTGATTTGAAAGAGTCGGATTTGTGAACAGAAATCTGAGGACCGAAACTATACACCATGAACATTGAAAACCTGATTTGAAAACAATTTTATACACCATGAATCCGTGAAAACAAGGAGCCTCCCTCCATTTGAAAACAAATCTAACCTCCACCCTCCATTTGAAAATAAATCTAACCTCCCAGGACCAAATCGAACCTCACACACCACTCCCAAACCAGAAAAACCAAAAACAGGGCCATTACAAATGAATTTAACACTGTAAATTAGAAATCTAGTGATTTTAAGGGAATACAATCTCCCAAACTAGGCAAATCGGGCCAAATGAAGCTTCACTTGGTTTATCCGCCATTTTTATTTTGGGCTAAAATAAAAAAAATTAATTAATTTTTTAAATAAAATTGGGGCTAACTATATGAAAGGGTTTTTAATAAAAATTTCGCCCTTCTAAAATGCAAAACCCCTCAAATTTCACCTTTGAGCTAAAATTCGCCCCTAAAATTTACCATGGTGTCCGAGTTGGTCGTGACCTTAAAATTGGATAATAATCATAATAATTGACTCATGGTATTAATCTATGGTATTCATGTGGAATATAGCCTATGTAAAGAGGGAAGACTCTTTCAAAGACAAAGAACAACCTAAATCCATCTTAATTATTATAATTAAAAATTATAATTATAAATAATTAAATGAATAGTTTACACCTCTAGGGAATTGATCCCTCTCAACGCTTCATTAATTTGAAGTTAAGGAAAATCTAGACTAGTTATTTTAAAATTTTAAAATTTGTGCTTTTAAATTGGATAAGAATAATAATAATTGACTCATGGTATTAATCTATGGTATTCATGTGGAATATAGCCTATGCAAAGGGGGAGGACTCTTTCAAAGACAAAGAACAACCTAGATCCATCTTAATTATTTTAATTAATAATTATAATTATTAATAATTAAACCAGTTTAGATCTATCTCAACTTTGAATCTATCAAGCCCGGAGAGGGATCAAATCTCTTAAGGTGCTAACCTCTTTTTTGAAATCAACACTTAAGGAATAGTTTACACCTCCATAGGATTGATCCCTTTCAGCGCTTCATTAATTTGAAGTTAAGACAAATCTAGACTAGTTATTTTAAAATTATAAAATATGTGTTTTTAAATTAATTTTTTTACGACGAAATTAAATCTAAGCTAGAGAGAATAGTTTATTAGTTGAAATTTATAAAATATATAATAAATAATAAAAATGGAAATCTAAAAAACGTAACACACTGACACTTAGCATTAGGCAAGAATTATAAAATATATAATAAACAAGATTAATAGTTGCAACACAACATAATCCCTGCCTCTACTGCTAATTAATTGTTTAAAACTGTGCAGAGTGCAAAAGAAACACATTGAAAGATTCCTCCGCACTTTTGCACTCTACACAATGACATATCGTAATGACCATATTTTTTTTTATGTTTTCTCATTATTTGAGAATGCTTCGTTTCAATAATCGTTTTTGCACAACACACAATGTTCAAGTCTGCACATATTGGTTTAGCCCCCTCCACATATTAAAATGGAACAAATTCTGTGCAGAGCCTAAGAACCATTGTGAGTTCCAACAACCATTGTAGCAAGTGAAGTCGAGAAACCGAAATGATTGCATTCAAAGATGTGGATTAGCCATGTAATCTCCTAGAAAATATTGTAATGAGTCCCAAAATTACAAGTTGGCAAGAGGAATTTCTGTTATTTTTTGTCATTTGTTTTGAATGAACATTCTAAATTAGTAAGAGTAGTTTCTGTTATTTTCTTTTTATTTTGAATGAGCATTCCTTGCATTTTTGTTTGTTTTCTTTAGGAGGAAGAGGAGCTAGTAAAGGGAAATTTCATGCGTAGATCTTAACAGTGTTATTTGCGTGAAGGTAGAGGTCAAGGGAGTGGCTGCATGGGTTTAAGAATAAGATGGAGCCTCCCATTATACACAACAATGAAAGTGTTGTATGAGAAGGTGTGAAGCTTAACTCCACGAATTCTTTGGTGTGGAGCTTCGCATAACCAAAAAAATGTTGCACCTCTGCACCTAAGTCATGGGTTCTTACATCATTATGTTGCATTTTAGTTTAATGAAAGATGTGTGGATAATGCTTTGGACTCCTCCAGAAACATTGGTTCATCTAAGGTAGACACATATTTGGAAAATCAAAATAGAAATGTGTAACGTATGAATTCTCAATTTTAAATATTTTAAATCTTGAACAATGGCAGTATGGTCAAAATAAAAAAGTTATTCTAATTTTTTAACCTTATTGTAAGAAAATTAAAACATACATAAACTTCCTCAGCACAATTCAAACTTTCATTATAATCTCTGCACAAGGAAAGTTCCTCACAATGAAACAGGATCCTACAAATATGGTTCTCAGTTTACACCACAAGCTTATGATCACAAAACCAATGTGTATTCTCCACGTGCACTTTGACAAGTTAAATATTTAATTATTAAATAAATGTTTAAAACTTTGATAGCATTTTATATATCTTCTAAGATAATATGTATATATAGAGTCTAGATAAGAAATGAAAATGTACATCTGTATAACTAAATTAACTACAAAGACTAATTTAGCATTGACTATTGCAAAATGACATATGGAGTTTTGTCACAATGCTTTAAAAAATAAAACCCATTGTATGAGCTCATGCTTTGTACTTCACTAAAATAATTTATTGTATCATAAGTCTCTTATGTTTTTAGAAATTGATGAAATTTATTAATAAATAAATTTGATTTGGTCATAGTCAATATTTCATTATGTGGAGCTTTCACTCCATGGAGAAAGAAGCTTCCTTCACACATTGAAAGATTTCATTGTAAGCTCTACACAAGGAAGTCTCGCACAATGAAACATTGATCTTTGCAACTCTAGCTTCCATGCATGCATTCATTAAATGATATGAATAGCAAGGACTCAACCTGATAGATGTTAAGGTTGTCTCTAGCTTTTAATTTATTTTGGTGTGATTTTCATAATTCCTCCTTCTTTGTTATAGTCACATGCTTATTTAGTATCTTGAGTATTCATAATATGATCCACAATAGCCATTTTTGTGTTGACGTTTCAAGCCTATAACAAGACTCATCGTATTAATTCAATAACCTTCTCCAAATGTTTTTATGTAATTATTCGTAACTATGTGATTCATCTCAATTAGTTCCTTGCAATGCTTTTCTCTAATTATATGTAAATACATGATGAGTATCAATTTAGTTAACTTGTCACAAGTCTAGTTATTGCACAACATTATTCTTCGTACCATTGTCGTAAGAATTGCAACTATTTAATGTTTTGGAACTTTGGGTTGGAATTTGGCTAAATAGTTTTTTGTTAGATTATTTTTTTAATTAGTTTTTTATTGTATAAATAAATATAATGTTATGAAGAATTTTTTAAAATTTAAATTGTGCAAAATCTAGGAACTTAGAATAATTAGAAAATGACTTTCATAAATGACACTGAACTTGCCTCCATAATAATATTATTTGTTTTTAGCAATTGATAAAATTTATTATTAAATAAATTTGATCTGATCATAAAGTTAAATTAATTCAATTTATATTTATAATTTTTAGGTTTATAGTTTCGTAATGAAAGCTTTCATTGTGTAGAGAAAGTTTCCTACGCGCAATGAATGCACAATGAACTTCTTCAAATTAAAACAGAGATAAGCTTCCTCTGCATAATGAAAGCTTTCATTGTAACCTTCGTTGAAGGAAAGCTCTGCACAATGAAACATGCTCTTACAATTACAGTTCTTTGATACACTACAAGCTTATTATCACAAAAACAATGTGTATTCTCCACCTACGCTTTGAAAAATTAAATATTTAATTATTAAATAAATATTTAAAACTTTGATAACATTTTATATATGTGCAAAGGGAATATGTATATATAGAGTATACCATGAGTTCTTTAAATTCTTATTTGTTTTAAGAAAAGAAAATATACATATGTATAACTAAATTAATTACAAAGATTAATTTAGTGTTGGCTATTGGAAAATGAAATTTGGAGTTTTTCACAACACTTTGAAAAATGAAACCCATAGTTTAATGTATTATGAGATCTTGCTTTCAACTTCTACAAAAAAAATTATTGTATCATAAGTCCCTGCAATTTTTAGAAATTGATAGAATATATTATTAAATAAATTTGATTTAGTCATAAAGTTAACATTAAATTTGATTTGGTCATAGTCATTGTTTCATTATGTCTAGTTTTCATTGTGCAGAGGAATCTTCCTCCACACATTAAAAGTTTTCATTGTGCGGAGGAATGGTTCTCAGTGTGCACTGCAAGCTTATGATCACAAAATAATGTGTATTTTCGAGATGCACTTTCACAAGTTAAATATTTAATTATTAAATAAATATTTAAAACTTTGAGGGAATATGTATATACAAAGTCTAGCTTGAGTTCTTTAAATGCGTATTTTCTTTAAGAAAAGAAATTGCACGTGTATAACTAAATTAATTACAAAGTCTAATTTAGCATTGACTATTGCAAAATGAAATATGGAGTTTTTCACAACGCTTTGAAAAATAAAACCCATAGTTTAATGTATTATGAGATCTGCTTTTTGACTTCAACAAAATAATTTATTGTATAAATTAATTACAAAGTCTAATTTAGCATTGATTATTGCAAAATGAAATATGGATTTTTTCATAACTCTTTCAAGAATAAAACCCATAGTTTAATGTATTATGAGATCCTGCTTTGACTTCAACAAAATAATTTATTGTATCATAAGTCCCTGCTATTTTTAGAAATTGATAAAATTTATTATTAAATAAATTTGATTTTGTCATAAAGTTAAAGTTAAATTTGATTTGGTCATAGTCAATGTTTCATTGTGTAGATCTTTCATTGTGTGGAGGAATCTTCATTTACACAAGGAAAGCTCCGCACAATAAAACAAGCTCCTACAATTATGGTTTTCATTTTCCATGCAAGCTTATGATCAAAAAACACTGCGTATTCTCCACTTTAACTTTGATGAGTTAAATATTAAATATTAAATAAATATTTAAAACAATGATAGCATTACACATATGTGTAAAGGGAATACTGCTATATAGAGTCTACTGAGAGTTCTTTAAATTCTTATTTGTTTTAAGAAAATAAAATCTAAATGTATAACTAAATTAATTACGAAGACCAATTTAGCATCGACTATTGCAAAATGAAATATGGAGTTTTTCACAATGCTTTGAAAAATAAAACCCATAGTTCTATGTATCATTAGATCCTGCTTTCAACTTCAAAAAAAATATTTGTTGTATATAAGTCTCAGCTAATTTTAGAAATTGATAAAACTTATTACTTAATATTTTTTTTTTCATAAAGTTAAAGTTAAATTTGATTTGGTCGTAGTCAATATTTCATTTTGTGGAGTTTTCCTTGTGTGGAGGTTTCATTGTTTGAAAGTTTCACTGTGTGAAGGAAGTTTCCTTTGAACATTGAAAACTTTTATTGTAAGCTCTACACACTGAAAGCTACACACAATGAAGATCTACACAATGAAACATTGATGCTTGCAAACATGGATTCCCTGCATGCATTCATTAAATGATATGAATAATAGGGACTCAACCTGATAGATGTTAGGATTGTCTTTAGCTTTGGATTTATTTTGGTATGGTTTGTCGAATTCCTACTTCTTTGTTACAGTCACATGTTTCTTCATAATCATATGTAAATATGTGATCCATATCAATTCAATAAGCTTCTCCAAATGTTTTTATGTAATTATTTGTAACTATGTGATCTGTATCAATTAGTTCCTTCCAATGTTTTTCTCTAATTATATGTAAATACATGATGAGTATTAATTCAGTTAACTTGTCAGAAGTCTAGCTATTGCACAAAATTATTCTCAGTGCTATCATCATAAGAATCACAACAATTCAATGTTTTTGCACTTAAATAGTTTTTGGTTAGATTATGTTTTTTTTTTTTAATTAGTTTTTATGGTATAAATAAATATAATGTTATGAAGAATTTTTGAACATTTAAATTGTGCAAAATTTACAAATCAAATTTGTTATTCTCACAAATTCTTATAAAATTTTGAATAAATTTTAAAAAATAAACACCAAAAAAACATTCAAAACTTAGAATAATTAGATAACGACTTTCATAAATGACACTGAATTTTCTTTCATAGTAATATTAATTGTTTTTAGCAATTAATAAAATTTATTATTAAATAAATTTGATTTGTTCATAAAGTTAAATTAATTTAATTTATATTTATGATTTTTAGGTTTATAGTTTTTTAATGAAAGCTTTCATTGTGCGTAAGAAGCTTCCTTTGCACAATGAACTTCTTCAAATTAAAACAAAGATAAGCTTCCTCCACACAATGAAAATTTTCATTGTAAGCTCCAGATAAGGAAAACTCTGCACAATGAAACAAGTTGCTACAATTATGGTTCTCAGTTTGCTAGGTGAAAGCTTCTTCTTCCTTTACTCCTCCGAACTCTGGCAATTGTATCAACTTTATGGATATTTCTTTAGTCACTCCCCTCGGCCCCCTCCCCCAGTTATGTAAAGGACATGCAACCACGTCAGTTCTAGCATCATTGGGTAGAGAAGTAGCATAACAGTGTAAGTGCCAGACCACTCACTGACAAAATAACCACTCATAAAATTATCCTATTTTTTATTTTAAAATAATTTGTCAGGAACTGACAAATACCAAAATTAAAAATCTCTCCACTAGGGGAATTATGTGCCATCAAGGCTCTCTCAGCGAATAGAAAATTAGAAATAAGATTTCTAGAAATTAGATAATTATGCTTGAATTTGCAAAAAAATAGGAATATTCATCATTTTCCTGAAACTTTAATTAGAATAACAAAAACTTAGTAAAATAATCGAAATTCAACACAATTTGACTCTGAGGCGAGTGTTATAGACCCTAGTGAGGGAAGGCCTAACAATAAAGATAAAAATATAAAAAATGTAACACACTGACACTTAACATTATGAAAATCCATGGTGATTCAAATGTGAGTAGGAGCCCAAATGATGTGTATTATGCAAGATTTATAAAATATATAATAAGTAATATAGATAAAAATCTAAAAAATGTAATATTCTGGAAAATTTAATACAAAACCAGATATTATTCATTCATTATGGGAAAATCCATAATTTTCGAAGATTGAATCGACCATCAGTTCCCAACCATGGGGAGCTCTATCTGATGTTGTGTCAACATTCACTATAAATCTGCTTTCTGGTTTCTGTTATGAGGCTGTCATATGTCTGTTTCAACTTTCTCACTTTCTTGTGCACAATATGAGGGGCACATGATATGTAAATCTTTAGTGATATTCCATGGTGAACACACATGATGTGTATATCTGATTGTCGTACTCTTTATTACTGAAGTGACTTTTCTAAAACCTTAATGAGTGTGCATTTCCTTACATATTTACATAATATATTTTAATTTATTTATGGGTTACATTGAATATATTGGATTTTCTTTACATTAATTTTTTGAGAAAAAATGCATTTTTATTATTAAGATTAAAAGATGTATTTAAAATAATGAGAGAATGAAGGGTTCATATTTAATCACTCTACCTGCTGAAGGAGTTACGCAGCCTTAGCCAGTGAACACAGCAAGAAGCTCGTAGCTGCCCCTTAGTGGCCTCCTGCTGTTGGGGACTGAGCACCATGGACACATCAGAGGACAAAGAGCCTCCCTCAGATCAACAACATGAAAATGAAGGAACAACAAAAGCTTTTGCCTCTCTCATTTCTGCAATGGGCCCGACAAAGAACAGACCATCAGTCACCAAGTTTGTTAAAAGATTAGAAGACATCCCGGAAATCTCTCTCCCTCCTGCCCTTCCCCAAAGAGCAACACTTTCTCTAACGGAGCATGGATTAGTGGGGTAGTTGACTGGGTTATGGCCATCACCCAAAACTGTGCAAAAATGGGTAGAAAGGAACTGGACTATGTCAATAGATGGAAAAATCTCAATCAGGTTTTGTGGAAGAGGTTACTACACCTTTCACTTTGAAACCAAGGAGGATCGAGATCTAATTTTCAGGAATGGACCTTATTTTACAGATACAAGGGGTTTGTATCTAAACAGATGGATGCCAGATTTCGACCTAGAAATGGATGTTCCCGATGCCATCCCCATCTAGGTTAGATTGCCACACCTTCCCCTTCACTGTTGGGGGGATGATTTAGTCAAAGCCATAGGAAATGCAGTTAGGAAATATATAGATAGGTGCGAGCCAAAGGAAAATATGCATGCATGCGCCAGAATTTGTGTAGAAGTGGATCTTGGGAAAGGGCTACCAGAAGCTATCAAAATCAAAGTGGACCAGTGGATGCACATACAACAGTTGGATTATGAACAAATCCCCTTCAAATGCAAGGTATGTCACGAATATGGTCATTTTTCAAATAGATGTACAAAAAAAAAGAAAATGAAAATGAAAAGAGTGAAGATCCAGAAAATAAATGGGAACATGTTAAAAGAAAGAAGACAGTCCACAAACAACCAAATCTATCTTCCTCGCAGCCCTCCACATCCTCTGATCTCCATCCCCCATCACCCAAAGAAGATAATAATCCTCTGGCTAGCCTCAATCCTTTTGAGCCTCTGGATCCTTCAGCTCCCCCTTCCCCTGGACCAAGATCCAGATCCAGATCCCCACAACATACCCCCAACCCCCTTCATCCCCTCTGGTATCAAACTCTCACACCCCCCCCCCCCTCAGTAGACAGAATTCTAACCAGAAAATAGTCAAAGGAAGCACCCCCAAATGTAGAATATAAAAAAAAAGTAGGAAGAAAGACAAACAAAGAACTCAAGGATGAAGCAATAGCTAAGGAAATGGCATTAGGAATGCAACAACCTATGGAAACCTTCTTAGGAAGGAGTACAGGAAACAACAAAAAAAGCCAGCAAAGAGGGAAAGGAGACATGCACCACCCAACAAGTAAATAATGATAGTGATCTCTTGGAATTGTAGAGGAATGGGATCATCAGTCAAAGAAAATTCCACAAGAGACATTCTGGCAAAAGAAAACCTAGACTTCCTTATGATTCAGGAGACAAAAACAAACAGCCAAGAAACTGAAAATATAAAAAAAAAAAAAATCAGAAACTGAAAATATAAAAAAAAGAATCAGAAATTATGAAGGGGAAGCAATACAGGCAACAGGAGCGTCTGGAGGTATTTGCACAATATGGAAAAAAGGAACCTGGGAATTAATAAAATACAAAAAAGACCAGCATTGGATCCAAACAGATCTAATGCAAATCAGTACAAAAGAGAGATACAGTGTTATAAATATATATGCCCCAAATCACTACAAGGAAAAAGAGCAATGTTGGGCCACCATAAAAGAAGCACTAAAAGAAATACAAGCTGGGAAAATAATACTAGGAGAATATTTAAATTTGGTAAGAAGTATAGAAGAAAAGTTTGGAGGAACATACCACACAGATCAATCTAGGGATATTCTAGAAGAAATAATGGAACAACACAATTTAATAGACATCCCACCAAGCAACGGGAAATACACTTGGAGCAATAAAAGAGTGGGCAAAAGCAACATAAAAGAAAGGCTGGATAGAATTCTGATACAAGAAAACATAGTAGTAGTGCACAACTCCATAAAATAAAAAATTTTACACAACACATCATCTGACCATAAATTGGTGACAATATTCATGGGCAAAATGGAAAACCAGGGACCGCTCCCGTTTAGATACAGCTCAATTTGGGACAGCAACACATAAATCAACAAACTAGTCAAGGAAGCATGGGAGCCAAGAGTAACAGGATCACCTTAGTATATTTGGGAAACAAAATTAAACATTGCAAGAACCAAATTAAAGCAATGGGCAAGAGCAAATGAAAAAAAAAAAAGTTACAGTAGAAAATGGAAAGCATGCAAATTGAAAAAGAAAACAGAGAAGAAGGAAAACAAGATTATCTAAGAGAGAAGGAAATCTTTTGGGAAATATATAGGGAAAACAGGAAAGAAGAAGAAGAGGCAAGATTGAAATCCAAAAGTTTGTGGCTCAAGGCAGGGGACAAAAACACATCATTTTTCCACAACACAATGAAAATAAGAAGAGAAAGAAATCAAATAGAAAAAATTCAAGTTGAAAGCCAAGAGGTCAAAGGTGCGGAGGAACTAAAAAAAGCAACCTATCAACACTTTAAAAACTTACTCTCAGCCAACGAAGAAATGGCTGAGGGTGAAGATTTCTTAAAGCACACAAAAAAAATAATTAAAAAAGAACAAAATGCAGCAATGTGCAAGGATCCCACAGAAGAAGAGGTAGTGGCGGCCATATGGAGCCTGCATCCGGACAAAGCCCCAGGGCCAAATGGTTTCACAATAGCATTCTACAGATCTCATTGGTATACCATCAGAAAGGATTTCTTAAGAATGGTGAAGAATGTCTTCAAAAAAAAAAAAATAGGAGGCAACACAAAATCTTCCTACCTTGCTCTAATCCCAAAGGAAGCAAACCCCTCAACTTTCAACAGGTTTCGCCCTATCTCTCTTTGCAATTCATCTTATAAGATAATAACAAAAATAATTGCAAATAGAATCAAGGAAGTACTTCCAATAATCATATCTGAAAACCAAGGAGGATTCGTGCCCAATAGGCAAATCATAGATAATGTAATTATTGTACAGGAAGCCGTACACTATAGTATGCTAAGGCAAGAGAAAGGTCTCATAATCAAGCTAGATATGGCTAATGCTTTTGACAGGGTCAGCCATTCATATCTAATGGCTGTCCTCCAGAAACTTGGTTTCTCAAGAGATATAATGGAAGTCATACAGGCATGCATTTCTACTCCTTGGATTGCCCCCCTCATAAATGGAAGGCCCAGTGACTTCTTTCAAAGCACAAGAGGCCTTAGGCAAGGTTGTCCTCTCTCTCCCTTCCTATATATTATAATGGCGAAAACTTTAAGCAGGGCTTTGGAAAATCAAAGAAAGGAAAGAAACATCACAGGGATCAGAATAGCAAAAGGAGTAAAAATAATAAACCACTCACTCTTTGCTGATGACACATTTCTGCTGGGAGGGGCCTCAACAATAATAGCAAGGAGGTTCAAAAAAGTTCTGGATGATTTTTTACAGGTTTTAGGTGGGCTATTAAACAATACAAAATGCAGGATATATGGATGGAATACCCCCCCAGAACTATGCAAAGGATCTCACAAATCTTAGACATCCCTGTACAGGAAAAATGGACACACTTCTTCTACCTGGGACTTCCAATCTCAAAAGAGAACATGAAGACAAAAATATGGACTAAACAAATTGAAAAAATGAAAAACAAATTACAAAGCTGGGGTATGATGTGGCTGAATATGGCAGGAAGAGTAATACTAATCAAAGCACTCCTTTCAGCACTACCTATCTACCAATATGCAATAATCATGGCCCCAGCAAGTACCCACAAACAAATGGAGTTAATCTTAAGAAGCTTTTTGTGGCAGGGGGGGAAGCAAAAAAACAAAAAAAATTAGCCTGGTCAGGTGGGAGCAAGTAGTACTACCTTATGAATAAGGAGGACTATCAATACGGATACCTGGGCTCATGAATGCAGCAATGGGAATGAAAATAGTATGGAGACTACTTACAGGAAGAGAGAGTTGGTGGAAAAAGACTCTTTTATCAAAATATATGGATGGCACCAGGGAAAGATTGCTTAATGGAAATATCCCAATAAGACAATGTACCCAAGTTTGGAAGCTGGTTAAAAAAAAAAAAAAAAAATCCATTAATGAGTAGATACATTTCTAAAATCCCAGGCAATGGAAAAACAATTTCAATTTGGGAGGACAAAATCATGGGAAAAGAACCACTACAGACTCATTCAAAAATTGAATACATACAAGAGTGGATGAAAGGTAAAGGTTTCAATACTTTACACTCAATCTCTCTATGGAACCAAAAGGAGTGGCAAGACTGGAAAATCTCAGCAATTCAGCAGATCTGGAAGGGCAATGGAGCAAAATCAGGCAGCTCTTAAAAGAGGCAGCGCCAATCCACCATGATGAGGAAGATGAATATCTTTGGGACCCAAGTGGTGGACATTATATAGTTAGGACTGGATATAAAATCCTTCAAGAACAACCAAATCAACATGATTGGGATTCTTGGAAAATAGCATGGAAATCAAAAAGTTTGCCTAAGATCAAAATGTTCATTTGGACTCTTTTAAAAGGGAGAATATTGACCAGTGAAAACTTAAAAAAAAAGGCTTTCAAGGTCCAACACGATGCCCATTATGCATGCAGGCTGAAGAAAATATACAACATCTTTTCCAAGAATGTAACTTTGCCAAAGAATGTTGGCAGCAGCTGATAAGTCCTTTGGAAATAAGAATAAATTTTGAAAAGCCCTTGCTGGATTTTCTTCAAACCTTTGAAAAGGCCTACCCATACACAACAAAGAAAAATGCCACAATTCAGAGAATATGGAAATGCATTCCAGTGGTTCTATGTTGGAAAATTTGGTTGACACGAAACAAGTGCATTTTCAAAAATCAAATCCCAAGGATAGGGAAGACCCTCTCAAAAATGTGGGGCCTAACTTCTGAAATACTCAATGTCAAAGGAACAACTCCAACAGACTATAACACTCTTCAACAGGAAGAGCGAGATTGGCTCAGCAAAGCCATAATAAATAATAATGGGCAAAAAGGATAGAGGAAGACAAACTCAAGAATTATATGGAAAATAAGAATGAGTGAAGAGGAACTGACAAACTGGAGGAAAAATCAGAATAGATATTGTCTATATTTTGATGGGGCTTCAAAGCATAATCCAGGAAAGGCAGGGGCAGGGGGAATAATCCTCGATCCTGATGGGAAAGAAAAGGTCACTTATGAATGGGGATTGGGACAAATCTCAAATAATAAGGTAGAAGCATACAACTTGTTGATGGGAACAAGAATAATAAAAGAAAAGAGAAATCCAAAACCCTATCATAATAGGAGACTCAACCATAATAATAGAGGCAATGGCAAGAAACAAAAATCCAAGCAATGAGTTCATGAACAAAATTTTTAGAAGAATCAGGAAGAACTTGGAAGGCTCTGGCGATGTAATCTACAGACATGTCTTGAGAATTCACAATCAACAGGCAGATTATTTTGCAAACTAAGCAGTGAAAAAAATGAAGGGCTTGTTCGTGAAAACCAGGAGGAATACCATAGCTCTGTTCCTTAATAACCAGCAAAAATCACAAGTATAAAGCTAAACAATTCCAAAGGAAAAATCACAATGATAAAAGCAATAAATCAAAAAATGACAGGTATAAAATAGCAAAGGACACACCACTGCAGAAACAACCAGGAAATCACGGGAAAGCAAAGGAAAAACCATGCAACTTCAGACTCTCGCATGAGCAACAACAGGAATGAAGATTGTGATCCTAGTCACAAGAACCACGCTGCAATTTATCTCATCGAAGGCAGGTTTCGGGCTGAGATAAAGCACTATAAGAATAGAGGGTACATTCACAAAAATCACAGCAGCAATTTCAGCGAGGAAATCTCCATTTTCCATGTTATTATAACGATACTTTGGTTTCAAATCTCCTCCCTGTCTTCTCTAATAGCCAGCAGTGTTTCCTCTGTTCAGCACGCAGACTTCATCTTAAGCCCCCTCCCTTCTTCTTACCCAGCTTGCTCTCTCTGTATCTCTTCTCTCCCTTCTCTCCCTCCTCTCAGCGAGCACAAACCCCTTCTGAGCATCCATGCCCTCCATCTTCCCCTCTCATTATCTCAGCCCTCCTCCCCGACTGATATAACCAGACTTTGGCCCTCCTTCAATTCTGTCATTCGCAGGGACTTTAGCTCTACCGGTTCACACAGGAAAAACCCGTCCGAGCGCTTTATCTGGACCTCAAAAAATCATTCATTTGCATCTATTATTACCGTCGGGCCCGCTCTCCCAAGCCTTCTCCGCAGAGCTGCCCCCTCCTATCTCCGATCTCCGATCAAATCAGGATCGTTGATCGGGCGCTCGATCGGATGGTCGTCGATTAACCGTTTCAATCAAATTTGCACGACTCTCCCCAACCGTCGATCTGTACTCATTGGATCGGACGGCTCCCACCGATTTCGTGCGGACAACAAGCACGGAGATTACTCGCCCGAAAAGCGGTTTTCTCTCTCTCCTCTGATGCTACGTGTCACCTGGTCAGTGGAATCGGGTGACCCCTCCCTTTTACCACTTATGGTTTCTAACCTGCCCGAAATACCATCTCCGCGTTTAATCTTGCCTTTCTTCTTGGTTAACGTGTGGACTTGTTTACGCTCGATGACCATAGATCTCAACCATCGACGGTTGTGACGGCTCCTCCAATCTTCTCTTCCATCAGCACCTCTGGTTAATCCCCTCCGTTCATCCCATGATCCCAATCTTAGTGATTTAATCTTGGCCGCTACATATCCAACGGTTTATGCCAAAAGGAAAGTGGTCAACAACAGCAAAAGAAGAAGCATCTCAGGCAACACAAAATCAAAGAAGCACAACAGAATTTGGAGCAGTAAGCAGAGACAAAGGAAGAACAGGCAAACAAATCAAATGGAACTCAACCCACTGAAGAAGAAGCAGTGGCATATCACAAAAACAACTCTTCGAGCAACGAAGGAGAGAACTCGGTCAATTATGACAAGAAGAAACAGTCAACACAGGAGCAATCAGTCTATAAGCCCTAAAAATCTGTCAGAGAGCCCATGATATGCAAATTTCTCTTTCTAGTAGGTCAATTTGTTAGGCAGTAAACTAGAATACTCATAAAATTACATGAAGTCCTGAACACAAGCCTAGGAGAAGAGACTGTGTTCCTATCTCATGGCTTAGATTTTTTTCATGGTATAGTCTTTTGTAATAGGAGCTTGCTCCATCAAAGCTTTTGGTAATATATAAACTACCCGACCTTGTTAAAAAAAAAGATGTATTTAAATATAGTTTTAGGGTAGTTGAATTAGCTATGGTTGTGAAAATGAAGTGTTATGTGTGAGGAGGTTTGAGGTTAAAATCCCTTATTTTACATGTGCTTGTGGAAGCGACATACATAGGAACCTAAAAGTTATAGTGGTAGTGATTGGAATCGACCCCCAGAGTTACCAATTCCTCTAAACACACACACACACACACACACACATATATATATCTATAATTTTTTAATCCCAGAGGAATTCAACAACACGTGTGACATGTGGCTACAAGTAAACCTCTGGGGTCTACGCCATGTCCTCCTCTCCGTAAATTGGGTCACAACAACCAGGGAGATTTGAACCTTGGATCTCTCAGCTATATCAGGATTCATGTTACTTCAATCATCAATTGAACTGTTCGAGGAAAAATAAAATTATACATTTAAATATAAGAAAAAATATAATTTTTTAAAAATATAAAAAATTAAATTAAATATCATGGAAATTAAATTTATTTTAAGACATATGAAATGAGAATGAGCATCAAAATAATAAAATATATATTTAAATATAAGAAAAAATATAATTTTTTTGAAAATATAAAAAATTAAATTAAAATATCAAGAAAATTAAGTTTATTTTAAAACATATGAATTGAAAATGAGTATTGAAATACTTGTTATGAATGACTATCAAAATATGTAATAACAAGTTCTTAAAAATAAAATTTATTATTATAAGATATTTTTATTCAAAATAATATATACATTTTTTGGTGAATCAAAGACTTTTTATTAAGTTAAAAGATTACATGTTAAAGTATAATATTTCAAAATTCTATTGGCCTTACTCTTACTAGAGTTATTGGTTAGTAGATGCATATCTAGACACATAGAAAACTGCTAGAATAACCATAACAACTAGAACAAAAAACACAAGCAATACAAAAAGATCTTCAAGATCAGAATACAATCGATCACCATTAGAAATGTTGGAAATAATACTGAGAGGGGGGGTGAATCAGTATTATCAGGTCAATTATTTTTCATTTCACAATCAGATTTGTATATGCTACTTCAGTTAGTAAGAACCACGTATGTACACAACTGCAGTTAAGGAAACTAGCGTATAACCAGCAGACTTGTAATTTAAATTATTCTTCAGATGTTGATCATTAATCTGTGCATCAAACCATATAAACAGTAACCAGGAACAGTAAAACAAAACAGGCAGTCACACATAAGAATACAAGATATAAGGTGGAAACCCAATGTGGGTGAAAACCACCTGCTGCAATTCATCTCTATCTTCTTTTAATTAGAAACATCTTTTTACAATGTTTCTATACTAGTGCAGTCTTATACTAGTACGTTGGCTGCTACCTGCAGAAGGCTACAACCTTCTCTCGTTTTCCAGCTTCTCCAGGAAGGGAGCTACAACCCCCTTAGCTCTTGTACTAGTTGATGTACTAGTACATAGGTGCTGACCTACAGAAGGCTACAACCTTCTCTTTCCTTCCAGGGACCACGTTTCATAAATTATCAGATTGGATCCATGAATAACATCAATCAAACATCAAGTATATCTACATCAACCAATCTCCTTTTCACCAAACAAAACTGAATCAAACAGTCACTTCTCTGAATGCTGTACCTAGAAAACATTAATAGTAACCAGAAACCAATCCTGAACACAGAACACTACAGTAATAAACAGAAGTAGCTAAAACATATTTCATGAGACGTACGCTACTTCAATATGTAGAACCTGCATGCATACGCTGCTGTATTAAGTCCAACCTGCATACATGCTATTTTGAATTACCGAACTAGCGTGTATACGCGCATTTGCTTCGCTGAACCTGCGTATAGATCTATAAAAGATAATCATACCCTTTTCAGTTATTCAGACATACCCAGATCATCAGTTTTATAGATCAAGTCATGCGCCAAATATAACATATCAAATCACACAAAGATACTTCTATTCAAGCCTTAAGATCTTGACCCATCAACAGAACTTATCCTTCTTCTTGCGCTCAGGTTCCTCCTTGGTTCAGATCCAACTATGCACCATAACCCAATTCTAGATCTTGCTCTTCATAATATATTCAATGCTTAAGTGAATACCTTTGCCAAATGATCTCCTTCCCTTTTTATAGTCTTAGGCCTTACTCAAACGATGGTCCAAAACCATAGATAATCAATACCATAGACCTAATACCTGGGTTCAACACATCGGACGAGATACCATGGTCCAAAACCATAGGTCCAAATACCAAAGACTAAATACCATGGACCAAAAATAAGTTTTCCCACATGTATGCACTTTTCCTTGCATGAAAGTGTGTGCATACATATACACCCCTTATGATCGTTGAACCTACGTGTATACGCGACTTGGTTAAGAGGAACCTGCGTATATCTCTTTTCCTTCATTCCGAGAGCCTGAACTGTGATCTATCATTTGAGTGAGTTGCCATCAAGGACAACACCTGTGTCATAGCCTGTGTCATAATTCCAACAATATCCCCCTTTGGACTTGATGGCAACCCCAAGTCACTCAAATTCATTCTCCCCCTTTGTCATCAAGGGAAAAGGGTTATGCTCCCCCTGAGTACATGCTGAAATCTCTGCTCTGCTGTGCTATCCATGCTCCCCCTGACTGTAGGCAAGGTCTGCAAGAAGATGTTCTACAAGAAGAAACATGACTTTATACATCATAAATGACCTTCCTATCACCAAAGACTTATACATCCATCCGTCTCCCAACCAAGTGGGGATATACCAATATTGACTCATCCACCCAACCAAGTGGGGAGACACCAAAAGTTTACACAAGATAAAACAAGAACATTACATCATCCATCCCAGGCATAGTGGGGAAACCAACATAGGCCATTACATGACCTTGATAATAAAGAAATACATGACATAGAGACTAAATATTTAAGACAAGACTATGATAGTCATCAGTAACTAACATCAGCAGCATCTGTCAATCATCATCAAAACCAGCAACCATGATCTCCCTCTGCACCTGTTCCACCTAAAAGAAAATGAACCAAAGATCTTCTAAGGTAATGCCAACAATGCATTATTAGAAGTATATGCTCCCCCTGAACCTGTGCCAGATGGTCTCTGATAGACCCATAACAAACTCTTTTCATCCTGAGTCTGGCTCCACTGTTTGTCTTTAACCCACCATATATGCGACTATATCCACAGAAATATGCGTATGTATGCGGATATGCTTCATCAAACTCGCGTACAACCCCTGTTCTCTGAAACAGATAATTTCAATAGCAAAATGATGCATCAACTACTCCCAACTTTTGTCTAAGGTATTCAAATGTTTCCCTGGGCAGTGGTTTGGTGAATATATCAGCAACTTGTTCCTTGGAGGGAACATACTCCAATTTGACCTTTTGTTCAAGCACTTGTTCCTGAAGAAAATGATATTTGATAGGTATGTGCTTGGTCTTTGAATGCATGACTGGATTCTTTGAAATACTGATTGCACTTGTATTATCACAAAAAATGGATATAGGTGGAGTACAAGTGATTTGAATATCTTGCAATGTTTGCATCATCCAAAGGAGTTGTGTGCAGCAAGATGAAGCAGCCACATATTCTGCTTCAGCTGTAGATAATGCAATTGAGCTTTGTTTCTTGCTGAACCAAGATACTAATCTGGAACCCATAAAGAATGCACCACCACTAGTGCTTTTCCTGTCATCCACGCTTCCTGCCCAATCTGCATCTATATATGCATGAAGTGTGAGATCTGTATCTCTAGGATACCATAAGCCATAATTTTGAGTTCCTTGAAGATACTTGAAAATTCTTTTGACTGCCTGAAGATGAGTTTCCTTTGGATTTGCCTGAAATCTTCTAACTATTCCAACTGCATGCATGATGTCTGGTCGGGTACCTGTTAGATAGAGCAGACTTCCAATCATTGATCTATAGGTTGGTTGATGCACTGCTGCTGATTCATCATTTGCGCTGAGGCTGCATCCTGTTACCATAGGGGTACATACTGGTTTCGAATCCTCCATCCCATATTTCTTCAAGATCTGCTTGAGGTACTTGGTTTGTGATAGAAAAATACCGTCTTTGTTTTGTTGGACTTGTAAACTAAGAAAATATGTGAGCTCACCAAGTAAGGACATTTCAAATTCTTTCTGCATCACCAAAGCGAAGTTTTGACTCATGGCTTCTTCATTGCTACCAAAGATGATGTCATCAACATACACAACAAGTATTAGCAATTTATCATTATCAATTTTTATATATAGATTGTTATCTATTGATCCTTTTGAAAAACCTTGTTGATGGAGGTACTTATCCAAACGATAATACCAAGCCCTTGGAGCTTGTTTAAGGCCATAGAGATCCTTTTTGAGTTTGCATACAAGTTTTGGATCATTCCCAAGGATGAATCCATCTGGTTGCTCAATGTACACTTCTTCTTCTAACTCTCCATTTAGAAAGGCAGATTTCACATCCATTTGATATACTTTGAACTCCTGAAAGCCAGAAAGAGCAAGGAACATTCTTATGGCATCAAGTCTAACAACTGGTGCAAAAGTTTCTTCAAAGTCTATACCTTCTTGTTGAGCATACCCTTTGCAAACAAGTTTGGCCTTGTTTCTAATGACATCTCCATTCTCATTCAACTTGTTTTCGAATATCCATTTTGTCCCTATGACATTCTTATCATTTGGTCTAGGAACTAACTCCCAAGTGTTATTCTTTTCAATCTGATCAAGTTCTTCATTCATGGCCTTGACCCAGCATTCATCTTTGCATGCTTCACTTAAATTTCATGGTTCAGTGGAGGAGAGCAATGCTAGATAGCTTGAAGCTTCTGAAATAGTTCTTCTTGTTTGTACACCTGCCTCTTTCTGCCCCAAAATTTGAGTTTCTGGATGATTCTTCTGGACATACCTGGATGGAGTCTTTTCTTCTACCCTTATCTATTCTTCTGGTTCCTCATAGGTTTCTTCTTCATCATTAGTCTGATTTGATGTTGAATGATAGTCCTCATCATCTTTGAAATCTTTAGATTTTAGCTGCCTTGAAATGTTTCCTTCTTCATCAACCACTACATCAATGATTTCAACAATTTTTCTAAGTCTTTTATTGTAACACCTATATCCTTTGCTTCGGAGAGAGTAACCAAGGAGAATGCCTTCATCTGCTTTAGGTTCAAACTTGCCAAGGTTTTCATCAGTCCTTTTGATGTAGCATTTGCTTCCAAAATTTTTGAAGTATTTTACCATAGGAGTCTTACCATACCAGAGTTCATGAGGAGTTTGAGTGCTGTTCACCCGGACGTTTGTCTTGTTGAGAATAGTAATGGCAACAAATGCAGCTTCACCCCAGAAGGTTGCAGGAGTTCCAGACTCATCAAGCATAGCACAAGCCATTTGTTGAACCGTTCTGTTCATCCTTTCTACTACTCCATTTTGCTGAGGAGTCCTTGGAGTAGATAATTCCCTTCTTATTCCATGTTCTTCACAAAAATAAAAAAATTCATTGGAGGTAAATTCCCCTCCTCAATCAGATCTGAGGCATTTGATTTTGCGATCTGATTCATTTTCAACCAAGGCTTTGAATGCTTTGAACTTTTCGAAAGCTTCGTCTTTATGCTTCAGAAGTCCTATCCAACACATCCTAGAAAAGTCGTCAATGAACAATATGAAGTATTCTTCTCCTCGAGGTGACCTTTTCCTGGATGGACCACATACATCTATATGGGAAAGTTCAAGTGGCTTACTTGATAATCCTTCCTTCTCAGGGAAATTAGTTCTGGTTTGCTTACCAAACTGACATGATTTGCATATAGTATTGTCTAGAATTCTGATGTCAGGGAGATCACGAACTGCCTGATATTTGCATGCTTTCCTTATCTGAGAGAAGCTTAGATGCCCCAATCTTTTGTGCCATAGCCAGTGTTCATCATTCTTGCTTAGATATCATTGTTGTTGTCCTCCCTTGAGTATGTATAAATTATTTGGAGTTCGTATGCCTTTGATCACCGTTTCTCCTGTATCAAGCTCATGAACAATACATCCATTTGATCAAAATATTACCTCATTTCCTTGATCACACATTTGACTGACACTCCATAGATTATGCTTTAAGCCATCAACATACATAACATTTCCAGCTTTGACCTTTTCTTTCAAAAGAATAGAACCTTCACCATTTATGAGTGCAGGGGTGTCATTTCCAAATGAGACCTTCCTTTCCTTTTCTAAGGCACTATATGACTGAAGTTTTTCTTTATCACTTGTCATATGTTTTGAGCATCCATTGTCGATGTACCACTAATTTTCCTGTCCTTCCGCATATACGGCTATACCACATCTTTCTGGTTGCGGTTCTTTCTTCCTACATGTTTTGGGACTCAATGAAGCTTGCTCCTTCTGAGTTGTTTGCTGAAACCTACTCCTGCATTCAGAATCTTCATGACCAAAGTTGTTACGGACAAAACATTCTATTTCATTTTCAAGAGCAGAAAAGTTATTGTAGGTTCTTTTCATGATTCGAGTCACACTCCTTTGATTTCATGATTCTTGGGCATGATGGTCTTGTAGGTAACACATTGAGCTGCTTTGTGTCCAAATTTATGACAAGAGAAACATTGGCCATTGAAGAAATTCCTGCGATTATCAAACCTTCCATCTAGGTTATTGTAGTTTCCATAGACATTCATTCTTGAGACAAACTGAGAATGATTTACCTGTGGTTGGTTGTAGCTTCTGTTCATCCTTGAAGTAGATTGTCCCTGATGTACTTGGTGATCTCTGTTCATCCTTGAGGTAGATTGACCCTGATTTACCTGGTGATCTGCTTTATGCCTTTGTTGTTGATTGTCAACCTGTTCACTTCTCCTTGCTGCATCAAGATAACTTTTAGAGGTGGATGGCTTCTGTGCTTGAGATGCTTCTTTAGTATATCCAAGACCTGTTTTAATTAGTGGAGAATGCTGCACTTTGATAATCTCATCTAAAGTTTCAGATCCTTTAGCAAATCTAAGATTAAGAGCTTTTGTTTTCTCAATGTCTTTTCTAAGTCCCACAATTTCACATTCTAACTTTTCATTGTGTTTTTCCCTTTCAGCAAGTTGGAATGTTAGAGTATCTATAATCATACTCTTTTCTTCTAAACATATTTTAAGTTTAGAAATTTCTTCATAGAGATAACTTTCATCTATAGATCCAAGAAATCATCATCTTCAAAAGTCATCAAAAGTCTATAATCATTACATTGTTCATCTTCATCACTAATTGAAAATCCATCACTGTCTTCATGTGTATAATAGCTCTTCTTACTTATATTCTGTTTGTTGTTCCATCTAACTGGTTCCTTAACTTTATCAAGCTTATCTTTATGAGGACACTTGGCTACATAGTGACCGAATCTTCCACAAGCAAAGCATTTGAAAGGTAGCTTACCTCTAAATCTTCCAGAACCCCGTTGAAGGTTTTTGACAAAGTTTGATTCTTCCTCTCCTTCTGACATATGTCCTGAGTCATTGTTATCTCATTTTCCTAAAGCTTTGAATGCAACTTCTCTCCTGTCTGATGGTCCCCCTTTTCTCATTTCGAAAGCAGTTAGGATTCCGTGCAGCTATGACATGGTAATACTCTATAGATTCTGTTTTTCTTCTATGGCAGAGACTTTTGATTCAAACTTAGAAGACAAAGATCTTAGAACCTTTTCAACCAAAGTAACTTCTTTTATCTCTTCACCCAAGTTTTTCATACGATTAACAATCTCATCTATACGTAAGAAATAATTAGCCACACTTTCATCATTGTACATTCTGAGATTTTCATATTGAATTCTGAGATTTTGTAGTTTTCCACGTTTTACCTGAACGTCTCCTTCATAGCTCAGAATGATCTTGTCCCATATTTCTTTTGCGGTTTTGAGCTGCATAACCTTGACAAATTCTAATTAAGATAAACTCCCTAATAGAGTATCGACAACCTTTGCATTTGTTTCATACTGCTTCTTACCAGCCGTATATGTAGGAGTTTCTGATGGAAATGTGTATCCTGCTTCCACGATATCCCAAACTTCTGTACCAAGAGATTGAAGATAGGTTGTGATTCTTACCTTCTAATAGACGAAGTTGCTCCCATCAAAGATTGGTGGTCTGATCGATGCCTCTTTTTCGTAGTTGCTCATGATGATAGATCTTCCTTCAAGTGATCAAGCTTCTTCTGAAGGACCTGCTCTGATACCAATTGTTGGAAATAATACTGAGAGAGGGGGTGAATCAGTATTATCAGGTCAATTATTTTTCATTTCACAATCAGATTTGTATACGCTACTTCAGTTAGTAAGAACTGCGTATGTACGCAACTGCAGTTAAGGAAACTAGCGTATAACTGGTAGACTTGTAATTTAAATTATTCTTTAGATGTTGATCATTAATCTGTGCATCAAACCACATAAACAGTAACCAGGAACAATAAAACAAAACAGGCAGTCACACATAAGAACACAAGATATAAGGTGGAAACCCAATGTGGGTGAAAAACTCCTGCTGCAATTCATCTCTATCTTCTTTTAATTAGAAACATCTTTTTACAATGTTTTTGTACTGGTACAGTCTTATATTAGTATGTTGGCTACTACCTGTAGAAGGCTACAACCTTCTCTCGTTTTCCTGCTTCTCCTGGAAGGGAGATACAACCCCCTTAGCTCTTGTACTAGCTGATGTACTAGTAAATAGGTGCTGACCTACAGAAGGCTACAACCTTCTCTTTCCTTCCAGGGACCACGTTTCATAAATTTTCAGACTGGATCCATGAATAACATCAATCAAACATCAAGTATATCTGCATCAACCAATCTCCTTTGCACCAAACAAAACTGAATCAAACAGTCACTTCTTTGAATGTTGTACCCAGAAAACATTAATAGTAACTAGAAACCAATCCTGAATACAAAACACTGCAGTAATAAATAGAAGTAGCGAAAACATATTTCATGAGACGTACGCTACTTCAATATGTAGAACCTGCATGCATACGCTGTTGTATTAAGTCCAACCTGCATACACACTATTTTGAATTACTAAACCAGCTTGTATACGCGCATTTGCTTCGTTGAACCTGCGTATAGATCTATAAAAGATAATCATACCCTTTTCAGTTATTTAGACATACCCAGATCATCAGTTTTATAGATCAAGTCATGCGTCAAATATAACATATCAAATCACACAAAGATACTTCTATTCAAGCCTTAAGATCTTGACCCATCAATAGAACTTATCCTTCTTCTTGTGCTCAGGTTCCTCCTTGGTTCAGATCCAACTATGCACCATAACCCAATTCTAGATCTTGCTCTTCATAAGATATTCAATGCTTAAGTGAATACCTTTTCCAAATGATCTCCTTCCCTTTTTATAGTCTTAGGCCTTACTCAAACCATGGTCCAAAACCATAGAGAATCAATACCATGGACCCAATACCTAGGTTCAACACATCGGACGAGATACCATGGTCCAAAACCATAGGTCCAAATACCAAAGACTAAATACCATGGACCAAAAATAAGTTTTCCCACATGTATGCACTTTTCCTTGCATAAAAGTGTGTGCATACGTATACGCGCCTTATGATCGTCGAACCTGCGTGTATACGCGACTTGGTTAAGAGGAACCTATGTATATCTCTTTTCCTTCATTCCGAGAGCCTGAACTGTGATCTGTCATTTGAGTGAGTTGCCATCAAGGACAACACCTGTGTCATAACACCAAACTTGTGTCATAATGCCAGCAAGAAATATAAATAACTGACTAGAGCTGGATGGTCCAGTACAAAGCTAGGTGAAGTAGTAGATATGAAGTCACACTCGATGTCCTTCTCCATACGGGTCAATCTACCATTTATCCCATCCATCTCCTCTAGAATGCACCTTTGACCCCTCATTAGGTTAGCTAATTGATCATTCATCTACCATTGGTTGCACTGGATATTATTCATGAAGCTTATAATTGCATTGTGGTCATCATGTCGAGTCTGACTGAGTTGGTCTAGATTAATAGTGATATGTCACAATGCATTGCAAACATTATTTGAGGGAGGGGGATGCCCTATGCTGCCAGGTGGCTAAGTAGGTGCAGGGTTGATAGCCTCACCCTATCTAGGGTTGTGTTTCTTGTGCCCCCCATGCTTCCCCCTATCGCCTAGACCCCTTCTTACTCTTCCACAGTGTCACAACATAGCTAATTGGTCATCTTTACAGTTAAAAATGAGTTTCCTCCAACTAACAATGTACCCCGTAAATAAGTCAGTCTCCCCAATTCCATTGAAACTCTAGCACAGACAATAGTTCCAACCACTAGATAAAAAGCCAAATTCCACTATGGCCTCCGAGAACCTCTGGTAAGGTCTCAAGATAGCCCCACAATGGCTAGACTTACTAACATTAGCCACTCAGGAGGTCGTATGAGACCCGAGGGTATAATATAAAACCAAGAGCCTGAGCCGCTTAACTCCCTCACCATAGCTACCAGTACTATCCCAAAGAGAAACATCGTGCACATAACCTCTAAGTTGATACAAAGGGATGATACCAAATCTTGATACTGGCTCAAATGAGCTCAAGACCATGCTAACAAAATGAGTAATTCCCACTTCCTTCACCAATAAGTGAATGTAAACCACACCACTAAGGGTCGAAGGGCTCACTCAACCTGCCAAGAGAATGTCCTATCACAAATCTCTCTCGCCGAGCCGCTCAACCCTCCAACAAAGTAATAAAGCCCATATAATCTAGATCTAACACAGAGAAATGAAACTAACAAGAATATCACCCAGACATTGACATTTCTAGATTTTCCTTTTGACCTAACCCTCTAGGCACAAATGAACAAACGAAAGGATAAAAAACATAAACATACCTTATTTTGGGCTTGGATTTTTCATGACAAATTTTTGACCCAATCTATTGTGCCACAACATAACCAACTTCAAATAATTGCTTGTCCCTCCATGAGACCCCTAACAATCACTCTATATACCATGTTCCCAATTGAATTTTTGTAGATTTGATAAACCACCATCCTTATCGCCCTGGACATGATAGATACTGCCCCCAAAAGACACTCTCAGAATGAGTAGATTCCCAACCAAATTCCAATCACCTTCCTACTTGGTAGCAATAGGTCGGATATCTAGTCTCACCCATCCCATACCAGATTCGACCAACCACGACTGGAAGACCACCCTCATGATGAGCAACTTCACCTCAGCCATAAAACCTGACATCACATTGATTAAATAACTAGAACCCAACTATATCCGCAACATTATCCTTCGCACGGGACTGCATGACTGCAGGGTGCCACGCCACCCGCTCTTAAATGACAAGGGGATCAGTGGGGTGGCAAGCACCCACCTTGATCCCCATATTCTAATGCTCTAACACCTCATCCAGGTATTCAAACCAATATTATATCCAATTTAATATTTTATTTTATTTTTTAAACTATAAATATAAATTGTATTAAATGGGGGTTTTTCATAATATTAAATCTATCTATTCATTAAAAATTGCAATTTTAGTTGTGGAAAATTATAATTTCACCAATAATTAAATTTAGATGATAATTATGAGGAAAAGTTCGAAAATAAAATGTTTAAACTTATCCTTTACCTAATAAAATAGAAGATATTAATTTTGTATAAACATAAAAAGGTAACAAATCTTTGATCAGGTTCTCACCTCACTTAGTGATTAATGTGGATGTATAGTCTGAACAAACAACGTAACTCACCGACCTTGCATTAAAATATCTTTGCCAAATGAGTGTCATTACATGGGCACCAGGGTAGCCATAACACTTACTCATATTTTGAGATGGAGATCCTTCACGAACTAGGTTTGTATCTAGTTTAAGGTGCAGATCCTCCTCTCTATTGGTTCCCTTCTCCTCCAGAACCTTTCCTTCCCTACATAGTATCTTTGTCACAAGAAGAATTATGGAATATTGCTTCATGTTTATCCATCTCTAAATTATCTCTTGTCTACGTTGGCACTTTCAGACGTAGAAGGAAACTCTCGAGGGTGGATTGCTACAATTGGGCTCTCATGGGTCAACTCTCTACTACTCGAGAGTGGTATTTTCATCCCTTCCACTCTTCATATTCTTTGTTCCCTTCCTGGTATTCTTGCTCAGCTTCCATGACAAGGAAACATGTACGTAGGTGAGGAAGGGGAGGTCATGGACTGGTGGGTGGATCCTGCGCTCGATTTCAAGTTGAGTCTTTGCCATGCCACCACCAGGAACAAAGCCCAAATTAAATTCTAGAGGAAATCCATGATGCTAAGGAAGAGATTTTATAAAACATCAACATATTCTATATTCACAAGTCCTAGATGGAGTAGCTATTATAGACACCATTATACAGGGGGGGAGACATAATCACTATAGCGTTATTGGCATATTAAGCTTCTCTTAGGGAAAATTATTGTCTATGGAAGAGAGGTTGAAGATAATCTCTTACACAAATGAAAGGAAATGACATTTCTTTTGCAGTAAGTGGAGGGGTGTAGGGCTTCCTAGAATGCTTGGAGATTAGTTTTCTACGGAGATCCTTAATGCCTCCTTGTAGCAAAGAAGTAGACAATCCCATCAACCTAGATACCTCCCTATCCTCATGATGCATAGGTCATCTTTCATGGCTTCTCTTATTTCTTTTACTTATGAGTCTTTCAAGGGCATTGGTTTCCTACCTTGAATTAATTAGTTTTTCTTATGCTTGTCTTAAAATTGTTGATTTTTATTTTTTGTTTTTATGGTTTTGGTTATTGGTTTCCCCTCTATTGGGACAATATCCATAATTTCCCTTCATGTATATTAGGTCTAGACACTGGTAGTCAATTTTTGGATAAAAGTTATGACATTATGTAGTCTCTAGTTTGGTTTCCTTTGCGACATACTAGAGACAACTAGTATATGTAAATTCATGTAATTTATGTGACAAATGTAGAAATTCCCACCTGTAGATCACCTGATAATGCAATATACTAAAGCAAAATACTTGATCTACTTCTACAACCAATTTAGTGGAAGCTTAATCGAACATGAGCAACATCAACAAGAACACATATAACTGATATGGAGAAATCAATCACACATAACACATAAGATATAACCAGGGGAAAGCCTCAACCTAAAACCCCAACTCTATATTATCATACAAGTGGAAATATAGCCAGTATTACAAAAAGAATCAGCTCAAAAGATATCTTGCTCTCTCTGCAATACCTCTGCTGCTCATAGACAGTCAAAGGCCTCTATCTAACCTCTGGTCTGCCCTCCAAGCCTCCTATTTCTTTGCGCAATTTTGATTGGGGTCCAGTGTAGCCACTTGTGTGAATTGGCCTCTTCACACACTCACTAACCTCTGATCCAACTACGCGGTCCTGAAGGAAATAAATCCTAATCCATGGATGAACTTCCTTTATAGGAAAAATTTCATCCAACTGATAGTACACTATCCCTTCTTTGACCTCAACTAGGTCTCTGTCTGAACTGACATGAATGAGTTATTCATGAGAGAATCTTCAGTTATCTGAAGTGCAGCAATTATATGCAAGCATGCATTAACTAACTGAACTCACATTAATTTAAACAAACTGTTTAAATCAATCTAATTGGACTTGACTCTATTAACTGAGCCAACTAATTACAACTCAAATTAGAACTCATCCTTATCTCTTTAACTGATGGATAAATTCCTCAATTAATAGAGAAACTATTGCATGTCCTCACATAGACTTCATGTTTGATTTTTCACAACTAATTAACTCATGGAAAATTAATTAATTTATTTTCAAACAACTGTTAAGTTCAAATTCGAATTTTACTTCCTATTTTTAGTCTAGGGACTAACTAAAATAGGAATCCATCCTAAACTGCTAAAAATAGCAATTCTATTTTTAGCACTTCCATTTTTCATTCCCTGTTGCCCAATCCAGCACTGGTACCCAAACTACTATTTATAGCAGTGCTATTTTTAGCATTTCTATTTTTAGCATTTCTTGTTGATATTTTCAACACTCCCTCTCAACAAAAAAGGCATTCAACTCAAACCCGATCTTGTACCTCTGGAATGTTCTGCATGCAACACTTCTACGAAGTGTGGTTGCTCTAGCAACTCTCGAAACAAAAAACTCCCCATTGACCTCTCTGTTGGGCTAGAAACATACTCTGATGTTGAATCTCTACCTGCTGCTGACAAGTGCTCCCTCTCTGACCTCTGAGCTGCTACAACACTCCATGCATCTCGCACCGTTGCACACCTCTCTGTGCCATCCTGCACTGGTGCAACATTCCTGTGCCTCTCGTATCGTTGCAGCCTACTAGCTCTACACAGTCCTGGGACTCCTGCACTGTAGCTCTCTCTACCACTCCATCCGCATCTGTCTCTACCCAATCATTCAATCTTTCTACTCCTCATCGGGGCTCCTATATCAAAGTCGAATTAAAGAGGTTGGGTACCTCAAGGATCCTGCCCCTCCTCCTTGGGACGATCACTCGACATCGCCCCACCTCCTACCTGGAGGTATGGTTTCATGTGATCCCTCTGCCCACCTAGCTCAAAGTTTACCCCTACTGGAGGTCTCTGCATGAGTAGATGTCTCTACTCGATCCCCTCTCAGCTTCTTTAGTTGTGGCTGCTCCATAGCCTCCTGAAGCTGCTTCACTAATCGTGGCTCCTCCACAATCGTCTGAGACTTCTACTGGCACTTCATGTTGAGAGGTAATGTACTCTCCCTCTCAACCACCAAGTCTCCATTATTTGCTTGCTACTCAAGGCTTTGCATGCATCTTGAACCTTAAGAGCATACAGGTTCTTGACCTGTGAACCGATCTGCTTCACCTGTCTAGTGATGATGTGTCTAAGCAAAACCTTTCCCTTAGTGAAGACTACATCGTAGCCTCTGTCTTCCAGCATCGCAATCGACACCAAGTTTCTCTTGAGTCCAGGTACATACTTGACACCGGTCAAGGTAAGGCGAGCTCCATGCTCCCTCTGAAAAATAATTGTGCCTACACCTGAGACACTATACTTTTCATCACTACCCATCGCTATGAGTATCTGGAGATCTTTCTCCTCCAAAGTACTAAACAAACTCTTGTCGCCGATCATCTAGAAAGAAGCTCCGCTATCAAGAAACTAACCACTTACCACCATGGATGAAGCCATGCATGCGAACAGTGTGAAATCCAACTCGAACTGTGAGGCCAGTGCCTCACCTTCTAATCCTTCCACGGATCCCTTCTTGGATTTCCTCAGTGGACAATTTGTAGCAAAATGGCCCACCTCATGACAACGAAAGCATCGTACTTTCAATTTGTCAAACTTCTTCCCACCATGGGAAGAACTAGATTCGGAATGAGAAACCTTCTCCTTCCCCTTCTTCGCCTCACTCGCTAAGGCATAGTTTTCTTCATCCTCCATGGATGAAGAACCATCTCTGGTGCTTCTTGTTATCTCCTCCTACATCAAATCCGACCAAAGTTTTTCCCAATCTGGCAGTTTCTCTCTTCCATTAATTGAGTCCTGGTAGCTATGCCAGCTCTTAAGAATACCAAGGAGTGCAAGACTCACCATGTCATCATCAGCTATTGTGATCCCTACACTTCCAAGCTCATCCCTACATGCTGTGATCTTATTCAGATATGTAGAGATTGTGTCGCCCTTTTCACACTTGATCTTCTGAATCTTGTCTTTCAGTGCTAACTTCTTCTGATCACTGCTATTCTGATATAGATCTTTCAATGTTTTCCACATTGAAAACGGTGTCTCCTTCCCATGGAGACTCGATACTATGTGATGTCGAACTCCCTCCAGAAGGATTCTCCTTGCTCTAGCCACACATTTCTTCCATTCAGCCAATTTAGCAGCACCAGCCGGCTTGGGGACTTCTTGATCAATGAAGTCCTTTAGACCGTTATCCTCTAGTACTGCTTCCATGCGATCCTTCTAGGCTATATAATTCGAATTGCCATCAAAGGAATATTCGAGTCTCAAACCATTAAATGCCATAGGTGAAATAGAGATGTGATAAGAACTCGATTTCTATATTCAGGAATCACAAACTTCAACTTCTCCCTTCTTGTATATTGTTCTTCCTTGATCACCTTTGCTCCGATACCATGTAGAAATTCCCACCTGTAGATCACCTGATAATGCAATATACTAAAGAAAAATACTTGATCTACTTCTACAACCAATTTAGTAGAAGCTTAATCGAACATGAGCAACATCAATAAGAACACATATAACTGATATGGAGAAATCAATCACACACAACATAGAAGATATAACCAGGGGAAAGCCTCAGCCTAAAACCCCAACTCTGTATTATCATAGAAGTGGAAATATAGCAAGTATTACAAAAAGAATCAGCTCAAAAGCTATCCTGCACTCTCTGCAGTACCTTTGCTGCTCATAGACAGTCAAAGGCCTCTATCTAACCTCTGGTCTACCCTCCAAGCCTCCTATTTCTTTGCGCAATTCTGATTAGGGTCTAGTGCAGCCACTTGTGTGAATTGGCCTCTTCACACACTCACTAACCTCTGATCCAACTACGCAGTCCTAAAGGAGATAAATCCTCATCCATGGATGAGCTTCCTTTATAGGAAAAATTTCATCCAACTGATAGTACATTGTCCCTTCTTTGATATCAACCGGGTCTCTGTCTGAACTGACATGCATGAGTTATTCATGAGAGAATCTTCAATTATCTGAAGTGCAACAGTTATATGCAAGCATGCATTAACTAACTGAACTCACATTAATTTAAACAAACTATTTAAATCAATCTAACTGGACTTGACTCTGTTAACTGAGCCAACTAATTACAACTCAAATTAGAACTCATCCTTATCTCTTTAACTGATGGATAAATTCCTCAATTAATAGAGAAATTGTTGCATGTCCTCACATAGACTTCATGTTTGATTTTTCACAACTAATTAACTCATGGAGAATTAATTAATTTATTTTCAAACAACTATTAAGTTCAAATTCGAATTTTACTTCCTATTTTTAGTCCAAGGATTGAGTATAATAGGAATCCATCCTAAACTGCTGAAAATAGCAATTCTATTTTTAGCACTTCCATTTTTCATTCCCTGTTGCCCAATCCAGCACTAGTACCCAAACTGCTATTTATAGCAGTGATATTTTTATCACTTCTATTTTTAGCATTTCTTGTTGCTATTTCTTGTCTGGTTTGGTTTCCCTTGCGGCATACTAGAGATAACTAGTATATGTAAATTCATGTAATTTATGTGACAAACACAAACCATAATAAGGTAATAATAAAAGTCTTATTAAAACTCAGGTGACATAAATAAAAAACAAGGAAGAAAACATGGGATGGAGGGGAGGGAATGGTTTCAATGAATCAATATAGCAGAAGGAAGGTGTCCATTGGAGAAAGTGATGTCGAGACATGTATAAGAATGTTACAAGAAGAGAAAATGAAGAAAACTGAGAAAACAACACTACTACATAAACCCTTCAAAACAAATTAATAAAATCAAAGTGCGAAACTACTTAAAACTTAACATCTCATAACATGAAAATTAGGTAATAGTATATAACTAAAAACTAGCTCACACATGTTGAGATGTGAAACAAAATAGAGATATTTAAGGAGTTGTAGGATCAAAGGTTTTATTGAATATATGGAAATGGGAAGATAGAAACAGAATAACAATTTACCCTACATCATGAAACATACTAGAAAATTAAGGAAAAATCATATTTCCATATCAAATGTGAATCAACATTTAATGACAATTTGATGAGAATTAAAATAAAATTTATTTTTAAAAAATGATACAAATAAAAAGCGAATTGTTAAAATCCGACCAATAACACAATTAGTTCTTATAACATCAATATCTTTCTAATTATTATATATATTATTTTCTTTTATTTAAAATAACACATAAAATAAAATTTATCTTCTTTTATATATAACATTCATTTTTATTTATTTAAATTCAATAAATTTATTTATTATTTATTTCTCTAACTCTAAAATAATATCATCATCAAAATCAATATCTATTTTTATTTTTATGAGTCACAAGTTGATCAGTTAAATCTATCTACTTGTATTTATATATACATTTCTATATCATTTTCTCTCTAAGATTGTATTATGAACGAATTGATAAAATTTTATTATAAAATAATTTAGTAATAAAAAAGTTTACATAAATGTAATGCTCCCATTGTAATCATTCTTCACTCCTCTTGAAATGGCCTTTTTTAATGGTCAAGCAACCATCATGGTTAATCCATCATGGATGGAATTACCTTAAGCATCATATCATTTACTGTATTTGAAAATCAAGTTCAAAGTGCAGTAAGACTTGCAAACTTTAAGTTCATAGCCCATGTACTCAAACATCATAGGAATTTGCTTGATGGATGACCTGGTGTACCCACTGGTCTTATTATTATCGTCGATGATGTAATGATATGACATACAAATTATCTTTATTATTAAAGTTTTTGTTATTTCGTTTCTCTTTTTAACCAAATTTTATTAATAAATTGAACCGTGAAAAATAGGTTATTGTTACTCTCAATATCATCCTAACTATTTTTTAGATGGCCATGTGAAATCTTCCTTCCCCATGATTAACAATCCTTCCCATTGCATCGAGTCCTTGCCCTAGATGGGGAAATTTTACTCACTGTGGGGAATTTTTACTCATTGTGGATTTTGGTAAACCACTTGCCTTAGCGAAGAAGTTTCCTTTCTTTGACATTGTAATAAAGTGGTATCTCCTATTAGCAAGTGCTCTTCATCTTGGCATTCATGGTTTAATCCATTATTACTCACTCAATACATTTAAGTTCAAGATTTATAATGTCCAAGTGTTCTAAAAATTCCAATGTGTGTCACAGAGGTGGAAAGTATGGATGATGACGCTCCACATTAAATATAGGTTGTAAGTCAAAGAAACATGGAAGAGTTAATTTAAAATCATTCTTACTTGTAGCCTTGGTGATACTGTGAGATCCATATTGGAGTGGTTTGAGATAAGCATGGGGTTGTGAGTTACTCTCTTTGCAAGTGCAACCATACCTTGTCACCAACTTCAAATTAGTGTAAAACCAAATGTTGATCATATTTGTACTTATGTTTATTGTTTTGTTTTTACATAATATCATGACTATCTTGTTGGATATGTTGGATCCATTCAAACAAATTTGTTTCTTTATTTGCCTCATTCTAAACATGAGAGGATATAATGTGGCTATATACTGTCACAATGTTTATAATGAGGCAAATAAAGAAACAAATTTGTTTGAATGGATCCAACATATCCAACAACATAGTCATGATATTATGTAAAAACAAAACAATAAACATAAGTACAAATATGATCAACATTTGGTTTTACACTAATTTGAAGTTGGTGACAAGTTATGGTTGGACTTGCAAAGAGAGTAACTCACAACCCCATGCTTATCTCAAACCATATATATATATGAAGCAAATATGTGAAACATGCATCTTACACTAACCCATGAGAGAACAATGCTCATCAATTAAATAATCACAATTGTAATAATAAATAACAAAACATTAACAACACAATTTACTAGGGAAACCCTTTCAAGAGAAAGTCCATACACTCTAAAGCACATTCAATATACTATCAACAACTAAATGGTTACAATATGCTATAGAGTCCATATTATCTTAACAAGAGTGTTAAATGGTGAACTTTAGGCCTATACTATGCATCACATCTACATTGGCCACCCAAGCCTATATGGGCCAACAAGCCAACTTCTAAAACCTACATCATGGGGCATATTAAAATGTATCATTCCAAGATGTTAAATATGTTTTACTATATGAACTACCATGGATTACTCAATACCATAGGCCCATGAACATTGAACAATAAATATATCATTGCTTGTATCAAGGTTGCCTTAACTACTTTATGACCAAGTGAACATTAACCCAACATTCCCCCCTTTAAACTTGATATGGGATAAATGCTTAGACCCCTCAAATTTTATTAGCATGGTATCTAAGAATATAACATGCCCTCTATCACCCAAGTCTACATATAGATTGTACATTAGAAACCATCAAACATTTATTACCCATTCCTACAAAATGTCTTACAACCTTGTGCGCATTTATGATCTGAAATTGGAGGAGAACTTCTCCTTCCTAAAAACTCATTGTTCCCTTGAGACACTTTGCAAGGAAAAATGGGTCTTATGAAAAAACTAGTTTTCAAAGGAGTCTTCAAGGACTATGAGTTAGTTTTCCATGTAAACTTAAAACATAAGAAACATCTCATCATTTAACCCATACAGGCATTCATGAAGGGAAACAACAAAGAATTTGGTGATGGAGTTCACCCCTCATGGCTACATCTCCGAGCTTGCCAACATAGCTAGACCGCTCCATATATTCAATGAAAAAAAGAACTTATAAGTTTGTTGATAAAAAAAAGTGGCTAGTTTCCCCTTCAAGGAAATGTTCTCCTGCAAATAACTCTCACTATAAGCAGCATGACAACCTACAGTCAGTCATGAAACCATTAACAATAAAAGTTGTCTCCTACAAAGACCTAATACTCCATTTGAAAATGAGCATACAAGTACTTCAATTCCACATTGAAATACAAAAGAAAGCTTTCCTCAACAAGACATAGTGAGAAAAGAATAAATGAGTTGAACCCTACAAGTAACAACTATTGCAGTAAACATCTGAAGGTAAGAAAACCCCTACAAGGCCTTCTCCATGCTCAAACACCTTCAAGAACTGCTCCAAAACACTGATTGATCCATACATCCATGGACTTGAACCTGCAAAAAGTCTCTTCATATGTGCTCTAATAAGAAAATAGAGGTCACCATTGGATCTAGAATGTCCAAAAACCCCTAGATAGACTCTTCTTGAGCTCCAAAAGGCCAAAAACTCTTCCTATTATGGCTCTAACAAGCATTGTCTACTCCTCTGTTATCTATGCTACAAATTAGACTAACAATGTAACTAAGCGACAAATCCTCCCTATTTTCTGCTGTGAAGGAGACAAATTCGCCAGCCAATGGCACATTTTTTTGGACCATTAATTTGTCCAATAATCCTTAAGTGCGGAAACTGTGGCCACATGGGCCATGCAGTCGGGGGTCGGGGCTAACCACCTACCCTCATTGGCCTTTGTCCCTTAACGTCTAGGTCATGGTCATATTAATACCCACGGGGCCAAGGTCCGGGCCAATGGCCCGCCCTTTCCATCAGAGCTCCCTTGTCGTGGTGCCACAGTCATATTAGAGGAATAAAACCAAGGGCTAGTCCCCTTTACCTACCTCCCTATCGACTTCCTTACCATGGTCCTGCGCAGGTTCAAATGACCAAGGGATATGGGCTATCATAAGCCCCCTCTCCAGTTGTGCTCTGGTAGTCCTGTCGGCAGTTATTTGGGAGTCATGTGACTAGGGCTAGGGCCAACCCTAAGCCCCCTCCCACTGGTGCTCATATTCCTCTCCCGTCGGTGGTCGTGTGGAGTCCCATGACTAGGGGTCGGGATAAGGTCCAAAGCCCAAAAAATCCTTGCACCCAAGGTTGTGTGGTGGTAGGTGACCAGGGGTTGTGGCTGACAGCCCAAACCCTCCTCTCAAACATGTGCCTATTAAAACATAAAAGATGTTGAGATCCATAAGGGGTAAGAACCACCTACTTGGAACATTGACAAGGAGTTTGGTTGTTGGATGCAAGGCTGCAGGTTCAAATCCTGCTCAAGTTGTTCGACCATAACCATAATTTTGACCAACTATGGGGTGCCACATGGCGGCCTCTGGTTGGCCCACATGGCACACCCTAATTGGTCCATGTTGGCCGGATAAGTCGTTCTTGCGGACAAGACCGACCTCCCTAGTATCTAATGATATCTAGCGACAAGCAAACCAAACAAATTCTATCTTTCTCTAAATATGCAATTTATAAATAAAGTTAAACAGGTGTTTTTAGGCCTACCTCGAGTCCAGTGCTAGTTTGTGGAAGCCATGCTCCGTTGATCCAAATGAGCTTCCTTGTAATGAATCTACAAACACAAACAAGCACACACATTAAATAGCACCTGAAAAACCAATATAATAAAGCATATTTATCATGATGATCAAGGAATTCATGAAACAAACCATATAAGACAATTTATTGAGAAAAATGAATCTGATTGTATTAACTTTAATCAAAGAAGAACTTTACAACCTTGGTGCCTTGATTTTGTACAAGATCCTCCCAGGGTCCAACAAGAATCTCCTCTACTTTGACAAGTTTCACTCTCTTCCCAATGAAGCCAAAAGGTATGTAATCTATCCTCTCAAGCTTAACTAGGAAGTCTCAATTCCAACAGCATTTACCCTCAAAAATGTTCAGCTTCTAACCTCTCCAGCAACCAGCCCAATGCCTTAATTTATAGTGTAATGGAGGGAAGTTACTAGGTCCACCTTCAAAGGGATAAAGCCCTCCTTCAAAGGGATAAGCTCCTCTCATCAAGGGATTAGCTCCTTTAGTTATGGGATGCATGAACCACCTAGGAGCGAACCATCCACGTCAAGATTCCTTCTAGAATCATCCAGAATTAACCCAAAGTGAGTTTTTAAGAATAAACTTGCGCCTTTTTTACTTTCACAGGGGTCCGCACCCACTCCTTTAGAGACAAAGCGGGCAGGTCCGCAGGTAACATGACCAAGGGGTGCGGGACCGTAGGTAACAGTAAGAGAAAGTGTGGAACCAGAGCTTTATTGATTTTTAAGGACTTTCTCTCATTTTTAAAGCTTGACATGAAGAGCTAAGGTTTGAGACTTGCTAAGGAGGACAGTATGAATGATGATAGACCCATACTGACTGCAAATAGTCATGGTGACAATATTTTGTGTAACAGATTGCCCCCTAAAGTGCGAAGTCTGTAGTAGATGAGGATTTCATTTGTCATTTAAGAAGAGTGAAGTACTTTATCATTTCGAGGTTCATCTTGTGGAGATCCCGGTTGGAACCTGTAAAAACATTCAATGCAAAATATATATATGAGATCATATCATCGCTGAGGTAGGCATTCCCATACTCAGATCAAAGCTGACTAGAAAACTAACTACTGCTTTGATATAGGAATGATCTTGTAATACATCACAAGTATAGACACATGTAGACACAGCATGGATGCAGCCATCTGTTTATGAATATTCCACTGTATAATGAATACAAAATTCCTCGCAGCTTGGATGGTGGAAACTAGATCCAGGGTCTTGATTTCTACTTCTCGAAATAGTACGATTCTATCCATGTGAATGAATGTGTCGAAGTCGAACATGGTAGAAACCACTTGATTACCAGTCAATGATGTAAACTGTTAACAAGTGTGAGAGAAACCACCCGTAATGTCAATGGCTCTCAAAGTACTCAGTACAATCCATGAGATGTGAATAGATGTGTTGATGTCGAACATGTCATGGAATCCTTTGATCGAAGGTCAATGATGCAACCTATCGTCGAAGGCGAGAAACCTGCCATTGAGGTATGCAGATCCCAAGGTACTGACGATTTCTAGATCATCTTTCTAGATAATGAGTTGAAGTCGATAGAAAGCGATCCATCGTAGGCAAGCCCACAACACGAAATCATAGATCAAGTTTTAAGAAATATAGTTGCAAGGAATGACTCAGGGATGGTCAAGATGGATGACAGATATTTTGCAGATGAATGGTTTATTCACACTGACCTCTTGAACACATAACGACACAGCAGATGGTTTGGTGACAATTGACCCAAAGTTAATACCTAGAAACCGACTGAAGACTTTCAATATGGTTTGATCAGCTGTTAGGCAAAGGATTTCCCAACCCAGGTGAATAAAAAGTGTCGTGTTCAAGAGTGGTTAAATGTTTCTGAGACACAAAGTATGAAAAATAGGCTCATTTTTCTCTCTTTTCCCCCACCATTTCTGGCAAGTACCTCTTTATTTTTAACAAGCTTGAGGAGGATAACATTTGCTTGATTATAAGCTCATCCTTTGGATGAGTCCAACTTAGCTTAAATTCGAACCTTAAGAAGGAGTGGTCCGTTCCTGTTTGTAATTGAATAGGTCCTTTACTGTTAAATTTTAACGAGTCTAGTATAGGAGAAACTCGGCGTTTTTCAATTTTAGAAAGTCTGAAAAACTTAAGAAAACTCCATGGTTGTCCTTTTCCGTAAATTTGTGTCTCCCAAGCCCAAAAAAGTATAAAATAATACTTGAGAGAACCGCTTGATCATTACGACCAAGGAGTACTTTTCATAATTAGTGTCTCTGATCCGAAAAAGTAAAAAAGCGATCAATGACACGTCATTTTATAACCAATATCGAATTTGAAACGACAAAAATCCGGAAATCTTTTCATGTTTTTACGGTCAGAAAAGGGCTGTAAGTGGACCGTCTTTTTAGTTCCGTTTTAACGAGCTTAAAAAGAAAAACTCGGCAATCTTTTCATATTTTAGGAGTCAGAAAAGAGCTTAAAGGTGACTATAATGTTTTTCGTCAAAAATGACCAATTTTGCCTGAAAAATCTGTTATCCTGCACAAAAACTCAAACATTACTCATACCTGTTTAAAATAGATAAAAATGCTTCAAAAGTTACCTCTTTAAAGTGAAAAATAAACAAATTAAAAACTCATTTATTCAAAAAAGCTTATAAAAAGGGCTTTTGTAAATTCATTTTTACCGTTTGACTTCAGAGTGAGAAAAGAGAGCTTTTGGTCAGAAACTTCCCGTGAAGATTGTGGAAAATCCGTCCGTTGGAATCGAACGCCGTCTCCTCCAGGTAATCCACATCATCTTACTCTTTCATTTCATCCATTTGAAATTTGTTTTTAGGCTTTTATTTTGTTTTTTAGGAAATTTTTAGGTTAAAAACCCGCACGCGAGGGTCCGCAGGCATAGCATAGGAAACCTGCGGACCCCGACTTTTTCGTAAAAGGAAAAAAGTCAAGGGTCCGCACCTACCGTTAAGGCAGAGTGCGGACCCACGCATTGTCTCTAACACAGAGGGTGTGGTCGTCGCAGCAAAGGTTTTCAAACTTAAAATTTTCATATTCCACCCAAAAATTTTGATTTTAAATATTCTAATCCGCCTTTTTATTGAATGTAGGGTATACATCATGCTTGATTGGCGGGAACGGGAAAACGAGGATGTGGATCTCGCCGCGATTAATCATCAACCTTCGATTGATGCATTGAAGGCATGCGGTTTATACAAATTCTGGGCCATACCTAGCATGAGGGCCCAAGTGGACTTTTTGCAGTGGCTGGTAGACAAGTGGAATATACAGGACCAGTGTTTCCTTATTGGTGGCCACCAGCTCGAAATGGAGCCGGAAGACATTTACTTTCTGACTGGTTTGCCTAAGAGAGGTGAACATGTGACTCTATTCGGGACTAGGCTAGGTGGCCAGTCTGTCGATAGCCTCCGGTTAGAGTTCTGTAACGACCAAACTAGAGACAAAGGGATTGATATCAAGACCATCTTCCGTCCTAAACTCAAAGTGATTACATTTACTGTTACCAGGCTTTGCGGAAACACAGAACTACATGTGGCCACTGGATCCCAAATGCGGATGGCATTCGAGGCACTATCTTCAACTGGTGGGAGGCTGTGTTGGCTAATGTAAAAGGCCAACTGACTAGAGCAAAGAACAGACAACTAAAGAACTTTGGATATGTTGCCTTAGTTGTGAGCTTTGGTCTACAGAAGGTCCCAATGTTGGTCCCACAGCATCTTACCATTGGAGATGGACTTCCCCGAGAGCCCAAACTGATGCGTTGGGTTGCAGTTATGGCTCGTCATCCTGAGGAGAGAATAGAAGTCATTCGATTTACTCCTGAGTATTTTCATTGGTTGGAGAACCAATTATTTGCTATTCAAGATTTTCCTTATGCTGGGATAGATTATCGTGGTGACCCAAATATGGCTCTTCCACCAGGAGAGCAATGGGATGACTCAGGTAAAATCATTTTCAACATTTTCTAATTTAATTTATTTTTTGTTTTTATTTCGTCCCAAAATTGATAGTAAAAAGTTTCAAATGCAGATGTAGGTCCATGGCAACCAGCCACTCTCTGGCCCTATGAGAGGAAACAGCCAGCTGCAGCAGCACCAGCCCCACAGGACGAATCTATAGAGACCTTGGCCGAATTGGAAAACCATCTAGAGCATTTGACAGCAGACATTACAGAGACCAGCATAGATGACATTCCTCTTAGGCTACAGCGCTATGTGATTGGGGTCCCAGGACCTTTTAGGAGGTTCCTTTGTAGGGCGGCCTGTACAGTGGTTTCTTATCGTGATCATCACCAGTGATAGGATGATTGCCTGTTGTAGACTCATATGACATTTTTTGCTTTTTGTACTATCATTTTTGTCGATCATAAGGTGTTTTTTCAACCTATGATCGAAGACGATGTATATTTGAAACACTTCTATGCTATACTATATCACTATTACCGACTTATCTTGTAAAACATGTTATGGAATGTTTTTAAATTTACTTGTATGATTATTGCAAATGTCTACTTAACATTCGAGAAGCAATTGCATCTGCTAATGTATTTAAATATCTTGGAATATGCTGATATTCAATATAGTCAAATTCACATTCCAAGAGACGAACTCTCAAAAATAATCTCAATAACACTGGATTTCTAATGGCATACACTCTATTAAGCTGTAATACAACGAGTTCAGAATCTAACCTCATAATCAAACTCTGAATCCCAAATGATATGGATTCGGATAATAACTCAATCACTGCACTATACTCTTCAATGTTGTTCGTTGTTTGATCGAGTCTTACCCCATGCATAGATACCAACTCATCAGAGGGTGAAAAGATAACCCAAGCTGCGGAAGAAATGTTCCGTGTATTACGACAAGCACCATCAGCAAAACCAATGTATGTTTGGAGAGACGTCGACATCTGCAATATCAAGAGTAAAATCAAGATAAGCAGGAATAATGACAAAAAACACTCTCTAAGCTAAGCACACTTTTTAATATAAAACACACCAGCTAGAAAGAAAACTAACCTAACTAAAAATATCCACACCCAAATTTAAGCATAATATCTCTTCAGGTAAAGACCATTTCTGGGCTTACCTAAAGAGACCCCATCAAAGTCTACCAATTCATAGGCCCCTTTTGCCAGCTTTCGCTTAACAACATAAGGACCATGCCACATGGGTACGAATTTTCCAACACCTAATTTATCATTTGCTTGATCCTACAATAAGACTAGGTCTCCTTCCGAAAAATTATGAGGTGTAACATTTCGATCATACTGAGCTTTAATACATTTGGCATGAGTTTCAATTGCTAATGCAGCATCACGTCAATTCTCATCTAGCTTAGCCAAGTACAACAAATGTTTTTCCTCTTCGGAAGTGGCTGGAAGTAATTCTATGGCCATTTGCAATGACGGGATTTCGCATTCAATGGGTAACACAGCTTCCAAACCATAAACTAGTTGCAAAGGAGTGAAACCGGTTGACGTTTTTATTGAGGTTCGATACGCCCAAAGCGCTGAAAATAGCATGTTATGCCAATTCGACCTATGAATCCCAATGATTCGTCAGATCATGATGACTAGAACTTTGTTGATGGCTTCAACCAGACCATTATCTTGTGGATAATATGGAGTTGAACTATCGTGATGCAAGCCAAGTTGGTCTGTAAGTTCAGTCATCATAATATTTCAAAAATGATGCCCATGATCAGTGATAATTGCTTGTGGAACACCAAACCTAGCAATTATATGATTAAACACGAAAATCGCAACAGTTTTGTCTTCTGCCTCAAATGTAGGCATCGCCTCGGCCCACTTGGTAAAATAATCTACCGCAAGGATGATATACGCATGCCCCCCTGCCGAGTGAGGGTTACATGTAATAAAATCGATACCCCATTTTACAAAAGGACTGACAGCAATTATAGGGTGGAGAGGAGCAGGTGGAGCATGCATCTTTCAATCAAAAATTTGGCAGTTGTGGCATTTTCGGACCGTGTTAATACAGTCTTTAAACAAAGATGGCCAGAAATAGCCAGCATGCAATATCTTTTGGGTTGTGGCAAACCCAGACATATGACCGCCACACACTCCAGAGTGACATTCATTTAGAACCCTTTCAGCTTCCTCATGAGTTAAACAACGTCGGAAAATAGAGTCCGCCCCATGACGATAAAGTGTATCTCCAATAATTTTGAATTGTTGGGACTGGAATTGTATTTTTCGACGCTCTAATCTTGAAATTTCTGGCCGAAAGGATTGGGTTTGGAGATAAACGATGATATCCCCATACCATGGATCTAAAGTGCTGATTAGAAACAAGGATTCGTCCGCAATGGGCTCCTCCGCCATAGTTTTAGTGTCAACACGCGGGAAGTCACACATCAACTCCGCAAAAACTAAAGATTTCTTTGACTTAGACTTTTCAAATTCCAAGTCAAACTCCTGCACGATCACAATCCATTTGGAGTACCTGCCCCCTATGCAATTCTTTGGTCAAAATATAGATCATAGGGTTGCAATCGGAAATTACTGTAGTTTTACGTAGTAAAATGTAATGACGAAAACGTTGGACAGCTTGAACAGCTGCCAGAGCCAATTTCTCCACATGTGAATATTTTAGCTCAGTTGGATTTAAGGTTCGACTAAGGTAATATATCACATCTTCATTGCCGAATTCATCTTCCTAAACTAACACCATCCCAATGGTGGAATGCGAGGCGGCGAGATATAAGAAGTGGTCCTGGTTGTTGTTGGGAGGATGCAATAACGGTGCATGGGTCAACGCGTGTTTTAGTGCATCAAAATATTTGTCAGCTATCTCATCCCAAAAGAATGGAGTATTCTATTTCAACAACCGGGTAAAACCCTTTGTGATCTCGGCGTAGTTAGGAATGAATCGACGTAAAAAGTTTGCTTTCCCTTGCAAACTTTGGAGTTGGCGAAGACTCGAAGGAGGAGGCAATTTGACAATAGCTTCAACCTTCGAGGGATCGACGCGAATGCCGGCTTTTGAAACAACAAACCCTAGTAACCGACCCGTTTCTATATAGAAAACACACTTATGTGGATTCAACCTAATTTAATAATGCCTACACCTCATAAAGATTGCTCGTAAATGGATGAGATGATCAGCTCGATGTAATGAATAAGTAGGTAAATCATCGAGATAGGGTTGCACAATGTGTTTGATGTCATGAAACGCGTAAGACATGGCTCTTTGAAAAGTTGCCCCGGTGTTCTTGAGCCCAAAAGGTAATTTGTAATAAGCAAATGTCCCCCATGGACAAATGAAAGTCGTTTTTGGTTGATCAGCAGGTAGAATATTGATTTGATTGTATCCGGAAAAACCATCCAGGAAGGAGAATATTTTACTGCCGGCACAATCATCAATGATTTGATCGATATAGGGAGTTGGGTAATTGTCTTTTGGACAGGCTCGATTAATATCCCTATAATCGATACATAATCTTATTGTTTTTTGCTTTTTGTTAACACGAACAATATTCGATACCCAATCCGTTAACAGAATTGGATAAATGAAACCTGCTTTAAGTAATTTTTCAACTTCTGCCTTAATAGCAGCAGCTTTTCGCGGGTGGATTTGATGCAAACGTTGCCGGACGGGTTTAGCATCCGGGTAAGTTTTGATTTCATGAACAACAATTGCTGGGTCAATTCCTGGCATTTCCTCATATGACCAGGCAAACACGTCGCGAAATTCTTGAAATAGGGCCTTATATGTTTGAATTTCATCTTCCATACAAGAGGCACCTATATGAATGTTTTCAACAATTCTGGGCTTAACCGAAATGTCAATAGGAATAGTTCGAGAAATGTTTCCCAAATTTAACTCAGAATCAGGATTTTTCATTGGATTCTGAGGTTCTTTGACATAATCAGTCGTAAAAATAGATGAAAAATCATTTTCAAAGCGATCAATCTCAGGTAAAAATGAAGATCTATGATGAAGATCTTCCCATGGTAAATCATCAACACACATGATTTCACGAATTTGCTCATCAGTGTGAATAGGTTCGGAAAACGTTGTTGAATCTGAGTTTGATGTTGAAAGTGATTCTTCATGGACCACATTCATTAAGTCAATTTCGGTTGAAGAAGGGTCGGAAAACGACTGCACGGCCTGATACGCAATTTCATATGGACTCAAAGGCATAGCATCACCAAATGAATCTATCTCAGATTCGGAAGGTACGATCCAAGGATCATCATAAACAATAGTGTCTAATGAAATCATATGAATGGTTGCAGTAGAAGACGATGCGTTTGGAGGAGGAAAGGAAAAAGTTCTTAGTAAACCAGAATCTTTAACTAATCCTACTCCAACATCCTTATAAGGGATAGTTGTTTTGCCGACATGCTGGATACTTTCAGAAGAGGCTGGGTCAGATGAAAAGTAAGTTAGCCGGTCTATAGTTACAATATTTCCATTATGAGGGAACTTTATAAGTCGAAAGACTGATGACACAACAATTGTCATAGCGTAAGACCAACTACGACCCAAGAGAAGGTTGTAATCTAGAGGGGCATCAACCACCTCCACATCTAGATTAACAGTTTTGCCTTCAACCCCTATAGTTAAATCTTGTAGAATGCCAAAAGGATGGAACCCATGGCCATCAAAGGCCTTTAGAATCGTCAGGGATTGATTAAGTGTAGGAGAACCAAGCGATCTCCAACACTAGATCAACATAATAGACGTTGAGGCTCCCTAATCAATCACAGTCCTATAACAAGGTCTATTTTTTACTAACACTGGAATCTGGAAAGCCATTTGATGAGGTAAGCAAGGTGTACTATTTTCTAGATCGAAAATTATAAGGTTCGAGTCCTGAATGTCAACAGCTCCTATAGCCGACAATAGAAATTTATGCTGTGCTGAACATGATGGCAACACCTCCAAGTCCGACATTGCTGAAGGTGAAATAGCCAAATCTTCAACAATGTTATAGTTCTGAGCCGCTCTCGCATGTGGATTGAAAGCTGACTTTCGAAGTATACCCTTGGCGGGCGGTTTGATTACTAAGTCTGGGTTAGGTTTCTTGATCTGTAGTGGATCGGAACCGGGAGTTGAAGTTGATGGGTTCGAATTAGAAGATTCTGCTTCCTTACCACCAACAGGACTTTTACTTCCATAATCTTGCGATCGTGTCGCAATCCTAACATGGGACATCATCATTATGGGTTCTTCGGAGGCATTTGAGGAAGAACCTATCATCTTACTGTCTTGACTAGGAAAAGGATCCTTCAAAACAGCAGGCGTTTGGGAACCTTTGACGATTTTCACAACCTCAGCGCAATGAGGGCAGTCTCTTGTAAAATGCTCTTCGTCACAAATGAGACAAGGATAATGAGGTTTGCATTTCTCATTAGTAGATTCCGTTTTTTCTGGTTTCTCTTTCGAATTTTTATCTGTTTTATTTTTCTTCTTCCCTTTCTTTTTACCGCCGGATTTTGATTTGGCTGTAGATGACTCTACAACATGAATATCGGCGGAAATTTCTGCGGAAGAATCTCCTGTCGAGGAATCTGGTAAAGTTATGATAGGAGAAGAATTCTTGGAAGATTTCTTCTTACTTTTGGTATTAACCGTACCAATCATACCATCAGCAACATGAGACCCTGAAAGAGCTGCAGTGATTTGATTTTGTTTAGGAAGGTCAGGGATTTTCTCGTGTAATGTACCTGACTGCTTATAAATTAGGTCAAGGTACTGAGCTTGAGCAATTACTTGCTCTTCAGTAACGACTCTTGCCTTAGCCACATCCTCAGTGATTTTCGGTAATAAAGATTTGATAAACCATTCTGCTAAGATCTGATCCGGAATAAAAACTTTCACTAAATGCCATCGACGTCTCCATTCATGAATGTGATCTGAAATGTAGTGGACATTGACTATTTTAATGAAGTTAATAATTCCATGCCATTGTCATATTTGATTGGCAACTGAAAATGAGTTAAAAATGAAATAGCTAACTGACTAAAGTTATAAAAAGTGGCTCGCGGTAACTCAATGTACCACTTGGCCGCAAGACCAATTAGAGTGCGTTGAAAAAGCCTTAAACGGATTAAATCATCTGAAATGGAGTTAGATGGACACCAGAGGTGATAAGTCATCACATGGTTCGACGGGTCCTCTCCTGATTTGCCTTCAAACTTAGGAATATCACTAGGAAACTTATTCGGCATTGTCGGCCAAAACGGAAGATAGTTAATGGGGATCGTTCGTAAGGCGCAACAAATCAGGCAAGTCCAAAGTTGCAATGAACGGTAACTGACGATTAGGGTCCCTGAAATCGTGGGTCATGAGACCAGCCCCAGGAGGAGGATATCCAAGATAACTAGGAATTGGAATTGCATTTGGGATATTATATCCTCCTGGAAAACCAGGATTAACCGGACCGTACTGGGGTTGTTGAGGTTGTTGATAAGTATATCTAGGGTACAGTTGATACTGATAGACTGGTTGTTGCACAGTAGGACTGAATTGGTACTGTCCCTGGTACGGTTGATAAGTAAATTGAGGTTGACTTGTGACAACCGTACTTGGACCAGGTTGTCCTACAGGCATTTGAACCGAAGTCTGAATTGTGGGTCCAGACTAAGGTAAAGATGCTTGAGGAGTTGATACAGGAACAATAGAAACCAGAGCTGCCGATACTCCAAAAGTAGGTGGGGTAGATGTAACAGATGTTGCAGCAGTTGCAGCAGTTGTTTGAGGCGGAGTTCGAGGCGAACTAGGCCCAGGCTGAGAAACTACAGAAGGTGTAGAAGTTTGAATAGTAGACTGGACAGGTTGCTGGGTTGAACCAGAAACCAAAGGTTGTCCAGATTGAGATGACAACTGCACATTCGGTTGCAAGATCTGTTGAGATTGAGATGGATCCCACACTAAGTTCATTCCGGGGTATGGACCCATAGCAGGTTGAGCATATTGAGGACCATAACTGGGTTGAGGGTAGGGTTGATAATTCAAAGGTACATTTCCAGTTCCTTGGACAAATGATTGACCAGAAGGTGGTTGGAAACCTTGGGTTGGGTACTGACCTTGAGGTTGATAACCTTGAGGCACGTACTGATACTGGGGTTGACCTTGAGGTACATATTGATACTGGGGTTGACCTTGAGGTACATACTGAGTCTGGGGTTGACCTTGAGGAATGTACTGTCCTGTAGGTATGTACTGTCCTTGAGGTTGCCCCCCAGGCAGTAATTGGGTACCTTGAGGTTGCCCCCCAGGCGATAATTGAGGACCTTGAGGCTACCCCCCAGGCGGTAACTGGCCACCTTGAGGTTGCGGATTTGGAATGGTACCTGACATCATAAGAATATCTTCTACACTCAACGGCTTAGTTCCATTATTACCAGTTAATAACCCTTGTTCAATAGGTTGAGGAGATGCTCCCGAAAAAGTACCAATAAGTGACTGATACCCAGAGGGAACAGAAGGACCACCATATAAGAAGGTTTCTGGAGATTGAGAAAACACGGATGACTGTCTCGACATATTTAACGGAGGATAATAACCCCTAGGTGTTGGATGAAAAGAAATGCGAGGTGGTGAAAAACTTAGTCCCGGGTTTTCCAAAAAATTGGTCAATGAAAGATATCAAGCGTCCCTCCTAGGTGGACTGTAAAAGATCGATTCACGCTCCCTAAGTTCTATAGCTCGTTGATTTTCAGGGATAGGTATACCTTCTTCCGGAGTAACCAGTTCTTCAATAGCAATAAGTGCAGAAGGAAGATTTTGGGTAATGACTCTTTCTACCCTGGGTGAACCAGGACCACTGGAAGTTGGAGAGGCAAATCCTGATGTTGGAGTAGCAGCAAGTTTAGTTTCAGGTTCAGATATTTCAGGTTCCTCATCTAAATCACTAGTAGAAGAAAAACTACTAGTAACTTCGGAAAAAGAAACAGGTTCTAAAATATACTCTGGTGCTTGAACATGGTAATCAGGATGTACAACCAAAGAAGACTCTCCTTCTTCAGGTGACCGAACTCTACTATCACTAGGAATTACAAGGGCTCGTAGCCCTTCAAGCTGGCTCGGTGAAAACTCAGAAGGTTGGCCCCAAAGTCTACGGGACTTCCTCGGTAATTCAACAACGATTAAATATTTTAACTACTTCACACGCAAACAAAGAAAAATCTCAATGAAAACCACCTAAAGTCTCTAAAGAACCAAACAATTTTGAATCACACGCCTAAATAATCTAGGAGGTCAAACCACACACAAACAGTAATTTTCCGTACCGAAAACACTAGTTTGTGATGAAATCCAACATCGCAGAATTCAATACAGAAATGGCAGTTGGAACAATTACCCCAGCAACCTGCTTAATGAATAGACTGGCACAAGTCTCTCCACTAAACCGTCTCGAGTGAAGAGAACCCCCCAGAAAATCCAAGTGAGTCTAGCCGACGTCTGCTCCAAGTATAGTGGGATCTTCCCTCCACCGTCACCTTAGGAAAGAATCCTATAGAATATGGTCACTATGGTTACCAACGGAAACAAATATACCTGGGGGAACAGTCTGTGATCCGATACATATGCAAGGGCAGAGTAGCAAGCTTAATCCCCTTGAAGGCTCCTTGACATAATCCAAGGTTTACCAACAAGTGACCCCAGGCTTCTCGACAATGGTTAATCTGAGGTTTACCATTTTTAATATGTGTATATCTAGTATCATTCCCAATGAGGAAGGATTGATTACCCCACTAGTTCAGACACGATCTCGTGCTTGACTCCTATAAGAGGAGCTTCCTAGAGCATAGATGTAACAATTGGAATTTATCTCCTACCACAAGATACAACTACTTGTTTGTTTTACTATCTTGGAGAGTTAATTACTTCCTACTCCAAGATACTAGCCTAAGCTATGTTGGTGATAAGAGCCCTAGAAATAAAAAGATTACTAGATAGATTTTACTTTAAGTGTTATTTTTATTGGTTTTTTCTTAAGTCAAAAGGTGCGGAGATGAAACTTATGGTGTGAAGACTCGACTCCAAATCACTAAAAAATGCACTTAACATGAAAAACAATCCTTTTTCTTCAATGAATTTCTAGCTAGAGAAAGAGTTGAGAATGCAAATGCTTGAAAAAACAAATATTTCCTTAACAATCAAATCAAAAGAAGAACTTTTTGTCTTTTCCAATGAACTCAAAAACGAGACAACTAGTTATGCTCACGAAAATTTCCCTTTCTTTTCAAACACTCAAATACTACTAAAACAAACTTTTTCAAAAGAGATTTTTTTTTATTTTTATAAAACACTCAAAACTATTGAAAAATCTAATCTTGAGATCTATAAATTCTAAAAAGCTAATTGAAGTAAAAGCTTACAAGATTTATTTTCAAGGATGTTTTACTTAGTTATGAGCAAACTAAGGACTAATTTGTCCAGAATCACAAATTAATCAAAAAACAACCAGCTTTTGTTTTCTTTTCTAAAAATGAAATCCAAAACTTTCAACACAAATTCTTTCAAAGTTTCGTAAGAGAAAAACAAGATGGATTCCTCAACAAAGGAAGATTTTACAAAATGGTCAGACGCATAAGAAGGCCAGCAAAAACCAAGGTGATCTGAGGTTTCTAAGGCTTCTAAGCTTTGAGTTACTACAAGACCAAAACGAAAATCAAGCCCAGCACACAAAACTTCTATGAATTTCACCTAAAACCCTAATGCCAATGGAATTAACCTAAGAAAAGTTTTTGACAAGTCATGTGTAGATCTGGGCAGAGGCTAAAAAAACATAAACAAATCCTAAGCTGATTGAATGAGAAAATTTCAAGTTTTTCAAAATTTTGGCAGGGTCCGCAGGCCCCCAGTATACCCAGGTGTGGTACCGCTCTGTGTGTAAAACAAAAGTGCGGGGATGTCCGCACTGTGTTACAAGCAGAGGGTGCGGTCCTCTCCCAAAAGTACGAAAAACAAAAAATAATTCAAGATCTACTAAACCTACCCAATCCCACACACATCAAGCCAAAAACCAGAAACAAAGACACAGTTTCTCAAGTCAAAGTAAAAGCAAAGGAAAAAATAAAAAATTCAAGTCCCTAGTGGAGTCGCCATTTTGTCGGCCGGATAAGTCGTTCTTGCGGACAAGACCGACCTCCCTAGTATCTAATGATATCTAGCGACAAGCAAACCAAACAAATTCTATCTTTCTCTAAATATGCAATTTATAAATAAAGGCAAACAGGTGTTTTAGGCCTACCTCGGGTCCAGTGCTAGTTTGTGGAAGCCACGCTCCATTGATCCAAATGAGCTTCCTTGTAAAGAATCTGCAAACACAAACAAGCACACACATTAAATAGCACCTGAAAAACCAATATAATAAAGCATATTTATCATGATGATCAAGGAATTCATGAAACAAACCATATAAGACAATTTATTGAGAAAAATGAATCTGATTGTATTAACTTTAATCAAAGAAGAACTTTACAACCTTGGTGCCTTGATGCTGTACAAGCTCCTCCCAGGGTCCAACAAGAATCTCCTCTACTTTGACAAGTTTCACTCTCTTCCCAATGAAGCCAAAAGGTATGTAATCTATCCTCTCAAGCTTAACTAGGAAGTCTCAATTCCAACAGCATTTACCCTCAAAAATGTTCAGCTTCTAACCTCTCCAGCAACCAGCCCAATGCCTTAATTTACACTGCAATGGAGGGAAGTTACTAGGTCCACCTTCAAAGGGATAAAGCCCTCCTTCAAAGGGATAAGCTCCTCTCATCAAGGGATTAGCTCCTTTAGTTATGGGATGCATGAACCACCTAGGAGCGAACCATCCATGTCAAGATTCCTTCTAGAATCATCCAGAATTAACCCAAAGTGAGTTTTTAAGAATAAACTTGCGCCTTTTTGACTTTCACAGGGGTCTGCACCCACTTCTTTAGAGACAGAGTGGGCAGGTCCGCAGGTAACATGACCAAGGGGTGCGGGACCGCAGGTAACAATAAGAGAAAGTGCGGAACCAGAGCTTTATTGATTTTTAAGGACTTTCTCTCATTTTTAAAGCTTGACATGAAGAGCTGAGGTTTGAGACTTGCTAAGGAGGACAGTATGAATGATGATAGACCCATACTGACTGCAAATAGTCATGGTGACAATATTTTGTGTAACAGTCCACCACATAAAACATGACCCAATCAAATGAACTAATTAGACCAATACAAGGTTGCCACTTGGAAGGACTCATTGGTCTGTACTTGCACAATAGGCCTAATGATGTCAACAATATGATAGCTCAGTCAGCAAACCTGCTAATTTTTTAGCTGATGGGCCAAATGACCAGAATGCGATAACTTAAGAATACGATGGTAGAATGAGATGAAATGAGTGTCATTAGCTTCAGAACGATGAACACTTCGACTTGAAGCCAGTTTCAAAACGTTCTGGGAATTTTCATTTTTGAGCTAAAATTTGATCATTGGATCATACCTCCCCACTAGGATCTTTTGGACTCCAAAAGTTTACTTCTCTTAGTAAATAAAATGAGGCTAAAACTAAAAATTACCCAAAAACTCAATCCATAATGCTCTGTTTTCAATTGGTGTCCTTCTAGCTCTAATCAAGGTACTTCACCTATCTTCTTCATGAAGACCTACTATCTTGTTAAGAATTGAGCCAAAATTCTTATTGTTGATGTAGGAACAAAAAATAGTGATGAATGGAATCTGAACATTCTCTTAAACCCCATATTTCATGGCTCAAACAAATTCATCTTGAAGTTCAATTGTTGAAGACAAGCTTGACTTTCCATCTTGGAAATCAGAAGTAATACAATGCCTATCATGCACTGATTCAAACTTAATTTACTGTCCTCAAACTAAGATTGTATACAAAAGTACACTGCCGCAAAATTTCAATGACACCATTGGCTTTGCCTACAAAAACATAGTCATGTTGTACAATATTAAACAAAGATTCTATTCACAACAAGTTTCATCTTGAACACTTGCATTAGTGAGTACATGACAAACTGTAGACAAACTTGGATGACAAACATTGTACATTCCAAAAGCCCTCAAACATTTCGACTTACAAACAATCCAACTACATAACATGTTAATGAAAAAAACATACCTGTTGTTCATAGTGATGATTCTTGTTCACTTTACAAAAGTACCCAAAACAGGTAAACAACAATGAGCTTTTACAATTTACAAAGCAAAAACAAACTATACAAATAGTCTACCCAATGTTTGCCTCTCCTAGGCTTATGGGTTATATTTTTGCATCAACTTTTCCTTGAAGGTTTCCTTAGGAACACTGTGAGTCCTCTTTTCCACCTCTTGCTTCCTTTGCATTGGTTTTCATAATATCTTTTCCCTTCTTGGAACGAAGCTTTGGATGTAATTTCCAACATCGTTCATTCCCATGCCCATGCATCTTGCAATGGGTACAAAAGTACTTTCTCTTGCTTGCCGACAAGGAAGTCCTCAAGTGTGAAGGAGATTCATCATGCTTGATGCCAAGAATCTGATCCATTCTTTTGACCATTACCATGCATTTCTCACAAACAACCACACAATGGTCAAATGCATCACAGAAAGTGCAAGGATAAAAATTACCAACATTTGGAAAACACTCATGAGATTTATACATTTCCATTGGGTTGCACCTTTGGCGATGTGGACCGGATGATGACATGCAAGGTCTTTTAAAGAATTCATCTCTCTTAGGATACAAATGAACATTGTCACCACCATCTTGGTGTGACATATCATCCTCTGATGACTGATTTGCCTCAAACTGTTTAGAGCATTATCCAAACTATCTTTAACCATAACCCAATCCTTGATATTTTGGTCTGTCTTGTACCATGATTGGATTGGAGATCCCTTGGCCATTGATGTCGATGCCTCCTCCTTCATAACCCATTTTAGATAGCATCTTCATACCAATGCCTCTAACATGTTTAAATGCATCAAAAGAGTTGTTATGAACTTAAATAGAAGGATTTGAACTTGAGATTCTTATTACCTCCTTAAACTTTCCATCCACCTTTTTTGCTTCAGATGATGATAACAAATTTGTAGATGACTCTAGCCACCCACTCTTACCAACTAGCATATGACGAGAATCTATGAGATGCTTACAAAATGCACATGGATCATTTTCTTCATAAGGTCCATAACCTCTATTTGAACCATGCCCAGATATTGGGTTCAATTTGGAGGTTTCCTTTGTTGTCACTGGAGTGGAACTTTTAGCACCTTGTTCCTCAAGCACATGTTACAACTAAAGGTGTATATGCCTCTTCTCCTCTTCAACAATTTCTAGCATTATGTTGTAGCGGTTGCAACACCCTCCAGATTTTTGGCGTATAGCTAAATTTCAGAGCCTATTGTGGATCCTGTGATCGATTATTTCTTAGTCACTTATTTGGTAAGATGATGATCTCAAACTTCCCTCTTTGATCTCAAGAGTCGTTCATTCTTTTATATTTATATAGTATGTATCATCTTTGGGTGTGGTGATTATCGCTTATTATGCAAAGGGAAGTTTGTTTTTCTTCAAGGGGAAATATTTGTGAGAATGGGTTGTCCTCACCAAATAGACATGTTTCACACTCATTTTATGCACTCTTACACAAGTTCTGTCTTTATCCTCCCAAGGTATATCATCGGAGCCGCACTTTCTGTAAGGTGCCACAAAGGTTGTTGAATTAAGCAAAGTATGTGTTATATGTTCTGGATGGTCTATGTTGTATCAATAAGTTTTCAAGTGTGTGATCGTAGTCAAGTTATATCATTGTTCATATTAGTTCCACTGATCCCACACTTAGCCAAAGTCTGGAGTTTCCATAGCAACCTAGCCTCATCGAACTTTCATGAACTGCAAACTTCGCATATGTAACCCTCAAGCTTTTCCCTTTCCCATTGGAACTACACAATGCATAGAAAGCCAAACCTCCCTTAACATTCAAAACTACGTAGTGGTTTCCTCTAGTGTCCTTTCCTAAGCTGGAACCCACTGTCTCTAGAAACTGTGCAGTTTTGTCCCTCAAGAATTTCAGCTGCCCAATTTTCCTTTCATCTTGAAACTGCACAGATGTGTCCTTCTAGGGCCTCATCCCGTAGCAGTGCCTTGCATCCTAAAACCGTGCAATTTTGTCCCTCAGCTGCCTAGTCTTCCTTGCATTTTAAAACTGCACAAATGTGTCCTCCCAGGGCCTAATCCCGCAATGGTCACTGCCTGTTAAAAATGTGAAATTGTGTCTCTCAGGGGCTATGAAGAAGGATGAAATGCTAGATAACTCTCAAGGAGCTAAGGAGAAATATGAGCAGACCAAGGAAGCCAAGGTATGATAGAATATCGAGACCACATGAAGACTCCATCTGATGCATAACTCTTTGGAGGGTATGTATAGAAAACAAAGCACAAATTTTGAAATAAACCTCTTAGAGTAGCTTGAAGGACTTCTTATCATTGTAATATCATTCTTTCTTCAATGACATGGATGGTTGCAAGCACTTAAAGTCATTCCATGTGTTTCCTCTACGTGTCTTACTCCCTTTTTCTTGTTGGATCAATTTTCATCTTTTGACATGTTTGGTGGTTATGTCATGTTTGTGAACCATTCTGGTGACCTTGAAGGTTGGTCTTTGTGTATACAAATTGTCCTAGCCATGTAAACATTTATCGCACTCATACACAAAGTTGTAAGCATTGTCGCACAAGTGTCATCACGGTCGTCCAAAGGTCTATCCCAAGTATCGCACTTGTCGCTTTTAACTCTAGACAATATCACAGAGGGCAATGCTTTGTCTTGTTGTCCTAGTGGTATATTTTTTCATGTTTTCAAAGTATGCTAAGTGTGTGATCACAATTTTGAGTCCTCACAAGTTCACTTTCCTCCCACACTTAGCCATTTTCCTGAAAATCCTTCCGACTGAACAACTCCACTTCACCGGACCCTGACTGAGCTGCATTGTGTAGTCTCATCCCTCAGTGATGCTGCTATGATGCCTGGAACTATACAGTGCTTGAGGTTGTCCCCCAGGACAGTTGCACTACACAATCCCATAGGTGAGCAATCTGCCTTCCTTCCTAGAATTGCGCAGAAATTTCTTCAAAGCCCAACCTGAACTGCGCACTTCGCAAAATCAGTCATCAAGCCTCCCCCCTACTTGTTGGAACCCCGCAATGCGCAAAGACCAAAACCTGCTTTGCCTCCCAGAACTGCGCAGAGGTATCCACCTAGTGTCTTCCCTCAGCCAGAACTTACTGCTCCTAGAAACTGTGCAGAACTGTCCTCTATGGTCCCTCTGCTACCTTGTCTTATCTTGCCTCACAAAACTACACAGAGGTTCCCCAGGGTCACACCTTGTAACTGCCACTCGTGACCTCAACTGCACAATCTTGCCTCCTATTGGCCACTGCGCTACGTAGTCTCAATGACCAGTCTCCCTCCATGTCACCTGAAACTGCCAATGAGAAGTTACTGGGCCCTCTTCCCCATCCTGTCATCTGTCACAGGCCTGGTCCATGGAAAAAAATGCATCATCTTTGACTAGGATGTTTTTGATTTGATGTCATCCCATCATGAGTGAATTACAAGAACAAGTACATCACTACTATGGGTCATATCTATTGTAACTGAATGTAATATAAAGTGAAAGTGCAACAAACACACAATGAAGATGAAGAGTCATGTCAGTTGAAAAGGCATAGGAAGTGGAATGGTCAAGAGGGAAATCCAAGAGTCACAAGGGTCAAGCATCACCCTTGGCTATATATACCTCTCCCATTGTATGAGCAAGGATTTTTCACCTTAGATCCTCCCATGAAGCATAGAGAGTTTTTAGTCCATTCTTTGAGGAATAAGGAGTGGCTCCAATGTCCCACTATTGGGGCTAGTGATATATGATGTACATATGTGTCTTGGACATTTTGCTTAATTCAGAAGCATGTTCAGGCCAACACGTTTTCATGCATGTTTTGTAGATGTTTGTAAGACTATTATTTTGGCATTTTTAATTCATGTTCATTTCACATGTACTAATATAGTTGAACTATATTGGTTGTTTTAGTACTTACCTTGTTGGGAATGTGTTTTATTGGTTATCATTGTTGTCTCATCCTTGTAAGCTACTTCGCAAGATATTAGACAGACCTTCCTCACTTACTAGTTATAATGATCATCACATTCGTTGTGGACTACTTCGCTGGATGGTGGATGGGTCTTCCCTTGTAGTTTGGTTTTAACGACTGCCACGTCCACTGTGGACTATTCCACTGGATGCTAGACAGACCATTACTAGTTCGTGTGTGTCTCTTCCTGGGTGGTACTATTACCTCTCACTTAGAGGCTCAGTTTTCTCCCCCTTTTGCAGTGAGATAACCTTGCCACAGTTACATTATGCACTCACTAGGAACACTTAACTTGTTGTTTGGAGATACCAGCGTAACACTCTGATGTGCTAACAGCTAGAGCTAAGGAAAATCTCTGATTATATGGACTAGATGAGACTCCTACACCAAATGGTGTCAGGTCTAGTAGGTAATTCATATTGGGGAGATCCCCTTGGTTGACGGATTTCCAGCACCACCAACACATTCTTTTCAATTTAATGTTCTCCATTCGAAGAGAAAAATTCATCTCCTCTAAATATTGGAAACTCATCTTGCCCATTCTTGCAACTTGGTCAAGCCTTTCTCTGATACCAATTTGATCTGAAATTGGAGGAGAACTTCTCCTTCCTAAAACATGATCATTCTCTTGATGCTTTGCAAGGAAAAATGGGTCTTATGACAAAACCAATTTTCAAAGGTCTCTTCAAGGACTATGAGTTAGTTTTTCATGTAAACTTAAAACATAAGCAACATCTCATCATTTAACTCATACAGGAATTCATGAAGAGAAACAACAAAGAATTTGGTGATGGAGTTTACCCCTCCTGGGATACATCTCCGGGCCTGCCAACATAGCTAGACCGCTCCATATATTAAGTAAAAAATAGTACATATAAGTTTGTTGATAAAATAAATGGCTAGTTTCCCCTTCAAGGAAACATTCTCTTGGAAATAAATCTCACTATAAGAAGCATGAAAACCTACAGTCAGTCATGAAACCATCAACAATAAAAGGTGTCTCCTACAAAGACCCAGTAATCCATCTGAAAATGACAATACATGAGTATACAAGTACTTCAATTCCACATTGAAATACAAAAGAAATCTTTCCTCAACAAGACATAGTGACAAAAGAATAAATGAGCTAAACCATGCAAGTAACAGTTGGTGCAATGAAAATCTGAAGGTAAGAAAACCCCTACAAGGCCTTCTCCATGCTCAAACACCTTCAAGAACTGCTCCAAAGCACTGATTGATCCATACATCCATGGAATTGAACCCACAAAAAGTCTCTTCAAATATGCTCCAATAAGCAAATAGAGGTCACCATTAGATCCAGAATGTCCGAAAACCACTAGATAGACTCTTCTTGAGCTCCAAAATGCAAAAAACTCTTCCTGTTACGGCTCTAACAAGCTCTTTATACTCCTTCTCTATTATCCGTCCTACAAATAGGACTAACAGTCTAGCTGAGCGATAACTCTGCCCTTTTGTCCACTGTGAAGGCAACAAATTCACTTATCAAAGGTGCATTTTGTTGGACCATTAATTCATCCAATAACCCTTAAGTGTGGAAAATGTGGCCACATAAGCCATGTGGTCAAGGGTCAGGGCTAATGGTTCATCCCCGATGACTTTGGTCCCATAACCTCCGAGTCATTGTCATATTAATACCCATGTGGCTGAGGGTTGGGCCAATGGCTCACCCTTTCCGTCGGATCTCTCTTGTCATGGCATCCCAGTCATATCAAAGGAATAAAACCAGGGGCTGGTCCCCTTTACCTAGCTCCCTGTTGGCCTCCTTACCACAGTCTTATGCGGGTTCAAATAACGAAGGGATATGGGCTATCATAAGCTCCCTCTCCTATTGCACTATGGTGGTCCTGTTGGCAGTCATGTGGTAGTCATGTGACCAGGGGTAGGTCCAACCCTAAGCCCCCTCCCGTCGGTGCTCATATTCTTCTCCCACTAGTGGTTTTGTGGAGTCCCCTAACCAAGGGCTGGGCTAAGGTCTCGAGCCCCAAACTCCTTGTGCCCAAGGTCATGTAGTGGCATGTGACCGGGGGTCGGGGCTAATAGCCTTAACCATCCTCCCAAACATGTGCCTATTAAAACATAAAAGGTGCCAAGAGCCATAAGGGGTAAGAACCACCCGCTTGGCACATTGGAAAGGAGCTTGGTTGTTGGATGCGAGGTCGCAGGTTCGAATCCTACCCAAGTTGTTTGACCATAACCATAATTTTGGCCAACTATGGGGTGCCATGTGGTGGCCTCTAGTTGGGCCACATGGCACACCCTAATTGGTCCACCACATAAAACATGACCCAATCAAATGAACCAATTTGACAAATACAAGGATGCCACATGGAAAAACCTCATTGGTCCATACCTGCACAATGGGCTTGATGATGTTAGAAATATGGTATCCCAGTCAACAAACCTGCTAATTTTCTAGCTATTGGGCCAAATGATCAGAACATGATAAATTGAGCATACTATGTTAGATTGAGGTGAAACTAGTGTCGTTGGATTCAGAACAATGAACACTTCGGCTTGACTTTGGTTTCGAAACATTATGGGTGATGAGCCTTGGTATTGCAACAAGAATGCTACAACTCCCAAGGCTACCAACTTTAATTATCGACCCAGGGTTCGTACAAACTTAAGAGGTATCGACACTATATGTGCAGCATACAATGTGTCCTTCCTTTGTTGTCATGAGAGAAAATAAATGTTGCCTATTTGCAGGAATGAAAGGCTGAATTTAAAAATGCTTGTAAAGTAACATGAAATCCTCTATCTACTTATTAACACACTTTGCTTGCAAAAGAACCTTATTTTAACCCTATTTGTCACATGTGATGTTTTAACTAATCTAAGCATGAAATATGATCTAGAGAGTATTAACTATTATGTGCATGTGTAAATATAAAAGAACTCATTTTTTTCATCTTTTTTCTTTATAAATGCAAATGCTAATCTTTCCTTGATCTTTGGCAGGGGAGATAGGTGTGGAAGAATACAGGTACAATGATTTTGATGGCTTGGAGGTCAAGTAGGGGCATAATCCCAACTTCAATTATCATTTTTCTTAATTCAGGCTCAAAACAAGTCGCTACAAGATTTCCTACAGGATGTACTAGTTCTCCTACAGGATCCCCTAGTTCTCCTATAGGATCCCCTGTTTTACTACATGATGTTACAGATTTACTATACGAAATTATAATTCATCGAATGACCAAGAAAATCAAATCCAAATTGGATGGGACAAATTTTTTTATTGACTAGGATGTCTTAGGTCCCCATTCCAACTAGAATCACTCAAAAAGACCTCCGTTAACCCATGCTAAAAAATAACAGAAAATTACTAGTCAAAAATCTAGAAATTCGAGAACTAGTGAGCTAGTAAATCTATAAAATGTCTAACCTAATCAAGTGCAAATGCAATGGGGTAATTTTTGTTATGAACTAGAATTTTTTTTTGATCTAATGCAAGTGGAACAAACTCGATTGAAGCTTGTTAGCATGCTCTAAAAAATAGCAGCAATTCACTGTTCTTTGTCACAAAGGAGTTCCAGAAATCTAGATTTGGGAATAAGAAAGCTAATCCAAGTAGCTCAATGATTATTATGACCTTCTCTTTTCCAAGGATAAAATGATGCTTTTGATCCTGTAAAATAACTTACATAAACCATTTAACTCAATCCTACAACAAGAAATCATTTATACTAAATGAAGAAATAGAAAGAAATAAAATAAGAGATGCATGTGAATAAGAACTGAAAAGAAGGAAAGAAAATGATACAAAAGGGCTCTGAGGCTCCTGGGATGGCCAAGCCCAAAGAAAATCAGAGACCTATGGAGGATAATAAGATTTAGAAGCTGAACATGACACTAATCTTCATTATTTTCATCAATACAATTACATCCCTACAAGAAAATACAATGGAACTGCAAAAATACAAGTTCTCTCCACAAGAACACTAATGAAAATCTCCCTCTAGAGGAAAATTTGACTTGGTACTTATACAAAATGATTATGAATCATTTCCCATGAATGGAGGAAGATTTCCCCACCAAAATCTCTTGATTAGTGGATCTAGTTCCCAATACTAGGAATCTGCATTAAATGGCAGGGAACACATTCCTAGATTTTCTCAATCATTGGAGTTCCACAATCTATGCCATAATTCCATAATATCTTGCTAATTTATTATTTAACAATGATCCTCCTGTAGTAGGGAGAAAGTCTCTAAATTATCTCCTCCTCCAAATCTTCATAATCTTCCCAATATTCTCATAATATTCCACAAAAATAAATAATATTAGGCACAAATATGCAATTATTCATAAACCTTCCTAATGAATATACTAAAGTTAAAAATACATTATCTAATGAAAAAAGAGAGGTTTAGTGTGTTGAAGGATGGTCATAGGTGTAATATCCCATATTAGGAATATACCCCAAACACAAGCAAACTCCAACCAGAGATGGATTGGTAGGGCATTTACCAGATATGTCGCCTCTGAAAAGAGGACGAGAACTGGAGGCTACCTAGCCCTTTCCAGACTCTGTCTAAGAGTATAATAGAAACACACAAGTGGTATAATAGCCGAGAATGCTCATAGAGATACAAGTAACAATGATACTATATATATCAAATAAACCATAAACAGATACACAAGAAATGCAGCGAGAAATGCTAAGCCATTTTATTATACTGAGCAATAAATGAGTACAAGAGGTGATTAGACAGATGGCACCTCGACTTGCACAAGGCAAGTGAAGAAATACTCTCAGAATGACAAGAATGGCCTCTCTGCGTGGATGCTGTTGTTGTGCTACTGCTGCTGCTAGAAAACAAATGATGATTTGGGGCTGCTCCCCTCCTCGGAAAAAGTTGAAACTCTGGAATCAGACTCTACTCAAAAAAACCTAGAAAAACCCAGAAAGATTTTCTAAAATGGTCGACCCCCGAAAATCACCCCCTTGGGGTTCCGCGCAGTTCCTCAAAGACGCCGATGAAACTGCTGCTGAAATTCTGATGAATCTACTGTTGGAATGCCAATGGAAATACCTTGCCCAAGCAGGCACTCGAAGTCCCCCAGGGCTAAGGGTGAGATCTCTGAACGAGACACTCAATGCACTAAACAATGTTGCAAACTAGCTAAACGGCCAGCGTGCTCTAAGTCGAAATGACTATCACAAATTCTCATAACCAGAATGATCCAAAATGAGGGGGCTCCTCTCTATTTTATAGCCTCTACCTCTCACAATCCTTAAGCTCACCTCCTCCTGTGTGATTCTCCTCTTGCCATGTGTTCTTCCCTCCTCTGCAGTCCCTCCATGTGTCTGCGTGGGCCCCATTTCTGCGTCCCCCTTTGGCCCCCTTGGCTCCTCCTTAAGTCAAAATGTTGTGCTACTAGGAAGTGACATTTTGTTCTTAAAGTGAGTTATGTCCCCCGTCCTCACTTTTTTATTTATAAATAACTATAGAAGGAAAAAATTGGGCAAAATCGAATATTCCAATTAGCCATGGCTAATTAGGAATATTACAGTCTCCCCCAGCAAAATTTTTCTTGTCCTCAAGCAACTGAAGTGATGGATGCTGTAATATCTTCTCACTCTCCCAAGTGGCGTCCTCATCCGGAAAATTCTTCCACCTCACCAAGAATTCCCGGACCGTGCTACTCCACAGCTGCCTCTCCCTGGTATCAATGATAGCCTCTGGATGCAATACCAAATGCCCCTCGTCATCCATGGGTGGTAGCTCATCTGTCACTATCACCTGTTGCCCCAATGCCTTTTTCAGGCATGATACATGGAAAACGTTATGAATCTTGCTGCCTTGGGGCAGCTCCAACTCATATGCAACCTGTCCAACCCTGCGTATCACCCTATACGGCCCATAAAAGCGGGGCTTAAGCTTCTCAGCCCCCTTCTGCTTTAGTAACGACTGTTGGTATGGCTATAACCATAGGTAGACCATGTCCCCTACCTCGAACTGTCTCTCCACCCAACCCCTGTCGGCATACAGCTTCTACTGGTTCTGTGTTGTAGCCATGTTATCCTTGAGAGCTCGGAGAATATCCTGACTCTCTTGGATCCATATCTTGGCTCTGGGAGCCTTGCTATCACCAAACATCACGTCAGCAAAAGATAAAGGATGATACCCATATAAAGCATAGAATGGTGACATACCAATGGACATGTGATGTGAAGTATTGTAGCAGTACTCCCCTAGATGCAGCCACCTCAACCATGCTTGCTGCTGCCCACTAACATAGTTACGCAAGTAGCCCGCAAGTAGCCCTCTAACCACTTATTAACTATCTCTGTCTGCCCATCCATCTGTGGGTGATAACTAGTACTTGGTGTCAACTTCGTCCCCACCAATCGGAAAAGCTCCTACCAAAACCCGCCCATGAAACAGCTGTCCCTATCACTGACGATGGTCTTAGGAAGACCATGTAGCCTGAAGATCTCCCTGAAGAATAGCTCGGCCACATGTGTTGCTATTTAGTGTGTGGATATGGTAAAGAAATGTGTGTACTTCGTCAGTTGATCAACAACGACAAAGATGCAATCCTTGCCCTGCACCATGGGCAACCCTATGATGAAATCCATCGAAATACTCTCCCATTTCCTCTCTGGAATGGCAAGAGACTGCAATAATCCCGCGGGATGGCTTATCTCTCCCTTGTTCCTCTGGCAAACATCGCACTCCCGGATGTGTTGGAGTACGTCCTCCTTGAGGCCCTTTCATGAGAACCTCTCCCTAATGGCCCTGTAGGTTTTGGTAAAACCCTGATGTCCTGCCAATGGGGAATCATGTGATGCCTGGAGTATCTTCTTCTTGAGCTGAGACCCCTCAATCAAGAAGATCCGGCCCCTGTAGTAGATGATCTCATCGACCACCCTGTACTTGTCACCTGCCACCTACCCATCCAAAACCTCACATGCAAACCTGTCCTTAGAGTACTCTACTAAGAGTCGAGCCCTCCAATCTGTATCCAAGCTCATAAGAGACAATGTGGCTGGTCTACGTGAAAGGGCATCTGCTACCACGTTGTTCCTACCTTTGACATACTCAATGTCAAAGTCATATGCTTGGATCTTACTGATCCACTTCTGTTGCCTCTCCTATAGCTGCTTCTGCTCCAAAAAGAACTTGAGGCTGTTGTGATCAGTCCTCACCTTGAACCTGTTGCCTACCAAATACTGTCGGTACTTAGCCAATGCATGCATGATGGCCAGCATCTCCTTGTCGTATATGGAATACAACCTCTCATGTGGAAGGAGCTTCCGGCTCTCAAATGCTATCGAGTGACCTCCCTGCATCAATACTACGCTGATCCCCTCTCCCGACGCATCACACTCCAAGATAAATGGCTATGTAAAATCTGGCAACGCAAGCACTGGGCATGTAGGTTTTAACCCTGTATAGAAATTACCTGCATACGAATTCTAAAACACATAAAATAAACAATGCGAGAGCATAACACATCAAACACATATACACAGAGATTTTCCCCTGGATCCCAAAACCGGGACTACCAGCTTGATTTTTCATTATATTCCTTTCAATGTTACAATACATATATATACATGCCGAAGCATCCAATACCATGGACCGAAAACCATCGCATCCAAAACCATGGACCGAAAACCATAGGTAGGTTCGCTCAACCTAATATAGGGTCCAAAAAAATTTTTCCTGGGGCATTGCCTCAGACCCCGTAGAGGGGGACTACCCGCCCCCCTCAAACCCCCTGGACAGGGGGGGCTGCCACCCCCCCACTACGCAATTGGCGCAACGAAGGGGGGGCTCCGCCCCCCCTCTAACCCCCCGGTTCACTATATCGGTTAGTCGTGGAAAGAATATAACACAACCCAACAATATCCCACTTGTTGTTTTCTGTCCACAGGGGGCCACAGGAGAGCTTAGTCATTTTTCTAGCCCTGAAAATGCCCATTGTTTCTCTACACCAAGATAACTTCTCAGAGCTCACAGATTTTGTCAATGCATCTGCAGTATTCTTCAAAGTGTCCACCTTTACCAGCAACACATTTTTGTCTTCTATCATATCCCTCACAAAGTGATACTGAACATCAATGTGCTTTGTCTTTGAATGATAAGCAGGGTTCTTTGCCAAGAAAATTTCACTTTGGCTGTCACAGTCTATTCTTATAGCTCCTTGTACTAACCCCATACTTGAACACAATCTCTGCAACCAAACTGCTTCCTTTCTTGCATGAGTGGCTGCCATGTATTCTGCCTCTGTAGTTGATAGTGCCACTACAGATTGTTTCTTACTCATCCAACTGACTGCACATCCAAATAGGTTAAACACATATCCACTTGTAGATCTTCTCTGATCCAGATCTCCAGCCCAGTCTGCATCAACAAAGCCATGAATATCCAACACTCTGTCCAATCCTGGTCTTCCTTGGTAGCACAAACCATAATCACTAGTGCCACGCAAATACCTGAAAACCCGCTTCACTGTTGTCCAGTGCTCCTTCCCTGATTTTGACATAAACCTGCTCAATACTCCCACTGCATGTGCAATGTCTGGTCTAGTACAGACCATTGCATACATCAGGCTACCGACTGCACTTGCATATGGAACATGGGACATGTCCTCTTCCTCTTCTTGTGTCTTGGGACACTGTTTAGCAGATAACCTCACACCTACAGGAATAGGATTCTTCACCGGTTTACTATCCTACATATTAAACCTCTGCAGTATTGTCTCGACATACTTCCTCTGGTTTAACCAGAGCTTCCTCTTTGCCCAATCTCTTTTAATTTCCATGCCCAAAATATAGTTTGCAGCACCAAGATCTTTCATGTCGAATTTGGAGGACAATTAGGTCTTCCAATCCTAGATAATTTCTGTGTCATTTCCAACCAGCAACATATCATCCACATACAAGACCAGATAAATAACACGGTCACCAATTAATTTAAAATATACATAGTGATCTGCTTTGCTTCTAGTGAAGCCAAGTCCCCGTATAAATGTATCAAATTTCTGATACCACATCCTTGGTGACTGTTTTAACCCATACAGAGACTTCTTTAACTTGCATACCAGTTCTTACTTACTCTTCACCGCAAAGCCTTCAGGTTGCTTCATGTAGATTTCCTCTTCCAAATCCCCGTGAAGAAATATTGTCTTCACATCCATCTATTCTACCTCAAAATCAAAAGCAGCAGCAACAGATAAAAGTAACTTAATAGAAGTTACCTTGGCAACAAGAGAAAAAATATCACCAAAATCAATTCCCGGCACTTGGGAATAACCTTTTGCTACCAACCGAGCTTTGTATTTCCCCACCTTCCCTTCTGCATTTGTCTTCTTTTTGAACACCCATTTGCTACCAATAGGTTTCCTTCGAGCCGGCAACTCCACCAGATCCCAAGCCTCATTTTTGTGCAAAGATGCCATTTCATCAACCATGGCCTCTTTCCAGAGTTTTCCATCCTTTGAATCTACTGCTTCCTTCGCAGTTCTGGGATCATCATCAGTAACAGGCAAAGCAAAATTTGAACAGAAAGCAGGAGGACTATACCTTTTTGGCTGCCTTCTTTCTCGAACTGATCTTCTCACAGCCGGAGTTTGTGGCTCTTCATCTTCTGATTCCTCCTCTGCTGCAAAGTCTGATTCTTCCTCCTTTAGCTCAAACTCTATATTCTCAGGTTCCTTTGGTTGGAATTCATGTTTAATAACATATTTTACCTCTCTAAACACCACATCTCGGTTGTACACAACCTTTTTTGTGACTGGGTTCCAAAGCTTATAACCCTTTAAACCATCCTTATACCCAATAAAGATGCACTTTTCAGATTTACTATCCAACTTGGTTCGTTTCTCCTTTGGAACATGTACATATGCATCACATCCAAATACCCTCAGATGTGAAAGAGAGGATTTCTTACCAGTCCATACTTCTTGTGGAGTCTTATCCTCCAACGCTGATGAAGGTGACCTGTTGACCAAGTAACATGCAGTATCCACCACCTCTACCCAGAATTCCTGTCCTAACCCGGCACCACTGAGCATGCTTCTTGCCCTTTCCATCAACATCTTGTTCATTCTTTCTACGACTCCATTTTGCTGAGGTGTATATGGAGTAGTCTTCTGCCGTGCTATACCACACTTCTTACAGAATTCTTCAAATTCCTTGCTGCAAAACTCTCCACCATTATCTGTCCTTAGCACCTTTATCTTCTTCTCAGTCTGATTTTCCACCAGAGCCTTAAATTCTTTAAACCTGTCAAAGACTTCAGATTTCTTCTTAAGGAAATATATCCATGTATTCCTTGAGAAGTCATCTATAAATGATACATAGTACACAGACTTACCCAGTGATGAAACCTTCACAGGTCCAAACACATCACTGTGCACAAGCTCTAATATTTGTTTCGCCCTCTTAGCACAAGAGGGGAAAATCACCCGATTCTGCTTCCCATATACACAATTTTCATAGAAATAAAAATCTAGAGAGTTATTACTCATACCTTCTACCATACCTTTACCATCAAGTATTTGAAGGCCCTTCTCTCCAATATGTCCAAGCCTTTGATGCCACAGCATGGTCTTCTCTCCAGAGACCACTAGATTTTTAGCTCCACTTTCAGGAACCACAGAACTGTTGCACCCATCAACAACAGTGCTACCTTGTAGCTTGTACAGAGTTCCAATCTGAACTCCCCGCATCAATATCAGTGCTCCCTGAACCATCTTGCAGGTATCCTTCTCGAACACTATTTTTACACCTGCATCATCCAACTTGCTTACAGAAATCAGATTTCTGGCCAATGCAGGAATATGCAGAACACCTGGAAGTGTTCTAACCCTTCCACCTTGCAACTTCAACTTTACTTTTCCATGACCAATGATTCTAGCCTTCCTATCATCTCCTAAGAAGACATCACCACCATCATATTTCTCATACTCGCAGAACCACTCTCTATGGGGATTGAAGTGAAAGGATGCACCTGAGTCAATCAACCATGCCTCATGATCTACATGTGTACTTGAAGAAGCCAAGTACACATCCCCACCTTCATCTGAGGTGGTTTTCACCTCTGCAGAAGGAGCATCATCCAATCCCTTTCCTTTATCAGGAGCTTTAGATTTACAATCCCTTTTGAAGTGCCCTTCCTTTCCGCATTTCCAGCACACCACCTTTATAGGTTTTCCTGGAGATTTAGATTTCCCTCTAGATTTAGATCTCCCACTCGATGATTTATTTTTGTTTCTATTCTAGGACCGTCCTCGTACAGACAAGGCATCACCATTCTGGCTCTCCATATTTTTCCGTCTCATCTCCTCCGTTAGCAAGGCTGAGACTATTTCATCAAACTGCAAAGCAGTTGCATTGCTACCTATTGCAATAACCAGACTATCCCACGAATCTGGTAGAGAACACAACAAACTAATGCACTTATCTTCATCTGAAATTTTAATATCAACAGACGCTAACTAACTTACCACAGTATTAAATGCGTTCAGATGCTCTGTCACCGAGTCTCCATCTTTCATCCTCAAGTTATACAACTTTTTCCACAGGAACAGTTTATTCACCAGAGACTTAGATTGGTACAAAGTCCCTAACTTGTCCCACAAAGCCTTCGCCGTAGCTTCCCCTGATACATTCAGCAATACTGAATCTGAGACACACAATCGTATTGTGCTCTTTGCCTTTCGATCCAACTTCTTCCATTCTTCATCGGTCACTCTCGTTGGTTTAGTACCTGGATCTACCACAATCCACTGATCTTTATCCACCAACAGATCCTCCATATTGAGTTTCCACAACTCAAAACTCTGACCATTGAACTTCTCGATCTCTATCTTTCAGCTGCTCACCATCTTCTTTCACCACCAGAATCGATCTCGCAGATCTCCCACTGAACAGGGTCTACCACAGGCCCGAGCGAAACCCCTCAGCAACAAATGCGTCCCCTTGAAGCCAAAACAGCTCTGATACCAAATGTAGGTTTTAACCCTATACAGAAATTACCTGCATACGAATTCTAAAACACAGAAAATAAACAATGCGAGAGCATAACACATAAAACACATATGCACAGAGATTTTCCCCTGGATCCCAAAATCGGGACTACCAGCTTGATTTTTCATTATATTCCTTTCAATGTTACAATACATATTTATACATGCCGAAGCATCCAATACCATGGACCGAAAACCATAGGTAGGTTCGCCCAACCTAATATAGGGTCCAAAAAAAAATTTCCCGGGGTGCTGCCCCGGACCCTGTAGAGGGGGGCTACCCGCCCCGCTCAAACCCCCCGGATAGGGGGGCTGCCGCCCCCCTATGACCCCCCCGCTACACAATCGGCGCAACAAAGGGGGGTCTCCGCGCCCCCTCTAACCCCCCGGTTCACTACGTGGGTTAGTCATGGAAAGAATATAACACAACCCAACAGGGCAGCTGCTCATAACCTCCTTGAGCCTGTCAAAGGCTCGCTGCGCTGTATGTGACCAACTGAATGCCCCCTTCTTCGTCAAATCTGTCAGGGGTGCAACAAGCTATGAGAAACCTTTGATGAACTTCTGGTAATAAGTGCAAATGCCAATGAATCCTTGAAGTTCCGTCACGTTTCTCGGCTCCGGCCATTCCCTGATGGCCCTAATCTTCTCCTCGTGGACCCTCACTCCGTCCACCCCTATGATGTGTCCCAGATACAACATCTCCGTCAACCAAAACTCACACTTGGAGAGTTTGGCATAAAACTACTACTCCTATAAGATACGCAGTACTGTCTCAATGTGCTGGAGATGCTCCTCCCAAGTCCTGCTGTAAATGAGAATATCATCGAAGAATACCAACACAAACTTCCTCAAATGACTACGGAAGATGTGATTCATGCAGGACTGAAATGTAGCTGGGGCGTTGGTTAGCCCAAAAGGCATCACCAAGAACTCAAAGTGCCCATAGTGACACCTGAAGGCAGTCTTGGGAATATCCTGCTCCCTCACGCGAATTTGATGGTACCCAGATCTCAAATCAATCTTTGAGAAGAATTGTGCTCCCCTCAACTCGTCCATCAACTCATCGATCCTGGGTATAGGGTACCTGTTCTTCAGGGTCTTCTTGTTCAGGGCCTTGTAGTCGATGCACATCCTTAATGTACCATCCTTCTTCTTCACCAACACCACAGAAGAAGCAAACACCTAGATAGCCCAAGAGCCAGCAACTCCTAGATAGCCCGCTCGAGCTCATCCCGATAAGCCTTGGGGTGCCTATAGGGGGTGGTGATCACTGCCTGGATGCCTTGCTCAAGCTCGATAGTGTGCTCAAACCCCCGGTCCGGTGGCTTTCCTGGCAGAATCTCCCCAAACACTATGGCATACCAGTCAAGGATGGACTGTATCTCCGGATGTACCATCCGCCCTATAGTCCCTGCCTCTGATGCATGCAGCTCTACTGCCCACTCTATGTCTCCCTTTCGGAAGACTGCCTCCATCCGATGAGCCGAAACAGTCTGAGGCGGATATGTGTGCTGTCCCCGTATCTTCTCATGCCTCCCTGTCTTCTCATCATCCCACTCCATCTCTGGGGTCTGTCGTGACCTTCCCTAGAGTGATGAGCCACTGAACACCCAGTATCATGTTGGTGTCCGGAATATCGACCACGAAAAAGTGGTCAGTCAATGTGTAGGTGCCCATTGTCACTGATAGCTCTGGAACATAACGAGCACACATCATAGTCTGATCTCCTGGGACCAATACTGAAAACCCATCGAAGCTCTCTGTCTGTATACCTCTCCACTCAACCATATGGGCATCGATGAAGTTGTGGGTTGCCCCACTGTCAACCAAAACTGATACGCGCTGACCACTTACTGTCCCTCGTATGCGTAGCGTCAGATACTTGGGAACTCCCCGCAATGCTGCAAAGGCCCCTCCAGTGGGTGCAAAAGATGCAGCACCTGCTGCTGGTGGTGGAGGTGGCAAAGGTCCCTGTATGGCATGGCTATCTCCTACCTCCACATCCTCCTTGTCATCCTCTTCTCCACTGCTCTCGGAGAAGACCTCAATAAAATGTGTTTTATAGAAGCACATCTATGTCCTGGTGCCCATGGCTCCTGACAAGTGAAGCACAACCGCTTCTTCTTTAGCTCCCTCCTGGCATCATCGTCAAGTTGTACTCGTCCTAGATTCTCCTTTGGAGGTGGAATCCTCATATCCTTCCCCTTAGACTGGAAAGTTTGTCTCTGGGGGTAAGGTGTCTGGGTCCTGGGTAAGACATCCTGTGAGTCCTGGGTCCTACTGATAGCGTCCTAGAGCGTAGCTAGTCTAGTGGATCGGACTAGACCCCGAAGTGGCTCTGCTAATCCCTCAACATACATATAGACCCTCTGTGCCATGGATAGGTCTAGCACCATCATAGAGACCGTCAAGAAATCTGTAATGTAGGTCTCTAGGCTCCCTGTCTGTTTGAGCCTTGTCAGCTCAACAAAATGCTGCTCTGGATCCCTTCGATCAAATCACTCCATCAGTCTCCTAGTAAACTCAGCATATGTCGTCACTGTGGAGTGCCCTAGTGTAACCATCCCATGAAACCACCAATCCTGGGCCTCACCATCCAAATGCAATGTTGCCACCTTGATGGCCTCTGTCTCTGACATCTGGTTAAGCTGGAAATAAATGTCCAGCTTCTCCACCCAAGACTTTACCGAATTGTTTGATGAACCATCAAACGTAGGCAAGTGGAATCTACTCGCTGCACGGTGGTTGTCACCATCATGGTAATGCCGGTACCCTTTGTGATGGTCGCGGGGTCTACTATCCCGCTGGAGCTGAACAAAATCTCTGAATGAGAGGGCTTCCTTGAACTCCTGCCCATAGGCCTGGTACTCTGCAAAATAATCACCCATATGTCCGGGCTCTGCCTCCTGCTGGGCCGCGGCCACTATTGGCTCTCTCTATTTTGCGTCTACCACAGGTTCTTCTTGTTCTGCGTCTACCACAAGAACATAATCTCCCTCTCCGTAGGTATTCTCCAACCTACGCCCAGTGTCTCTGTATCTCTGACCTCTGTAATAGATATAGGGTTTTTCCCCCAGTGTCATAGATTGCTAGCTCCACAGGCTGAGCCAGATCTATGCTCTGATACCACTGTAATATCCCATATTAGGAATATACCCCAAACACAAGCAAAGTCCAACCAAAGATGGACTGGGAGGGAATTTACCAGATATGTCGCCTCTAAAAAGAGGACGAGATCCGGAGGCTACCTGATCCTTTCCAGACTCTATCTAAGAGTATAATAGAAACACACAAGTGGTATAATAGCCGAGAATTCTCACAGAGATACAAGTAACAATGATACTATATATATCAAATAAACCATAAACAGATACACAAGAAATGCAGTGAGAAATGCTAAGCCATTTTATTATACTGAGCAATAAATGAGTACAAGAGGTGATTAGACAGATGGCACCTCGACTTGCACAAGGCAAGTGAAGAAATACTCTCAGAATGACAAGAATGGCCTCTCTACGTGGATGCTACTGCTACTGCTAGAAAACAAATGATGATTTAGAGCTACTCCCCTCCTCAGAAAAAGTTGAAACTCTAGAATCGGACTCTACTCAAAAAAACCCAGAAAAACCCAGAAAGCTTTTCTAAAATGGCGACCCCTAAAAATCACCCCCTTGGGGTTCTGCATAGTTCCTCAAAGACGCTGATGAAACTGCTGCTGAAATGCTGATGAAACTGTTGCTGAAATGCTGATGAATCTACTGCTGGAATGCCAATGGAAATACCTTTCCCGAACAGGCACTCGATGTCCCTCGGGGCTAAGGGTGAGATCTCTGAATGGAGACACTCAATGCACTAAACAGTGCTACAAACTAGCTAAACAGCCAGTGTGCTCTAAGTCGAAATGACTATCACAAATGCTCATAACCAGAATGATCCAAAATGAGGGGGCTCCTCTCTATTTTATAGCCTCTGCCTCTCACAATCCCTAGGCTCACCTCCTCCTGCGTGATTCCCCTCTTGCCATGTGTTCTTCCCTCCTACGCAGTCCCTCCATGTGTCTACGTGGGCCCCATTTCTGCGTCCCCCTTTGGCCCCCTTGGCTCCTCCTTAAGTCACAACGTTGTGCTACTAGGAAGTGACTTTTTATTCTTAAAGTGAGTTATGTCCCCCATCCTCACTTTTTTATTTATAAATAACTATAGAAGGCAAAAATTGGGCAAAATCGAATATTCCAATTAGCCATGGCTAATTAGGAATATTACAATAGGCCTTAATTTATGTTTAATTTAGAGGCATGGGCCTTAATTTATGTCTAATTTAGAGGCCCATCATACCCCCTTGCTGAAAGTGTTTCTCATCCTCTGAGAAACTTCGTGACCTCATTATGCCTCATTCATGGCCTTGGTGGCCTCTCTCTTGTGCATTAAGAATCTTGGTTGTAAGTTTTGCAAGGACAAGCCCAAAATTATATTTGTGCATTGAAAAAGAATTGTTTCTTTAGACCATTAGCTTGCTTTCTTCCCCTTATTCAAGATGGGTTCTTGAATATTTTTCAGTTTTGCAAGGTCTTCCACATCCTTATCAACCTTCTGCTAACTTGTTCCATCATTTGGACACCTCTAACACCTTAAAAATGCCTTTAGATGAGAACTAGGACATCATGTAGTAGTTACTGTCAAAACTACAGGAAGCCTACAGGAAACTCTGTTAAAACTACAGGAAACCCGTTTTGAGCATAAATGATAGTCTGAGCCTAGGACAAGCCCTCAAATTGACTCCCATGCCTTTCTCCCATTTTTAGGCCTTGGAAAAAAGCTAAAAAGATATTTGGAGACCTCTTGGAAAACCTCTTTTCATCACTGTAGTTTGAGTTCTATTTTGATGGTGAATGCCTTATTTCTTTTTGTTGCCTTCTTCTTCTCTTTTGTGGCCTAGGTGATTGCCTAATGGCCTTGGAGTTCTCTGTTTTGATTAGGTCTCTCTTAGGCACTGTCATTTTGGGTTTTAGCACAATTTGTTCCTTTCTTCCTTCTTGTAGCAGCATTTTGCCTTCCTGTAGTAGTCATTCCTTCTTCCTTCAGAGTCTTCTAATTGTATGAGAGTGATGAGAAATGATGTAGGTTTGTGAAAATGGAGAGGATGCTCTGTTTTCTTTTTCAAGAAATTTTCAGGGTGAGATAGGGTTTGTTCTTGAAATTATGAAATGGGATGGATGAATGATGGATAGATAGTGAATATGAAGTGGATGGAGGGCTTGGAGTGTTGTGGTGACTTGGCCTTTGCAAAAATTTCTTCTTTTAATTGTTGTCCTCATTCTTTGAAATCATCACCCTTCATAATTTGACTTTTCAACATTGCATGAGTGAAGGAGTGAGCTACAATTAACTAGTTGAAGGCGGCTAAGACTGCTGACCCATCCTTAGCTTATAAAACCTCATCTCTTATGCATTGACAACAAATTTCTAACTATAATATGCTCAAGAGAAGAGGTCAAGAATATTGCATACCTGTACCTACCTGATGGTTGTTGGAGAGATGTGCATGTTGCTGCTGAGTTGATGTTTTTGTGCTTCTCATGACTCAGGTACATCTTTTTCACTGCCCTTTTCTTTCTTGTTGATCTTATTTTGCTGATGGGTTGTCTTGTTATTGATGTGCAGGTGATGGCTTCCTTTGTTGTTGCTGAGCTCTGGAGGAGTTTCATTGTGCCTGTAGTTATGCTTATCCTATTTCAATCATGGTGCCTGGAGCCTGTTGTTACTTCCAAATAGGTTGTTGTAGTTGCCCTTTTTTTTTAATGTTTGTGTCCTTTCTCTGTTGGAGGGTAAATAGGTATTGGAATGAGTGGAAGGTGTGACCATAGAGTGACATGGTCATGATGGGTGTTGGCTAAGATGTGGTGAAGTCAATGTCCTTTCTTCCTATCTCAAAATAGACCTGCATCATAATTTTTCCATCAGACTACCTTTCCTGTAGATTTTCAGAACTTCCTGTAGTACTACAGGAAACTCCTGTAGTAATTCAGGGCAACCTCTTGTAGTAGACTTGTTTTGTCCATATCTACCAAACGGTAGGATGGATTGACCTGAACCTTTCAGAGCATGTTTCCATCATCATTATGCACCTCCCCATAAAAAAATTTAGTCAATGGATGAACGGATATCGAGAAAAACTAAAAATGGTTGAAGGTGATGGAAATCTATTTCCTGGAAACCGTGCACTGGAATTTGCTGAAATTGCTTGGGCATGCTACCATCATCCATATGCATCTACCCATGAAACAACATTTTAAATGGATGCATTGTTTTCAAATTATGGGCAAAATAAATTTCTGCTCTATGTATTTGTGTTTCCTGTAGTAAAACAGAGCCTTCCTATAGTTTTTTAGGACAATAAGCAAAATGAATGGGAAAAGCTTGAGAATGACGGGTGGGTGGTGGAAATAGATGAGGGTGATGTATTTGCATGGCCTTGGCCTTGTTGGAGCATTTGAGCAAAGGAGGAGAAAGTCAAAATTTGACTTCTTTTGACTAGGTTTGACTTGTTTTTTCTTTCTTTGGTGGCAACCTGTTTTTGTTCCTTGTAGATGTTGGAGAGCACTTACATTCATCAAAGAGATACATGGAGTAAGGATTTTTTTTTTCCTTTTTTTTTTTTTTTCTAGGCCTACTAGCCACCTCAATGAGGTTTTCAACTAGTAGGTTTTGACCTAGGATCCATTTTTTTTCTCTTTTTTTTTTTTCCTTTTTCCCAACCCATTGACTGCCTTATGGAGGTTTTCAATCAATGAGCCAATTTGAGGTGCCTCAAAGGAGGTTTTCCCCTGAGATTTATTTTTTTTCTCTTCTTTTTTTTCTAATCTACCCTACTTGAAAAACAAAATCACTTTCAAGTATAAGAATACTTCCAATGGAGCCATGTGCACATCAAGATGACAAACAAAATGATGTGTAGGATTCAAATGTATGATTTGACATGTACCTGGATTTTAGAGACCAAATGATTTGACTTTGAAAGGATCAAGCATAGTTGAAGAAGAGAGTGATGCTCCATCTTGTTGATTTTCTGGAACCAAACCTCAATATAACTTTGATGTCCTTGGTTTTCTTGCTTATCTGGATCATTCTTCATGTCTTCTTCTACCATGACCTTCAAATCTTCCTCTTTTTGTTGATTGTTCTCTTGAATACATGGAAGATTTGATGGTAACCATGAGGGAGCTCTCTCAATCTCTAATTTGATGTCTACTCTTCATCAAGTCCAACCCATGATTCTGTGGTCTTCTCAGTTGAATATTCTTCTTCTAGATGTGTCCTTCAAATATCAAGATAATCTCTTTTTTGCAATACCCTTCCTGAGCTATGGTGTACCACTGATCTCAAGAGGAGATGTTTAGAAGTGTTGTACCTCAATATTGTAAGTGGGCTGAGCTACTTCAATGTGTGGGTTTGGAAATGGTGGTACAGGGAGTTGAGTGGGAGTGGATATTTGAGATGGATGTGGTTGGGATTGTGGTTGTGGTGGAGATGAATGGTAGAGATAACATGGAGTTGGGTATGGAGGATATTGAGGAAAATACTGAGGGTATTGTGGATGGCTCCCATAAGTTCCTTGCCAAGATTGGTTTTGGGGTTGAGATGGCCAATGTTGCCAAGGAAAGGGTGTGTTCCAATTACTTTGAGGTGGATATGTATAACCTTAAAATTGTGAATTAGGCTCTTGCATCATACTAGGTTGACTAGGTTTCCATGATCCTCTTGCAGCTACATAACATAGCTACATTTGCAATTGAATTTCTCCATTGTCCTCTTGGTGAACTTCCTTAAACCTTGGTAATGAGGAGCAACATCTAACATCATGTGATTTTGCATGGAAAACATGAATATTAACATCTTGTTTTTGCTCATTTTGTATTCTTAACATTTCTACTTGTTCACTTAGATTGCCAAGAATTTCTATTTTAAAGTTATCAAGCAAATTTCTAAGTTTAGCTTGACTTATCGATCTTGACGCCGATTTACCTACTCTTGCCTTTCCTCTTGATATGTGTTTGCATGTTTCACAAATTTCTTCAAATGATATTTGGTATACATCACCTCTACTCATGAGATTAAGGAGATTAATCCATTCATCCCTATTTATTCTAAGTAAGAGGGTTTTTAGTGTGCCGGATTCTAAATGATGTAGTTTTGCCCTCTTAACATTATACATGAACCTTTCTACTAGATCCTCTAAACTCTCATCTTATTTTTTATTCATTCTAACGATTTCTTCTTTAAGATCATTATCTTTATATTTTTTCTAGAAATGTATTTTGCATATCATTCCATGATATTATTGAATTAGTCCCTAAACTCATGAACCATTTAAGAGCTCTATCCTTCAATGTTTCCAGAAACAATCTTAGTTTTTGATTTTTTAATAAGTAACCATAAGATCTACAAACAATTTCAAATTCAAAGAGAAATGTTTCTGGATCCTCTGACCTTAGACCATGAAATTTTGGAAGAAAAGATGGAGGGATGTTCTTCATGTGCACACTACCATCAATATCTTGAATGGGAAATCCGAGAGGATCTTCCTCATTGTCATCATCTCCATCCATTTCTTCTACATTCTTTGCCATCTTCTTCTTCTACTTACAAAATTGAATGGTGATGTGGCTCTTACTGCACCATGTGATCAAATGGGGGGGGGGGGGTGGGTTGATGTTGGAGATTTGTTTTGTTTTTATGATAGAATGAAAACACTAATGCAATGCACTTTTCTATTTTTGAAATGAAATATGCCTAATGTAATTATATTTTTTTTTTATTTGCAAAAATTAAAAAGAAAATAATCAACTAGGGAAGAAAACAATGCATACTTTGACACCTCTCCAGCAATGACGCCAAAAAGTGATAAGCCTCGGTATTGCAACAAGAATGCTGCAACTCCCAAGGCTACCACCTTTAATTATCAACCCGGGGTTCGTACAAACTTAAGAGGTATCGACACTATATGTGAAACATATAATGTGTCCTTCCTTTGTTGTCATGAGAGAAAAGAAATGTTGCCTATTTGCAGGAATGAAAGACTAAATTTTAAAATGCTTGTAAAGTAACATTAAATCCTCTATCTACTTATTAACACACTTTTCTTGCAAAAGAACCATATTTTAACCCTATTTGTCACATGTGATGTTTTAACTAATCTAAGAATGAAATATGATCTAGAGAGTACTAACTGCTATGCGCATGTTTAAATATAAAATAACTCATTTTTTTCATCTTTTTACTTTATAAATGCAAATGCTAATCTTTCCTTGATCTTTGGTAGGGGAGACAGGTGTGGATGAAGAGGGGTACAATGATTTTGATGGCTTGGAGGTCAAGTAGGGGCCTAATCCCAGCTTTAATGATGATTTTTCTCATTTCAGGCTCAAAACGGACCGCTATAGGATTTCCTATAGGATGTATTAGTTCTCCTACATGATCCCCTAGTTCTCCTACAGGATCCCCAATTTTACTACATGATGTTATAGATTTACTATACGAAATTATAATTCATCGAATGACCAAGAAAATCAAATCCAAATTGGATGGGACAAATTTTGTTATTGTTATGAACTAGCTCACAAAAAGATAGAAAAGATAGATCAATGCCTTAGAATTCAATCTCTTCGAGGGGGAAACCTCCTTTACATTACACAAATGAACAATTCTTGGATGATACAAATGACTAAACCTCCCTTCTATATATAGGAGTCTAAGGGGTCACAATATTATCAAGCCGACATAACAGTAATAACATACTTAAGGGCATAACGATAACAATAGTGGGTTTCTATGGGGCACACTAATAGTAATATGGGGACAATATGGGCACAATAATAACAATAAGGGCTATAATGACAATAGTAATGGGGGAATCACTAGTATTATAGGGACCTAACATGCCCCTCTCCTTCCGAAAAGCGTTGTCCTCAACACTTGAGTAGTTCTAGATGCTTCTGTAGAAAATTCTCATCCTCCCATGTGGAATCTTCAACAGATAAGTTCTTCCACTTGATGAGATACTCCAAAATTTATCGATTTCATAGCTGTCAAGTTCTTGTTTCTGTGACTTTTTCCGGTTCCAATATGATTTTTCCTTCCTCATCAAGTTTTGGCAATATTGTTTGAACTAGGAGCTTGTCACCTATAACCTTCTTTAAAAATGAAACATGGAAAACTGGGTGCACTCGGGAAGCTGCAAGAAGCTCCAATTTGTATGCCATAGTACCAATCTTTTGCAACACCTTGTACGGACCATCATACTTTGGTGATAATTTATTATCCTTCTTATCTTGCTTGAGGGACATTTGTTTATATGGTTGTAACCGTAGGAATACCCAGTCACCTACATCAAAACTTCTTTCACTGTGATGTTGATCTACCTATTGTTTCATTCTATTTTGTGCCAATGTGAGGTTATCCTTTAAGAGTTGGAGAACTTGTTGTTGATGCTTGATGTGATGTTCAACTGTTTGAACCTTAGAATTTTCTCTTAAATACGATGTGATGGATGGTGGATGATATCCATAAAGTGCCATAAATGGGGTCCATTTTGTTGCAGTATGGAAGGAAGTGTTATACCACCATTCACCCAGAGGCAACCATTTGACCCATTGTGTCTATTTATCAGATATAAAGCAACGAAGATATCCTTCCAAACATTTGTTTACTATCTCAGTTTGGCCATCAGATTAAGGATGATAAGATGAGCTATGATCTAACTGAGTACCGAGACAAGAAAATAATTCTATCCAAAAATTTCCAGTGAAAATGGGATCTCTATCGCTTACAATAATCTTTGGGCTTCCATGAGGCTTTTGAATTGTTTCCATAAATGTAGTAGAAATTGTACTGGCTTTAAATGGATGGGATAATGCACAAAAGTGTGCATACTTGGTAAGTCTATCAACTACCACCATGATGACACTCTTTCCTTAGGACTTAGGTAAACTTGTGATAAAATCCATTGAAACCTCCTCCCAACGTTGACTTGGAATGGATAAAGGTTGTAATAGACCCGGGGTCTTAATTGTTTCAACTTTATTTCGTTATAAAGCCAAACATTCCACCACAAACTTTTGAATATTTGATTTAAGGCCATCCCAAAAAAATTCCTTCTTAATCATGTGGTAAGTTTTTAAAAATCCTGAGTGCCCTCCTAAGGGAGAAGTGTGTAATTGCATAAGAATCTTTTGTTTGAGTTGGGAATTCTTACATAGGTATAAGCGATCTTTGTACCATAACGAATCATTTTTCCAGCTAAATGTATCAGATGTACTGGGATCTTGTTGTATCTTTTGAATGAGTGCCCACACTTCTTCGTCATTCTTCCATTCATCCCTTGCTTCATTTATCCAATCTGGTTGGATAATAGAAATGGCGCACAACAATGCTTCCACATCCTCATCATTTCTTGAGAGTGCATATACCACAACATTTTGCTTCCCTTTTTTGTAGATGATTTCAAAGTCATAACCCAACATCTTTGTGACCCATTTTTGTTGCTCTTCAGAGGATAAACTTTGTTCTAAAAAGTATTTAAGGCTATCATGAACCATTTTTATCTTGAAGTGTCTTCCTTCTCATAAATAGATTTTTGTAAATACTTTCTTTTGATTGGACGACTTTTGAAAGCAATGGGTCTTTCATCTTTCATTTAAACGACACTAATTCCATTTCCTGAAGCATCACATTCCACAATAAAGGTTTTTGTGAAGTCTAGTGTAGCTAAGACTGGTGCTTGGCACATTGCCTCTTTAAGATGTTCGAAGGCCTTTGTTGCTTCTAGAGTCCATGAAAATGCATCTTTCTTCAATAATGTTGTTAGAGGTGCTACTATTCTCCCATAATTCTTAACAAACTTGCAATAATACCCTGTCAACCCAAGAAATCCTCGCAGATGCTTTATGGATGTGGGGATTTTCCATTCCTTAATGGCTTTAATTTTGCTAGGGTCTACCTTAACACCTTCATGAGATACAATATGGCCCAGATATTCCACCTCTTCTACTCCAAAGAAATATTTGGAGCTTTTTGCGTATAATTGTTTCTCCTCCAATAGTTTCAGCACCCTGTCAACATGTTGAACATGATCCTTCCAAGACTTGTTGTAGATTAGTATATCATCAAAAAATACTAACACAAATTTTCTAAGGGTTTGAAAATGGAATTCATCAAACCTTGAAATGTAGAAGGTGCACTAGTAAGGCCAAAAGCATGACCAAAAATTCATAATGACCCTAATGAGTTCTAAATGTTGTTTTCGAAATTTCTTTAGTCTTCATTCTGATTTGATGATATCCTCAACAAAGATCCAACTTGGTAAAGTAAATTGATCCATGCAATTCATCCAATAATTGATCAATGATAGGAATGGGAAATTTATCTTTAATAGTGAGCTTGTTGAGCTCCCTATAATCCGGAAACATGCACCATGATCCACCTTTCTTGTGCACCAATACTACTGGAGCAGAGAAAGAAATTTGACTAGGTTGAATTATACCAGCCTCTAGCATTTCTGCAACCATACGTTCAATTTCACTCTTTTGGGCATAGGGATATCTATACGGCTTGATATTTGGAGGAACACTTCCTGGAATCAAATGAATAGTATGATCACGATCACGAATAGGTGGGAGGCCTTTGGGAGTCTCAAATACCTTGGAATGATTGTCCAAGACTTTTTGGATATCTGGATAAATAGATGATTTCGATGTGGGAACCTCTAGCGAACATAATTGTGCAATTATGCCTCGTTTTTCCTTCTTTAGAAGCTTTGTCATACCATTAGAGCTGATTATCTTTCCCGGTTTCCCCACAATAACCCTTAATTCAACTTCCTTTACTTTTGCACAAAATTTCATGAAGAGTTCTTGAAAATTAAAAGCTATTGTACCCAAAGATTGCATTCATTAGACTCCTAGTACAAAATCAACACCACCCATTGGAATGGAAAGAATTGGGATATTCAATACATATTCTCCCATGGATAGCTTGATATTATGGCACTTTCTAGAGCAATTTAGGGTTCCTCCACTTGCAACCATCACTTGACCTCTGGTGCTGGATATAAGAAGCAATTCAATTCCTTGGCTATCTTACAATGAATAAAATTATGGGTACTTCCTGAATCAATCAACACTATTACCTTTTTCTTCTTGATATGTCCTTCTATCTTTATAGTTTGAGTGGTAATTCCATCCAATGCATTACAAGATATGGTCAGATTCATTTATTCTTTATCTAGGGTTTGTTCCTAGGCTATATCCTCTTCTTTTGACATTTCTTATTCCTTTTCTTCCTCCTCTTCACAATCTATGTAGAATAATTTCTTCTCAGCACACTTATGACCTTTAGTGTATTACCTATCACAACTGTAACAAAGCCCTTTTGCTCTTTTTTCTTCCCATTGTTGTGGTGTCAACCTTGTAGGTTGTGGAAGGCTAGGGGCAACAACACTTCCATCTTTATAGTTGTGAGCGGTAGGCTTCCTGGTTGCCATAATTTTGCTTTCCATTTTTCTAATGAATCAGGTTCCCAAAGGCAAACCTCATGTTGGATATTATCTTTTAAAGTCCCTATGAACACATCAATCCCATGCTCCTCTGGAATATCTTTTACCCTTATGTTCAATTTTTGGAAGTCCTCAATGTGCTCCATCATTGAACCCTTTTGTTTGAGATTTATCAAATGGCTAAAAAAAGTGTTGCTTTTTGTATCCTCCTAATGTGCTATCATTTCTTCCGTAAAAATTGCCCAAGTGACAATTTGTTTATGAGAGCAAAGCCATCGATACCATACAAACTGAATTGGTTCCAAATATAAAGTTGCAATATGTACCTTTTGTGTGTTTTGCACATTATGGAGATTGAAAAATTGCTCCATTTGTAGTATCCATGTTCCGGGATCCTTGCCATCAAACTTCCTCATATCAATTTTTGGAACATGGTGGGTCTTCAATCCAACATTAGAGTCTATGAAATCATGATTAACATTTATTTTATTCTCATCATGAGTTTCTTTTACTACCCTTTCACCATTACTAACCATTTCTTGTAGCAACTTATTCAAATTTATCTTCAATTCTTCCATCTTAGCGTCCATGCCATTCATCTTAGCGTCCATGCCATTCATTGTAGTGTCCATGCCATACATCTTAGCATCCATGCCATCCATCTTAGCTTCCATGCCATCCATATTAACTTGCACGCCATTCATATTAGCTTCCATGCCATTCATCTTGTCTTAAGTTACCTTTTGTGAGAGTGAACTTTGTTGTACTTGGTCTTGTAATTTTGATATATCATGTTGCATTTATTCCTCTTCTTCATGCGTCATGCTAGAGCTTTCAGGTTGCTTACTAGGTGTTCCCATTTTCTTTCTTCGAGGTATCAATTAATGCTAATAATTCTTCACTATTCCCTTTGAATTCCTTCAAACTAATTTTTCAAACCAATCTTATGCAAAATTTAAAAAAAACTACACACCTTTTTTTTCACTTTGTAAGAGCTCGATATTGAATCTGTTGTATCTCTATAACTACGGATCTTGAATATCTGAAATCGTGTCCTAAAGTATCCCTTTGCATCCTCTTTCTAACCCCACAAGTCTGATCAATATTGGATTCTCGAAGGAAGAGTTATGCAAAATCTCAGGCGGTGACCTGATTATAGACTAGTTCAGTAGAGCGAATTTGTACGAAGTGCCACATGTCACTTTTTCGACCTTAGTACCTGAAACTGATATACAGAAAACAACAGGCCTTCCTTTTTTGAAACTTCTTACGAAATTTCAATCTAATGCTCAGAACAAAAGTTATAACGATTTTCCCTAGGTCACATGTTTGGAATGTAATTCGAGAGTCTGCAAAAACCCTAACTTCCTCAGACAATATATCTGAAAATATAGTTATACAAGCTCTGAAATTCATACCCGAAGTTCAGAACAATTTCGCCTCAAATGGGTTTTTTTTAGCCTCTGAAACATCATTGAAAAAAAGTTATAGCGAAAATTCCACGATGACCTGTTTGGAGCAGCAAAACCCTAGTATCCAAACCTCTGATACCAAATGTTATGAACTAGCTCACAAAAAGATAGAAAAGATAAATCAACACTTTAGAATTCAGCCTCTTTGAGGGGGCAACCTCCTTTAAATTACACAAATGAACAATTCTTGGATGATACAAATGAGTAAACCTCCCTTCTATATATAGGAGTCTAAGGAGTCACAATATAATCAAGTCGACATAGCAGTAATAACATAAGGGCACAAAAATAACAATAGTGGGTTTCTATGGGGCACACTAATAATAATATGGGGACAATAGGGGCACAATAATAACAATAAGGGATACAATGACAATAGTAATGGGGGAATCACTAGTATTATAGGGACCTAACATTTATTGACTAGGATGTCTTAGGTCCCCATTCCAAGTGGAATCACTCAAAAATACTTTTGTTAACCCATGCTAAAAAATAGTAGAAATTACTAGTCGAAAATCTAGAAATTCGAGAACTAGTGAGCTAGTAAATCTCTAAAATTCCTAACCTAATCAACGAAAATGCAATGGGGTAATTTTTTCTATGAACTAGAATTTTTTTGTGATCTAATGCAAGTGGAACCAACTCAATTGAAGCTTGTTAGCATGCTCTAAAAAATAACATAAATTTACTGTTCTTTGCCACAAAGGAGTTCCAAAAATCTAGATTTGGGAATAAGAAAGTTAATCCAAGTAGCTCAATGATTACTATGACCTCCCAATTTTTTTCCAAGGATGAAATAATGCTTGTTATCCTACAAAATAACTTACATAAACCATTTAACCCAATCCTACAACAAGAAATCATTTATACTAAATGCAGAAATAGAAAGAAATAAAAGAAGAGATGCATGTGAATAAGAAGTGAAAAGAAGGAAAAAAAATGATACAAAAGGGCTTTTAGGTTCATGGGATGGCCAAGCCCAAGGAAAATCAGACCTATGGAGGAGAAAAATATTTAGAAGCTGAACATGACACCAATCTTCATTATTTTATCAATACAATTACATCTCTGCAAGAAAATACAATGGAACTGCAGAAGTATGAGTTCTCTCCACAAGAACACTAATGAAAATCTCCCTCTAGAGGAAAATTCAACTTGGTACTTATACAAAAAGATTAGTAATCATTCCCCATGAATGGAGGAAGCTTTCCCCACCAAAATCCCTTGATTAATGGATCTGGTTCCCAATACTAGGAATCTGCATTAAATGGTAGGGAACACATTCCTAGATTTTCTCAATCATTGGAGTTCCACAATCTGTGTCATAATTCCATAATATCTTGTTGATTTATTATTTAATAGTGATCCTCCTATTGTAGGGAGGAATTCCAATTATCTCCTTCTCCAAATCTTCATAATCTGCCCAATATTCTCATAATATTCCACAAAAATAAATAATATTAGGCACAAATATGCAATTATTCATAAACCTTCCTAATGAATATATTAAAGTTAAAAATACATTATCTAATGCAAAAAGAGAGGTTTAATGTGATAAAGGATGGTCATAGGCCTTAATTTATGTTTAATTTAGAGGCATGCACCTTAATTTGTCTAATTTACAAGCCCATCAATTGGTACTTTCATTTTTGAGCTAAAATTTGATCAGTGGATCAAGTTACATGTGTGATAACAACTCAATAAAAATGCTTACAATTGTATGCCTGAGCATGTGATGCCATGAAACATCGTTTTGTTTCATTGTTTCGATCCCTCCCACTCCAAAAATAATTACATGCACCAAATACTTATATTACCATTGTATGCCCAAGCAATGGTGAAAGAAGCATCTTCCTACTTCTTTACCCATGTCCCTCTCTATTCGAAATGCAATAATCCAAATAAAGCACTTCTTAACCACAAATTCTCCCCATAAATTGTCATGATGCATTTCCATGTGCCTTCTATTATCAAGTTGCTTCACTAATCATTTAAGTGAATCAACCTCACTTAAGCCTCCTAAGATCTACTAAGCCATTTTAGTCATTTCTCTCTATCTAGTCTACCACAACGACCTTTGCCTACAACTTTGAAAACCTTGAATTTTATCTGATTATCCTATAGGTATCTCACATGGGCCTTCATAATAAAACAACATACAAAGTGAGAGAATACTACACACTTTTGAAAATAAACTTTGATCATCAGATCCCCCCCAAAAAATCACCTCTTTCAACATCTTGCAGTAAACATAGCTCTCAAGGGATCAACTTGCTAAACCTCAAACAATGAAAAAACTAAGATTCTCTAAGAGGAATGTATGTACTCTTCTTAGAAAATTTTGTTCTACACTTACTAAAGTGAATATCCATTCACCATTAATCATTATGCACTTCAATATATATTTTCGGCAATACTTCTTCCACTTATACAAATATAACAAACAAAAGATAACTTAGTAGTCTCACACATCCCAATGATTGGATTTCCACACATGGCGACCCAAATATTTATGATCTTAAAAGTGAATCTCCTCGTGACCTTTTATATGTAGTCATGGTGCAACTATGAACTAGCAAACATGCTTTGTAAGTCAATCATTTGGAAGCGGTATATCTAACCCATCGTCTCTCTCAATGATCTACAAGTTAAAATCCACCAAACTTAAAAACTTCTTTCAACCTAGAGCACTATGGTATGCATTACTTCTTCACTCAATTTTACCACTAGAACCTCTAGGACACCATGCATGATTATTATTAATTTTTCTCCTCCATTCAACTCTCTTCTAGCTAGCATATTAAGTAGACTTGTAGAAGTGAGATGAAGTGACCACACCTAAAGGAAAAGTTGTCACACCAACAAATGCATAATAACATCAACTTGAGCTTCAATAATAGCGATCCACACTTAAATTTTTCATGCTAACAACATAACATAATCTAAGAATTCTACTTAGGCTAGTTGAAAACTTGTTTTGCTTCAGGGGAACTTAGACTACAAATAAATATGAATTACTAAGAGGGGGGGATGAATCAGTAATAGAGAAATTCTTTCGAATTTTAAGTGTAAGTCTTTAACTCTTTTCAGTACAGTCAGTTACTTTTGAGAGCTTTCATACACAATAAAAATGATCAACAAGATAAGGCATTCACATGTACATACAATCCATCACATGAGCAACATACACATATTGACATATGTATTTTTACGTGGAAACCCAAAGGGAAAAAACCACCAATTTGTTTGTTATTATGATGTAAATTAAGAACCTACTTAATTACATCAATTTGTTTGTGAGCACCCACTCATAGGAGGCACTGACCCCCTTAAGATAGCAAGCACCTACTTTCCAAGAGGCACCAACCTCTTATGAATGCAGGCCACCACCTTCTCTAGCCACTGTTCTACCTTTCATACAATTTTCAAACTAAAAATAGAGGCAATTACATATACAAAGAAATACAAATCTAATTCATTGCAGTATCATGCTTCTACTCTTGGCCCTCTGTGCTTCCACAATAACTCTCAACCTCACACAATAATATTGGCCCTCTTTGCCCCTTTTCTCTGAACTGTGCTCCTTGCTGCTCCTTCAACTCTTAATCACATCTCTCTGCAACACTCTGCCTCAGTTCATCACTTGGGCCATTTTCTCAACTTTCGCATGCTCCACTCCACTCTCTTTAGCTTACACAACAATATTGTATTCCCCACTTTGATCAACTATGCTCCAGTGTTTTTTTCCTCTGTTGTACATTGCTCGATGTTGCCTCTGCTGCCATCCAAACTGTGTGAGAGTGTACTCTTCAACATGGTTCTCCATTCTACTATTGCATCTGACTTTGCCACTGCTCCTGCCTTAAACACTAAGAATGGGATCTTGAGCATTTATCCATACTGAGAATTAATTCTTAGTCAAACTACACACTCCAACTAGACTCCCCATGCTAATTAATTTCCAACAGAGCTTGAAAGGTACTTCAACATGGCTTCTATATTCTTCATTTAATTCACTGAGGCATGCACAGGAGATCAGAGGAAGCTTTCTTTCAACTCAAGATAAGCCTGATGCTCTTCTTTGTAAATCATGGTCCTTACTGCCTTGACTCGACAATCTCTACCTCTGTCTCCTTTCCATGACAATTTCCATTACTCTTGTGGAACTAAATCTTCTACATGCATTTACCTAGTTTCTTACCCAATTGTCCTTCAATACCTTTGTGTTGATATATCAAAGACCCTCATTTTGTAACATTTTTTACAGGGAATTTACAAAATCACGGGATTTTGATTGACCCTTAGCCCCTTTTTCTTAGCCCCTTCTTATTTTTCTTCCATGGGACCGGGATTTGTGACTGGTGGTACATCACTTAGGTGCTAAGCCCTCGAGGACCTGCTGAAGGCCTATTTCCTTATGTTATCGCTCATTTCCCTTGGTTATTCGGGCTTTCACGACCAAGTACCAAACACATCGGAAGCCCCATGTATCGAGACTTTCTACAAAATACAATTACGAAGAAGTTACAAAATCCCAACCTCCGATATTCCGACCTCCAAAATGACATCATGCTCACTTCATCATCTCCACGTGGCGTCTCCTTCGTGGTGACGGGTGTCACCCAGATTTTCCCCATTAGGACACCCAATAGTTTTGAATCCCCCTGCCACATGTTTTCCATATTGCTACATCATGTTGACATCATCTTCTAGCGTCAGCTCCTAAGGACCAACTAGTTGCCTCCACGTATCTTGTCAGAGGAGTGAGAAAGGGTCCGTCGGTCCTCGGTTTGCAAACGATTTCCTTTGTATTTATCGCTCCCTACAATCCTAGGTGCTTTTCAAAGAAATACAATTAAAAAGGAGTTACAAAGCACCGAAATTTTGATGTACCATCCTTCTGAGGTCTGGGAGTCTCTAACCCTTCGACATTCTGAAGACCAACCTGCTTTCGGGTTCTCAATTTTGGCCTTTGAAATTTGGCCCCTCTGACGTTCGGCCTGCTTCGATATTCAGTTGCCCTGATAATCTCTAGGCTCTAATATTCCTTACCTTCTGAGGTCCCAAAATTTAGGGTCCAAAATTTGGCATCCCCTTAAGGACTTCAATACTTCAGTTGCCAATAACTTTTTATCCCGAGACCCATTCATGTGCTTCCACATACCATTGGAAATCTCTTTCTGAACACTTTCTAGTGGAGAAGGCTTGATGTAGTTTTTTAGCCCATTTGATACCTGAAACATGGCAAAAAACACTCTTCCTGGACTCTTCCTCAATGCTAGTTCGAATGACATCAATGCCAACATACCAAGTGCTACCAATCGATCAAACAATATCAATTGTCCAACAACACTTTCAATTTGTACTACCATATATTTTTTTTCTTTTCCCTCATTAGGGGTTGTCTCCTTTTTTTATTTAGTAGGTTCCTTGGCAGCAAGAGAATCTTCATCCAAGAATATACATTCCAGCCCCTTAAAGGATTTCCCTTCATCAAAGTTTTTCCTCATTGCATTAGTCATGAATTGCAATTCCTAGTTCTTTATTCTGAGTAACATATTTTTTCCAATAAGTGTGGTATACAAAGGTAAAGAGGGTAGTCTCCTTACTTTTTTACGCTTTGTATAAATGCAAACAATTGATTCTTCGAAAATGGTATCTACAAGAGTGGTTGCAGGTGTGCTCATGGGAGAAGTAGTGATTTCTTCTTCACGGTCAACAATAGAAGTGTCAACCGGTGTGCCTACAAAAGTGGCAACAATTGTTTCCTCAAGAGTAGCATCAACTGTGTCTGCAGGAATATAAACAATTGTTTCCTTGAGATTAGAAACACCTATATCATTGGCCTCATCATCTTAGCATCATAACCCTTTAACCTATGCACACATTCCATCCATCCTGCCTATTGAAAAATCACTTGAATATGGTCAAAAGATCCTGGGATCACTTCTTAAATGGGTTCATGATAGATAAGTGAGCCTCCATGGTACCTGTATCTATTTTTCTCTCGACTATCATTGTTACAAGAGGAAAATGGCAGTTTGGAAATTTTTGGGAGGTAATTTCCAATTTTGGTGCAGAGTGATGATTTTAATGGTTTCCAATAGATGAGTTATGATTTGGGAATATGATGTAAATGAATGATGGTAATAAATATTGATATAGAAGTACTCTTTCTACTTTAAGACTCATTCATTATGAAAAATGTTCGAAAACGTACCTATCATATCTTAACTTAGCATCTCCTCCTTCGTACAATCAACTTAGTTGGTCGCTGGTACATTAATTGTACATTCTCGGTGAAGTTGTAATAACATGCGAGAGTCACAACAATAGGAATCACATCAACCAAATTCATGGAAAGAGGAGTTGCAAGAATGAGAGTTGCAACAAAACAAGTATTAGCATGAAAGTAGGAGTTGCAACGTGTATTACAAGAATAGAAATTGCAGCCATGGCAGTTGCAACATGAGCAGTTGCAACAATAATATTTGCAGTAATGAAAATTACAACAGTGAGAATGGAAATCATGGACGTTGCAATGGGAGTTGTAACAATAGGATTTGCAACAACAATTGATCAGTAGAAGTGCTTTTCCCTGCATAGAAAATCATTGTTATTGAAAAATGATTTGACATAACCATTATAAAATTGCAAAGTGTCATTTTTTTTTTGCATTTCATGTGCCAGCAGGTGCTGGTTTTCACATGACATGTGCCAATGTATGCCCCTAGGGGTTTTCATAGACAAGACTCTTTTTTATTTTTGGGAACAAAAGAGTGAGCTATCTTGCAAGAATCATCTATTTTTACACCAATTCCATATCACTATTGGGCCATCGACTTGTGATTTTTTATAGGAAGGCTTCCTTAGATAAGGGTTGATGATATAGGAAAAGCCCATGTCAATTGGCCATAAGGGGAGTTATGTCCTCATCTATGGTGTTAATTTTGATGGTTTTGATATCATAGAAAATATCAATCTCATAAGGCCGATCAATTTGGTGCAAAACTTCCCTCTAAAGTATTTAAACCTAGAATCAAACAACAGAGCCCAGTCCCCAGCCTTGAAATTTTTCATTTTTGATGAGTTTATTATTCCACTGTGCCCTCTAATTATATATCACTATTGTTTGGTGCAAGATAGCCCAATGAAGTTCATCCAATTAATTGATATGGAGGGTCCTTTGATTTTTACCTTTTGTTAGATCCATTCCAATTTGGATGACTATTCTAAGTTTTTGTATTTCTATCTCAATTTGCAATAATGTTCATTTCTAGTACATTAGCTCGTAAGATGTGCAACCTATAGTAGTTTTCCATGTGTTATAATAGACCCATAAAGCTTCAGGCAGTATGTCAATCCAATATTTCATATGTAACTAAACAATTTTGGTGATGATGTTCTTGAGAATCTTATTTGTTCCTTCCACTTTCTTTTTTGGATTCACTATAAGGAAAGACCCTCTATCAAAGGTTTTTGTGGAAGCCCCTATAAAAAAAGCCCAAAAAATTGTTTGTAGTGGAGGCCACTAGTAGAGTTGGGAGGGTGGATGTTTTGGTAGATGTTTTTTAATGGTGCATCTATAATACACTAACACACTGGTGTGTTAGTATAATTATATGCATCAGTTCTTAATAACATAAAAATAAAAAAATAACGGTGCATTACTATAATTATATGCATCAGTGGCAGAGTTGTTTTTTATAAAAATAAAAAAATAACGATGTGATAAGTACATAATGCGCACCGGTGCGTATACTACTCGGTAGCACAAGATAAGGGTTAAAATTAAAAAAATGTTGGTCATAAAATTCATTGTTCCTAGTCCGGTGATATACTCTCACGAAGCCTCGGTGCTAAACCCAATATACGAACGCCCTGGTGCATAGACAATTTGGTGCACCATTGTGGGGTTTTTAATTTAAAAATAGCAGTGTGTTGCTTATCTTATAGGCATCGTTGCCATTCATTGAACTAAAGGCCTTGATGCTTAATAGAAAATGGTGCATCATTGTAGGCTTATTTTTTATACAAATAAAAACAACGGTGCACTACGTATATAAGGCGCACTGATGCATATACTATTTGATAGCACCAAACAAGGGTTAAATTTAAAAAAAAAGTCAGTCATAAAATTCATTTTCACCATTTCAGTGCTATACTCACATAAAGCACCGATGCTTTCCCTTTTTATGAAAGCCCCGGTGCATAAAAACATGGTGCACCATGGCAAGGTTTTTAATTTAAAAAACATTGGTGTGCTACTCATATAATAAGCATTGGTGCCATTAATAGAATTGTACGTCTTGGTGCTTAATAGACAATGGTGCACCATTCGAGGGTTATTTTTTTAAAATAAAAAATAACGGTGCGCTAAGTAACTTTGGAGCACCGGTGTGTATACTACTCTATAGCATTGGAATAGTGTTAAATTTAAAAAATGTTGGTTGTAAAATTCATTTTCACCATTTTGGTGCTATACTCCCATGAAGCCCTAGTGCTATTACCTTTTCCGAACACCCTGGTGCGTATACAACATGGTGCACCGTTGCAGGGTTTTTAATTTAAAAATAGTGGTGCGCTAGGTGAAACCGAAGCACTAGTGCATATACTACTTGATAACACTAGACAAAGGTTAAATTTAAAAAAATGTTGGTCATAAAATTTATTTTCACCATTTCGGTGCTATACTCCCACAAAGCATCAGTGTTATCCCTATTCTGAGATGCCCCGGTGCATAAATAAAATGGTGCACTAGGGTAAGATTTTTAATTTAAAAAATGGCGGTACACTTCGTAAATAATCAGCATCAGTGTGTTGAATACTCGAGTGCACTAGAACAGGGATTAATTAAAAAAACTTACCAATTGCAAAAATCATTTTTACCATTTGCAATGCTATAGAGTTCTTAAGCACCGATGCTACTTTTTCCTCTATGAATTGTCCTGCCATCGATGCTTCCCTTGCTTGCCATCCTTCCATTCATTGCTCACTACGTGCCTTTCGAATTTTGTCAAATGATGGTCAAATTTATTTTTTTGTTTATGTGGCAACCATGCCTCCTAGATGAGAAAATGTCTAGGTAATGTCTATGTTTCTTGCTAACTTAAATTTTTAACTGAGTAGAATTGAAAATTAAGTAAAAAATGCATTTTTTTTTTTTTGCGTGGTGCATTTGTGAGCTTCAATTCACACCATTCATGGCGCACCTTGTAAACTTACAAGGTGCACCACAAATCGGTGCTTAATATTAATGCACCATAGTTTTTTAATATTTAATGGTGCATTTGGTAAATGGAAACACACCGGGCTGTGAAGATGCACCACTTTAAAATTATAATTTTTATGGAAGTGTCTGGTAAGAGTAAGTGTTTGGTTCATTTAGTTTTACGAAACCCATAGCATAATATTACAAAAGTATATATTAGTGTGTTTGTTACCTTGAATGTTTTGGTGCGGTGTGTTGACGTAAAATTAACGCACCGGTGTGAAAGTTATGTTGATGCATCCCATTAAAAAATAAAAATAACAAATGATATATATATATATATATATATATATATATATATATACTAAAAGCAGTGTTTTAAGTTGATGTACATAAAGTTTTCAATGCATTCCTATTTTTTTGGTACACTATGTCTGGTACATTCGTTTTTTTTTAGCGCACCGAGGTTGATTTTTTTTTAATTGAAAGTTATATGCCCATACTTATAAAAGCATTTTTCATTTAATAAATTTTGTTTATGTTATATGTATGAGGTTGATGTATTTTATATGTCAATCATGTAGAGACGTCAAAGGAGAGAGGAGCAATGAGGTTGATGTATTTTATATGTCAATCATGTAGAGACGTCAAAGGAGAGAGGAGCAATAGCAGCAGGAGCAAAGAGTTGACTAGCACAATATGGTACAAGAGTGGGAGGCATAAAAGAGGGAGAGACACCTTTACCCTTGCCCTATCACCACAACGACGAAAGGCCTGTTGAAGAATGTAGGTCTTCTTAAGTATTATGAGGAGGATACATCCCTGAAGGGGTATTATGGGTTGTTAGCACAACTGATCCGTCAGTGCGATGTCCACCAAATGACTTTCCGTGTCAGTCCTAACATGTGGTACAATCCCATTGAGGAGGACATTTATTTTTCACTAGCCTATCGAGGAGAGGGGAGTATTTTCCTCAGTTCCATGATGTCCCCCATGTTGTTGTAGTAGAGAGTCAACTTATCTACTCTCAAAGATACGTTGTGGATCATGTAGTTTGAGCAATTCATTTTTAGGTGTCTGTTGAACAACTACAAATTGTTTCTTTTGGTGTACAGGAGGATAGGTGCCTCTCACTATTAGTGAGTACCATTGCACACTCTACTAGGGATGGGAAACACATTAGTTTTTCTCTTTTGTTTTATGTTGATTTTTTGGTGCAGAGGCTATGATGTATTAGATGGTCTGCCATTTTTTTACAACAATTTTGTATAGCTTTAGATAGATGTCATGGTATGATACATGGGAGGTCAAACTTCCCTTTTGCTTCATATTTGTTTTGTTTAATTATTGAGAGGTTTTCAGAGACGAGGCCTACTTTTGAGCGTCAACCTCCTAGGTCGATGACTTAGGTAGAAATACACATGTGGGGTGAGATGATGCCCAAGAAGGGCCAACTAGAGTATCTGGCCAAGATTTCCATCGACGCACTCGGATATTAGCAAGTGAGGTCGACCACATGTTCATCATGGTTTTGTCTCCGTATGCAGGGATGGACTGGCGACAATGTCCCAACATCCTCTTCACACAGGATGATCCAGCAGATGATAGAGGTAATATTAATGTTTTATTTAAATTAATCTAGTTTCATTTTATTATCTTAATTAATTAGAATAAAATTTATTCTAGAATGTTCTTTAACTTGTTTTATTAAATTGTTTAATGAAATTGTCTAATTATTGTTGTGTACTATATATTTTGTAGATATTGGCACATTCATTGGGGACATGCCTCCTCCCCCACTGGATGTAGATGTAGAGATGACAAAGGTCACAGAGGGTGAGGGAAGTCCTCGTATCCTGATACTTGCGGGGATGCGACTGCATAGGGATGATATTAAATTTAGGATGGAGGTGGTTGACCAACTCTCTAGACTTTTGGTTGAGGAGGGAGTCTGCGCTGCAATTGCTCAAGACATCAAGGCAAATCCTAGGCTCTGAAATATCTTGAGGGACTTGTGCAATATGGTGAGTCTTATGCATCATATTGTCAGAGCTACCAGCCTACTAGTAGTGAGGAGGGATTGCCACACAACAGATACATAGTCTTCACCCAATACTACCCCATTGGATGATGATCAGGGTTGTGATCCTTCTGGTAGTACTCCACCTCCTCCTCCTTCACCTCATGACCCACTACCTATTTATCCTTAGAGAGCAGACCAACCACCTCCTACTTTGACTCTTGAGGTAGTTGACCATCCATAGTCTTCTACTACAAACCAGGCCGCCACTAGTACTATTGTACTAGATATTTTATAGCAATTGTTTGACTTGATACAATTATCTAACTTGTTTGTATATATATATATATGATGCATTTTTTTTTTTCATGTTGATGTACTTAATTTATATGTTGGTGTTGATGTGTATATTGTTAGGTCATGTTAGATATGTTCATTTAATGTGCTTGCAGATAGATGTGTATGTTATAGCAGTTATTTGACATGAGATGTATATTTGAGGATGTGTGTGGTGATGATGTTAGACAATGCTTGTGTTTTGTTAGATGTGATCACGATGATGATGCCCTGTTAGATTATTAGATTTGTGTGCTAGCTAATGACGTTTATATGTGTTAGAGGTGTATATAATTAAATGATGTTAGCGAATTTGAATGTGTATTTTAGATGATGTTTATGTTTGTTAGATGGTTATCATTATGATGTTTACATTTATGAAATGATATTTATTATAGATTATGTATTGGTGAACTTATTTCAAAATGTTATATATGAAATTACATGCAAAATTACTTACTTTATAAAAAAATGCAAAGATATTTTTATAAATTACAAAGTTTAATATGGTTGAAACTATAATTGTAAAATTGCCATAAATATTTTTCTATTGCATAGATAGTTCATACATATTCATTCTAACTAAATTCTTATTCAAAAAAGGGTTGAGACTCGCATAGTCCTTGCCTTAAAATAATAATAATAATAATAATAATAATAATAATAATAAAACATGTCTAAAAAATAGTCACTACAAAACAAAATCAATTTTACACACAATTAAATTGTACAAACCTTTAAACAAAACTACCTTTCTAGTCATAATTAAGTGTAGAAATCATAAAGTTGTGACCTATACTTATAATACAAGAGTTCGACAATATCTAATTAATATTTGCAATTAATTTTCAAAACGTATATTGCAACATGTAAACATTAAATAGAAATTTCAGAATACTTATAATAAAATTAAAATATATAATTGATTGCTCTATAAAATCAACTATAATTAAAAAAATTGTTTATAAAATATTGGATTATAAAAAGAACATTACAATTAGTTTGAATTTATAAATTTAATAAAATAAAATGTATTTATTAATAAGAATTATGAATGAAGCATCATTAAATATATATATATTTATTAATTATAATTATTATTTAAAATATAATTTTTAAATTAATATGTGTTTTTAAATTTTAATCACAATTTTTTTTTAATTTCTAATGTTTAAATTAATAAATAAGAAAATGCAATCAATAAACTATTATCAATAATATTTATTTAAAAAAATATGAAAATAATCCTTTAAGTTTATTTATAAAATTCAATCCACTGTTAAAAAAAATATTGTAAGCTTGGCAGGATTACATCTTCACCATGTCCAATATATCACCCCGACCGGGGTGGGGAATTGAACCAATGACTTCACATCAAGGAGCTCCTTAACAGAGCACTCGATCACCATTTATCCAAGACCCCATGGACAATCTATTGTTAGATTTAAAAAACTTAAGTCATAATTTTTTTATAATTAATTTAGATTTGGTATAACTTAAAAAAATCTATTTTAAGAAAATTTAATTGATCACTAAAGTTATGAGAGTTTAAAGAAATTTAAATTTAATATTTTACTAGTTTAAATTTAATATCTTACCAATTATATAAAATGGCAACAAGATGAATAAAAAACAATATAATTAACATGGGATCTATTAGAATTATTAGAATTGTGTGCTAGCTAATGACTTTTGTATGTGCTAGATGTGTATATAATTAGATGATGTTAGTGAATTTGAATGTAGATTTTACATGATTTATGTTTGTTAGATGGTTATCATCATGATATTTATTTTTATGAAATGATATATATTTATTATAGATTATATATTGGTGAACTTATGTGAAAATTACATGTATGAAATTACATGTAAAAAGTCTTAATTTAAATAAAAAATGCAAAGATATTTTTATAAATTATAAAGTTTAATATGGTTGAAACTATAATTATAAAATTACCATAAATATTTTTCTATTGTATAGATAGTTCATAAATATTCATTCTAACTAAATTCCTTTTCAATTACATATGAATAAATGGTATTTCCCATTACTCTTCTACCCTGAAAATTGTTATTTAAAAAAAGTTATGATCTCCAATCATAAGCATTCTCTTGGCCCTAAAATTTTATGGATGCAAATTTTCCTATATTTTTTGTTTTTGTCATTATTGCATAAGTTTATTGCTATCAAAATTTTAAATTACTTCATTAATTGTGGTTTTAGTCAACATTGAGGGCATAATTTAAATATTATGTAAACTAACAAACAACTAAGTTGAAAACCAAATTATCACAAAATCCAAATTAAACTTATCAAAAACTTAGAATTAAAAAAATATGTTCAAATTAAATTTTTTAATTTATAAATTACATTATTGGAAATACTTAGTTTTAAGTGTATAAGCATTTCCATTGGATAAAAAAAGAAAAAATAAAAAATGTGTAAAAATGTTTGTGAATCTCACCAATTATATGAAATGCTAGCAAGATGAATAAAAAAAATATAATTAGCGAAATAAAGAAAATGAAAACATACAACAATAGTATAAATGATGAAATGATACAAGTACATATCACTCTCCATTGTCATCACCTTGATTATCTTCCTCACTTGGCATGAAAACACTAATGTTCTAAAAAACATGTTTTGATCTAGGGTCATGTCTTAATACGAACCATCAATCCATATCCAACACATATGGGTAAAAAAACACTTGGTTGCAGTGTTTGGGGAAAATATAAGGCTCCCTAACTTCATGCCACATCTTTCTAGAGATGATACATATCAACCCATTATCGCGATCTTTCTTTACATTATTCCGATCAAAGGTGTCCCACCACTTGCACCTAACAATAACACATTGGAATGAAGAAAAGTCCACTTCAATGATTTCTTGTATGTTTCCGACGTAACCTAATGTCCCTTATATTGGGTTTTGACCATGGTGGCTATCATGACTAGATTGGTCAGACTTGACTTCCACTCCATAGTGTTGTGTTATGCATCCTTCGTGCAAAAATTATGTCCATATGCCCACATATATGGGAACAACTACAACTATAAGAAAGTGAAAAAATCACAGTGTCATGTGTCTAATAACTTGAGCATAATTAAAATATAAAATATAAATGTTACAATTCAAAGTAGTTAAAAATGTACAGAAAGAGATTATTACTGAGTTGTTACACCCAATACCTAAGTTTAGCACATCCTCTTCAACACATGGGTGACTACGAGATGCACCATACTTCTCTCTAAATTGGTCATCAACCCAAATATCAGGGCATAGAATTGGCATATTTTCTTTTAAATGATCAGGATAAGGCACACTTATACCATTCAACCGTCTGAATTATTTCTTGTCACTATCCAATTTCATCCTCTTTTGTTCATACAATGCGACCCACGGTTGTGCTGCTTCTGAATGATAAAGAATGAATTTGTTGATGGCTTCAATTTATGAATTCGCTGATGAAATTAAACCAACATATATAGTACGAATGAGATTAAAATATACATTAAAAAGTTCAGTGTGAATAGTTACTATGTAGAAATTTGATAAAAGATAAGTCACATACTCTTTATCATGTACCTTTTTCCATTTGTTTGGAGAAGCTCCCATTCTCTTTTGTCTTCATCCATTTTGTCGTCCCAAATCACCACATCTAATGTGTTACCAATATGCTTGATGTACTCACTAGCATAATAGAAATACTCATACGATATGTACCCCTCTGCCATAAACCCATCGGGTTTTTCCATTTAACGAACAAATTTTTTAAATTTATTCATGTACCTTTCTAAGAAGAACATCCAATGACAAGAAACCACCCCAACTAATTCAGCCCCATCTACTAGGTGAATTAGAAGATGAACCTGCAAGTCTATGAAACTTGTCGGCAGTTCCTTCTCAAACATACAAACAATTTGTAGTAGATCTGACTCGTAAACATAATAAAATTCTCTAATAAAATAAACCCAAGAGACAATACAAGATATTGCTAGAATGAAAATGCTTCTTTATTAATATAAAAAACCCTTGAGGTAGGGTAACACCATACAGTTACTCCTTAAGGAAGGAGAACACTCCACAAGCCATATGCTTGTTAATTCAATAATCTTTTACATCTCTTAATGAGGAGTCTCTAGCCTCTATATAGGCTTCATACATAAAATACCATAGGTCATTACCATGGGTCTCTCAATACCATACATCTAATACAATGGGCTTATCACATTATTCCTAACTACTTGTGGTCCTTTGCATAATGTGGGTTAACCACTTTATTGATAAACTATGTACCATTTATTTATTATCTTTTAGATATATATTATGGCCCATAGTGTTGGATATATGGTATTGATATACCCATGGTATTTTATGTATGAAGTCTATATAGAGGCTAGAGACTCTCCATTGAGGGGTGTCAAGTATTGGTTTTGTATTGAAAAGCATATGGCTTGTGGGGTGTTCTCCTTCCTTAAGGAGTAATTGTATGGTGTTACCCTACCTCAAGGGTTTGAAATTAATAAAGATATTAAGTTTCTATATTTTGTTCTTGTATCTCTCTTGGAATTATTTGCAGTATTGGGCATATTTTGCATTAATAAAGAAACATTTTCATTATAGCAATATCTTGTATTGGCTCTTGGGTTTATTTTATTAGAGAATTTTATTATATTTACAGGTCAAATCTAATACACAATCACAACTATCTCTTCATGCCACTGTGGAATACTAGCCATATGACTCTCCTTTGATGTGATCCAACATACAAATGAAAATAATTTAGTGTTATGCAACCAAATCACAAAACAAAAGAAAGGATAAATCAACGACTTGAAAATTAGCATTTTCGAGGGGGAAACCACCTTTACATCACATAAATGAACAATTCTTGGATGATTCAAAAGACAAAACCTCCTTGGTATATATAGAAGTCTAAGGGGTCATAATATAATCATATCCTACATAACAATAATAATGTAAGGGCACAACAATAATAATAGTGGGCCTATATGGGGCACAATAATAACATTATGGGGGCTACATGGGAAAAATAATAAAAATTAGGGGCCTACACTAAAAATAACAATTAGGGGGCTACATTCGAATTTAGGGACCTAACATGTTCCTCTCTTTCAAACAAAGTGTTGCCTTGAATGCTTGAGTATTTATGGATGCTTTTGTATAAAATTGTCATCCTCCCAAGTGTAATCTTCCACGAGTAAGTTCTTCCACTTAATGAGATACTTTGAAATTGATCGATTTCGTAGATGTTGGGTTCTTGTTTTCGTGACTGCTTCAGGATCCAATATGATTTTTCCTTTCTTGTCAAGTTGTGGAAATATTGTTTGAACTGAGAGCTTGTCACCAATAGCTTTCTTTAAGCATGAAACATGGAAAACTGGGTGTATTGAGGAAGACGCAAGCAAATCTAATTTGTATGCCATAGCACCAAAAGTTTACAACACCTTGTAAAGACCATAGTACTTGGGTGATAATTTATTATCATTCTTAGCTTTCTCGAGGGAAATTTGTTTGTATGGTTGTAGTCGTAAAAATACCCATTTTCCGGGGCAAGAACGACGATTAAGAGCTAGGGTTACTTAAAGTTGCAGAGATCGTTTCCAATGGAGGGCGGCAGGGGAGGGAGCTCGACTCCCTCCTACAAGGATGCTGTAACTAGCAAAGGTAAATCACCGGTAATGAACAGCAAAGGTTTTGCGCATGAAAGGAGCAGGGATAATGTAAAGGAGACAGATGGGACCATTACCAAGGAAAATGGCAGCACAAAGGACAAGGAGGAAGAAGACAAACATCAGGGTTCAAGAGACAAAAAACAAAAGGGACCTTGCAAGCCAAAAGCAGAAATCACTCCTAGAGTAATATTAAATGATCCTGCTCTGCAGGAGCACAGGGAACACATGGGGACCTATGCCATTATCTATAAATTCATGGGACTATGGCCCACTGAAAAAGCTTTACAGACATGGATCAAGTATCACTGGAAACCCAAAGGAAGCATTGACCTACATCTTGGGTCAAAGGGATTCTTCACAGCGGTGTTCTCAAACATCGAAGATAAAGACAGAATATTCGAAGGAGGACCCTACTTTTATGCAGCAGTCGGTCTCTATATGAGGCCTTGGATGATGAACTTTGTCCCAGAGTGGGAGACTTTCACTTCGGTTCTAGTTTGGGTAAGGCTCTATTCTCTACCTCTAGATTATTGGCAAACTGAATCGCTAGCTGCCATTGGCAATAAACTAGGGCATTTTGTCAAAGTTTCTGAAGCCACAAGAAGAGGGAAATATACCTCCTTTGCAAGGATATGTGTGGAAATGGATCTATTAGGAGCTCTTCCAGATGAAGTTATCCTGGAAGTTTTTTATGAGGAGTGGGTGCAAACAGTGGACTACGAGCATATCCCATTCAGATGCCGTAGATGCCATTAGCATGGACATCTGTTCAGAGACTGCCCTCTCAGTAAAGCAGACAACAAAGGGAAACTCAATATAATGAAGGACACAGAAAGTTTTCAGAAAGTGGCAAGTAGAGGAAAAGGAGGAAGAAAGGGGCTAAAGCAACAACATAATGAGGGGCAGAAGGTCAGTCAGAACAAATTTCAAGTGCTGGAAGAGAATGAAGAAAACACGAGAGAAAATCAATCTCAGGAGGAAGGTCCTAATGAAAAAGAGAAAGAGGAAAACAATAAACATTCTCAAGTTATTGGTTATCAAAAAGAGATGTTAATGAGTGAAACAGAAATGGAGATGGACCAGGAAATGACCCAAAGTGAAATAGATCTGGAAGATCATGAATTACAGGAAATTCTCGATAAGGAAAACCTGGATCTAGAAGGATTCTTGATGCAAGGAACCAAGGGAGGAATAGATTCACTACCTCAAGAAGAATGTAACAGAATACAGCAGTTATTTTTATGGAAAACTCAGGAAAGAGGGTTAGATAAAGGTAAAAGCATTCACAAGTAGGAACAAAGAGGTGTGAAAACTCTGAAACCAAGTCCGGGATTAGCAACTAGAAATCCAAGAAAGAAGAGGGGAAAGAAAAAGAAAAATGAGCTCTTGATGGAGTATGGAAAGCTAATGATAGATTCGGGTAAGATGAAAGATCTAACCAGTTACTTCTTTACAAATCTTTAATTATAAAGTTCATATCTTGGAATATCAAAGGTCTAGGGAGTAAAAGAAAACAAAGAATTCTAAGTAACAGAATGAAACTAGCAACGCCAGATATAATCTTCATTCAGGAAACAAAATGCTCCATTCAGAAATTAAAACAAATCCATAGAAAATGGCTTAATAGATTTGAGTTTCTAGAAGTTAAAGTAGAGAACACAGTGGGGGGCATTCTCACTTTATGGAACCCCCAAAAAGTTAGCATAATAGATGCAGAGGCATCAAGAAATTATTTATCAGTAATTATTCAACCAGTGGGGGTTTTAGATACCTTCCTGGTCACAAATGTTTATGGTCCTCAAAGAATAGATGAGAAACTTAGATTTCTAGATTCCCTGGCAGATCTTAGAAGCAGACATGAAGAAATACCTTGGGTCATGGGAGGAGATTTTAACATGATTAAATCTCTTTCGGAAAAAAAAGGAGGTACCAGATTGCTAAGTAAAGACTCCGAAGCGTTCCAAACCTTCACAGAAGATATGAAACTGGTTGACTCAGAAACGCATAATGGCATTTTTACTTGGAACAAAAAAAGAGGAGGTGAGGCACAGGTCGCCTCCAAGCTAGACAAATTTTTGATCTCAGAGGAGCTTATGCTCGCAAATAGAGAAATAACAGCTAGAGTTCTCCCCTTTGGAGGCTCTGATCACTGGTTGATTCAATTAGAAATCAAGGGGATCTATTCTCCCAGGAATAGACCCTTCAGATTTGAGAATATATGGATCTCCCACCCAGATTTCATCAGAAACATTGAAAAATGGTGGTCCGAAGATTTGCAGATCTAGGGCACTAAAATGTTCCTCCTACATAAAAGACTACAGCACATGAAACTCAGACTCAAAGAATGGAACAAGAAGGAATTTGGTAACATTTTTGTGGACAAAAAATCAGTGGAAACCAAACTACAGGAACTCAACCAAGCACTGATCACAAATGGTTTTGATAAAGTCAAAAGTGAGCAAGCTAATAAACACCATCAAGAATGGGAGAATTTATGCAAACAAGAGGAAATCTTTTGGAGACAAAAGTCTCGAATCCAATGGCTCAAAGAAGGTGAACGTAATACTAAATTTTTCCATAGATCCACTATGGCCAATAGAGCTCACAATAGAATCTCTTCGATATTGAATGAGAATGGGGAGCTTCAGACCTCTCATAAGAATATCGAAGCTGTGTTGGTATAGCATTTCAGAGGCATCACTAAGGAAAACAATCCAGACAGAGAGCAATGCATCAAGGAAATTACAAAAAATATCCCTAAGCTAGTGTCAAGAGAGGACAATTTTAACCTGAATAAACCAGTAACCGAAGAGGAAGTCAGTGAGGTAATTAAAGATATGCAGAATGGCAAAGCTCCAGGACCAAATGGTTTCAATGTAGACTTTTTTAAAGCCTGCTGGAACATTGTCAAACAGGACATTTTGAATGTTGTGGAGGAATCCAGAAGAAACAGGACTATTCTGAAAGCCCTCAACACCTCCTTCATCTCTCTGATCCCCAAACAGGATTCAGCCCTGACTGCTGATAAGTTCAGACCCATTGCTTTATGCAATGTGGTTTACAAAATTATTTCCAAGGTTTTAGCTAGCAGACTCAAACCTCTACTTCCTTCTTTAATTTCAGGGGAACAATCTGGTTATGTGGAAGGCAGACAAATCCTAAATAACATTATTCAAGCCCACGAGGTAGTTCACACACTTACCAGCAAAAGGCAAGCTGGTATGATCATGCAATTAGATATTGCCAAGGCGTATGACAAGGTGAACTGGATCTATATCAAGAAGATCCTTACTGCTTTTGGGTTCGATCACAACTGGGTCAGATGGGTTATGGCTCTGGTAACCTCTTCCAGCTTTTCTATTTTGGTGAATGGCTTGCCCTCTGAGATCTTCACTCCTTCGCGAGGCCTCAAGCAGGGAGACCCACTCTCTCCCTTTCTCTTTATCCTCATGATGGAAGGATTGGGCAGGTCCATAAATCAGGCCAAAGCTTTGGGAAAGATTAAGGGCCTTCAATTAATGGAGAATGGTCAAGCAATGACTCACCAACAATTTGTGGATGATACCATGCTGCAAGGAATTCCCACAGTTAAAGAAGCTTCAGCATATAAACAAATTCTAAATGACTTTGCCTTGGCTACAGGTATGGAAGTTAATCTCTCCAAATCAATTTTTTTTTCTTAAATACTAACATTGCTATTCAGAGAAATATCTCCAGAATTCTGGGCTTTCAAAGGGATTCCCTCCCTTCAAAGTATCTGGGAATTCCCCTTACAACTAGAACTTTGCACAAAAGTATTTGGGAACCAGTGCTCAACAAGATGCAAGACAAAGTCAAAAAATGGACTTTCAAATCGTTGAACCTAGCTAGTAGGTTGATTCTGACAAAGGCCGTTCTACAATCAATCCCTGTTTTCTTTTTATCAGCCCTCCCAGCTCCCAAAGGTGTCCTACAACAATTCAGGAATATCCAGAGAGACTTCCTTTGGGGCAAGGAGGAAACAAGGAAGAAATGGACCCTGGTTTCCTGGGATAAAATCTGTAAACCCGAGAGTCACGAAGGTCTAAGCTTATATGATCAGGAGATTGTGAGTAAAGTTTTAGGAGCCAAGCTCTAGTGGAGATGGGTTAAAGAACCAAAGGCTCAATGGGCTAAAACCTGGAAAGAAAAATATGCAAGTTCCTGGCAAACAAATGATCTTATAAGAATGTCTGGAAACATAAAGGGCTCTTACATCTGGAATAAAGCCTGGGAAAACAGAAGCCTAGTACAAAACAACAATTTCTGGGAAATCAGAGTAGGTGATCTAGCTCTCTTCTGGGAAGACAAATGGCAGCAAGAACCAATGTTGTTAAGAGAGGACTTTATGAGCCTCAATTAGGAAACAGACTCCCAAGGATTAATCAAAGTTAAAGATTTCTGGAATCTCCCTCATAACTCCAGAAAGTGGAGAAACTGGAGAAGCATAGATTGCAGAGATGATAGCTCCATAAAAATCAAAGCAAAGGCAATCATGAGTATGTTAAAACAAAGGAAAATCTTGGTTACAGAGGGGCAGGATCAGTTAAGATGGGGCCTCAATAAAGAAGGCACCTTTAATCTTAAGGAAGCAAAAAGAATTAGCTTGAACCTAGATTCCTATGTTTCGGCGAAATCCTGGCAACAACTTTGGAGCCACCAAGGGTGGATGAAGATCAAGTTTTTCATGTGGTTAGCTCACCACAAGAAGATCTTAACTTGGGACAATATTCGGAAAAGAGGTGTTATTGGGCCTTCTAGATGTCAGCTATGTGAAGTTCAAGAAGATACAATGGAGCATATTCTCAACAACTGCTCCTATACCACCTGGTTGTGGGAATTTTCCACCATTTTTCAACAGACAGACAGAGATAAAGGAAGTATTATCAATACCCTAAACAAGTGGAGAAGAAACTTTTCGGAGAATGAGCTCCTTAATCTAGCCTAGGCCTTTATGCCAAGTTTCATAATCTGGAATGTTTGGAAAGAAAGGAATAAAATAAATTTCAAGGATGAAAAAACTACTCCTCTTCGCCTGTTGGATCTGATCTTGAAGCAGATTAAGGAGACAGTTAGCACCACTGTTTGCAATTATCCCAAGAATCCTCCCATAGAAAATGAGTTGAGAACTCTCAGGCATCTGGGAATGCAAGAGATCATTCCCCATGGACTAAGCAGAAAGGAAAGAGATTTGGAAATGGAAAAGGAGTTCTGGCATCCTCCACCGAAAGGTTATCTGAAATGCAATATTGATGGTGCTTCAAAAGGCAACCCTGGAATAGCTGGTTATGGAGGGGTTTTAAGAGACGAAGAAGGAAACATCATCTTTATATTCCACTGCCATTTAGGTACAACCACCAATAATATGGTTGAATTAATGGCTTTAGAACAATGTCTAGAGCTTCTGAAACTAAATCATAGCTCAAATGTCATTATCGAAGCAGACTCAGAGATCTCCATAAATGTTGTTAAGAGAATCAGTTGTGGAGCAGAGCCGAAGAAGGTCTCAAAACACTGGAGACTAATACAAGTGTACCAAAGAATTCAAAAACATCTCCTGAATCTTCGTACAGTTAGTTTCAACCATGTTCGACGTAAATCCAATAAACTAGCGGATAAACTGGCCAACCAAGGAGTAATTAATTCAGAATGCAGAATTGAGATGAAATGGCAGGAGATGCCTCAGAGCAGATTAAAAGCTCTCTACGATGAACAAGTGGCAGAGGACAGAGAAATGTTTAGATACTGGGCCAGAGTGAAAGGCACGGAATGATTATGTCTAAGCAAGTTAGATCATAGTGCTCTGGTTGGTACCTTGAAGCAGGGCAAGCACAGAGTGGTCACATATCACCCTGGTGTAAGTTGACCAGTCACCTTTTTCCTTCGGACTGCAACACAGGGTCCAATTTACAGTCACCGACAGTCTCTGGTGCAAGTTCTGAGGCAAGCTTGTGTGGGAAGGGCGGTTGGAATTTCCTGGTGGAGGCTTATCATCGGCAATCCTCCTTCAGAACGGAAAACCAGGCAAATAGTTGTTTCAAGGTGATCGCAAGGCTTCGGAACGGTAAGGGGTTTTGGAATTTTGGGAGCGATTCCATCAAGCTCTCAACACGTGGCAAGGGAGTGGTACAGAATACCACCCTCCATCGCGCAATAATGTTCGGACATCTTGGCTGTGCGATATTTCGTCGAGCCGTTCGATTTCGTAGAATGAATCGACAGTCAGAATTGGCCGTGCAGTTTTGTGGGGCCACTAGTCTTATCAAACTTTTCGAGACAAAGACGTGGGGGTTAGTGGAGTATTACAGTAGGTTAAGGAATCATATAGTTCAACCTAAGGTATTAATTGAGAGATTAGCATTGCATTTTGTAAAGGGAAGGGTCATATCTAAGGCAGAAAGACCTTGTTATGTCTTGAGTCCATGAAGAGGTAAGGTTTTTTGTATATGTTGTAACACTATTTTTGATTTAATGAAATAGAAGGTTAGTCTCTTGCTTCAACAAAAAAAAAAAAAACCCATTTTCCTACATCAAAATTTCTTACACTGCAATGTTGATATGCCTATTGTTTCATTTGATTTTGTGCCAGAGTGAGGTTTTCCTTTAAGAATTAAAGAACTTGTCGTTGATGCTCGATGTGATCTTCCTTTTCTTGAACCTTGGAATTTTTTCTTAAATATGATGTGATGGAAAGTGGATGGTATCCATAAAGTGCCATAAATGGGGTCACTTTTGTTGTACTATGGAAGGAAGTTTAATAAAATCATTTAACCATAGGTAACCACTTGACCCATTGTGTTTCTTTATCAGATACAAAGCAATAAATATATCCTTCCAATTTTTTTTCCACTGTGTCATTTTTCCCATAAGATTTAGGATGATAAGATGAGTTATGAGCTAATTGAGTACCAAGAAAAGAAAATAATTCAGTCCAATAATTTCCAGTAAAAATGGGATCTCTGTCACTTACAATAATATTTGAGTTTCTAGGTAGCTTTTGAATATTTTCCATAAATGCAGTAGTAACTGTACTGACTTTAAAAGGACTAGACAATTTCCTTCGAACTTGGATTAGTCTATGATAAAATCCATTGACACCTCCTCCCAACACTAACTTGGAATGGCTAAAGGTTGTAATAGACTTGGGATCTTAATTGTCTCAACTTTATTTTGTTAGAAAACAAAACATTCTGCCACAAACTTATGAATATCAGATTTAAGGCCATCCCAAAAAATTCCTTCATGACCATGTGATATGTTTTTAAAAATTAAAAGAGAGATGTGAAATTCCAAAAGATCCTTTTGTTTGAGTTGGGAATTCTTACATAGATACAAGTGATCTTTGTACCATAATGAGTCATTCTTCCAGATAAATGTATTAGATGTACTAAGATCTTGTTGCAAGTTTTGAATGAGTGTCCAAACCTCATATTCATTCTTCCTTTCCTCCCTTGCCTTAGTTATCCAGTCAAGTTATATAATAGAAATGTCATAGATAAATTCTTCCACATCCTCATCCCTTCTTGAGAGTGCATATGCAATAGCATTTTTCTTCCCTTTTTTGTAGATGATTTCAAAGTCATAACCCAACATCTTAATGACCCATTTTTGTTGCTCTTCTGAAGATAATATTTGTTCCAAAAAGTATTTAAGACTATCATGATCTATTGTTACTTTGAAATATCTCCCCATTAAGAGCGCCATTTCTTCAAGACATGTAGTATTCCCAAAATTTATTTTCATAAATAGGTTTGTGTATATACTTTCCCTAGATTGGATGACTTTCAAAAGCAATGGGTCTTCCTTCTTGCATTAAAACAACACCAATTCCATTTCCTAAAGCATCACATTCCACAATAAAGGTTTTTGTGTAGTAATTTTTCGATTATAACTCATGGACTTGCAGCGCTTGTTGTGGATTTACAGCTAGAATTGCAGCAACATGGAGGAGTCGTAGTGACATGGAGGAGTTGCAACCATGTCCGTGTTCTCTTGTCTGGCAATATTAGTATGAAAGATAACATTTTCACAACACAATGCATAAGAAAAAACATAAATTGATGAGAAAGATAGTAGCCATACCTACCCTAGGAATAGGGTGATAGTGTATAAAAAGTGAATAAAGAGACGATGGAAAGTGGAAGAATGATATCAAAAATTTTATAGACATGTGTTGAAAATATGCCAATTTGGGTACCCATCAATATATCAACTAGTTGTAGGCATTAGATAATCCACCCAACCATAGGTGCTATTGCAATATTTCTATCTACAATAGGCCATGCCTAAGTTTGGGGTATGCATCCACAAGCATTAACTAGCTCCTATGGCTAGCTATAATCAATACACAAAACCCATTACTCATTATTCTCATAGGAAAATGAATTCTACATCAACTCCAACTAGCCAAATCTCTTCCTACATTAATTTGCATAGCCCAATGAATGTGATCCCTTTATCTTCCACATAGTTCCTCAACCAATCATTATTGCCTCTAGGGATCCATCATAGACTAGCCATGGAATATATTAGCTAGGGGCTCCAAGAAATCCAACTGTAATGGATTCCGCACCAATAACATTCACGCATTCCCTTTTCTTAACAAAATTCATAGAAACACATAATTATCCTTCTATTACAAGTATGGTAGCCTAACTAATAGCATGAATTTCCTCCCAGACATGGAATAACTCTACAACATGAATATGCTTCCATAATGACTAGAATGTATTACTGAATGCTAAATTATACAGCCTAAACCTTGAAAAACAATGGATAATAGTCCATAATGATACTCAAATTCCATTAAGTCCCAAGATTAATTCTCCATGTTCCCAACTAGCCACTTAACTCTCTAAGAAGTCCACTGACAACTACCTTGGCGTGCATCCCATGGTTGATATTTTTTAACATATATTAAGGTAAGGGGCTTTGGTTATGATAAAATATTATTATATTTTCTAGCTTTGACCCCTCTAAGACCCTTATCATTACCCTCTTGTGGAATTATATCTCCCATATTATTGTCCCTCTCAGATTCTTTATATAGTAATGTGTTTTTCTATTGAGAGAGAGAGAGAGAGAGAGATTTACATTACATGTCCCTTGACCATCTTGTTCAACCATCAATATTGATCACATATATACATTTACATCATAATTATGGGGATTAAAACTAGGGTATTACATGTTGGCTATCTAGAATGAGGGGATGACCATGGTCATGTTCCCCATGTGAAGGTGGTAATCCTTGTGATGTTCCAAATACATACCGATGCGTAGAGAGAACTAGCTAGAAATCAAGGCAAATTACTTGTGGGATGGTGTTGATTACAATTATGAAATTTAAGTATGCAATAATACCTAAGTGGGATTTCTTTAGGAACCTCTCTATATGATGATAAGTGATGATTCAAAGGGAACCTACTATAATCCCGTTGAGGGTATGTTTCAACCCTTCCAAAGACATGCTCATGTGTAATTCTTTGAAAACCATGGTGATTAGCCCCAAAGTGTGTAACCATTCCACCTTGATAACAATATCACAACCACCCATTTCAATAGAAAACATGTTGATATGATACTCACTAATATGTATTTTCACATTTTCACATTAGACCCCACATTTCAATGTACCGTCATTGGAAATCATAACTTGAAAACTAGATATGGGACATACATAACAATCAGATTCTTATCCCACTCTCCTATGAATTAAATTTTGGCTGTTTGCATTGTAAATAATAAAAAAATCACTTTTTAGTTCTCGATATAGCCAATCATTTCAATATTTGGGGTGTCAAGAAACCTAATAAGGCATGGAGGGAAATTTGGGGTTCCTCACAAGTAACACACAAAGAGGCTTCACATTCCATGGTATGGGTGGTGTCTTCCAATGTTTCTTTAGGAGTATCTTCAATAGGAATGTCCTTTGAATAGTCATGTGGAGATACATGAATTTGAAATAATTTTTGGTCTTTAAATGTGTGACCTTTTAAAAATATCACTCATTCTAGTTATAACGAAGACAAAGGTGTTTATGTTTTTCCATCTCTTTAGGAGATAACTAGTGGATCCAGTTATTAGTTGAGTTGGGGGTAGTCATAATAGGGGTTATGGTGCGCGATGAATACAATTCTCATGGTTTATGCATTGATCATGTTATTGGTTTCTTTAGCTATATTATAACCTTCCAACCATGTGTTTTGGTGTTGCAGCATCAAATGTGCTTGAATTTCTTCCTTGAGACCACTAATATAACATTATTTGAAAAACAAATTACATAGGCTCTCTGTGTGGATTTATAATTTCTTAGAGGAGGCAATATAGTCCATAATTTTTCCTATTTAGTGTAACATTGTTAAGTGTCCCAAATGGTGAGTGTCATATCCAAAATGAGAATAAAGCACTCGCACAAAGCAGGTCCATGCCCTGTAGTATTTAGAAGTCGTCTTATACCATTTCTAGCACTACTAGTGTTCAATGTGCAAATATACAACACAAATATTTATTTTGTGTAGGACATTAATAATGTTATGGATAAAGAAATAGGGTTCCATTTGGGTAACCCACCATGAGGGATCAAAGCCATCAATTTTTTTCATGTCAACCTTTTCAAAATGATGTCATAATATTGAAAGTGTGGGTGAGGGTTATCTTGAAACTTGTGTGTGAATTGCACTTTATAGGCTAGAAATGCCTGCTTGGTTGTAACAATATTTGGATTTGATATATTGAGATTCAAGTGGGCACCTAATACTTTCAATATTTCTCTTTGAAATATCTCTATTTCATGCATAACGTGGCTCAGTGTAGACTCCATGTCAATTAGTTTTTCTAACTTTGGCATAGAGTTGTGGTGCCTATTGTTGGTTCAACAAGAGTTGGAACTATTATTAGTCCTCCAAGTTTTCCATGTTATCATTTTGAACTTGAAAATGACCAAATATTTTTTGGAAGTTCTATGCTTCACTTTATTCACTATGACTAGGGGCTTGAGAGGAGTTTATTCAAATATACCTCAAAATAATGTACGATCATATCTATACAAATAGTATCACTAAAGAGGTATACTCAGAAGATCAATATGGCACAAGGAATATTTTGATATGCCTCTCATAATGGTGCTAGTAAGACCCATACTTATTTTTTTCCTTATGGGAGTATTACTCTAGGATGCTTATTAATGTGGTGAAAGAATCTTTAAATTCCTTTTGGATGCAAAGATGTAGGATTTTTTCTGGTTGATTATAGTAGAATTTGTGTGGTCCTATAGCTTTCTAATATGCTTATGGGGTACAATAGTAGTACTCGTCCTAATATCTCAACATATTAACTAAGAAGGCTTGGCCCTGTCCTTTGCCATACAACTTGTCTGCCTAGAGATTTATCACCCTAACTATCGTTATCAGTATACTATAAGAACAATATGGTCAATCAATTGAGCTAGAGTTGGTTATGGTATGAATAGTATCAACCCATATGAATAGGATCGCATAAGAGGTATACTCATGATATCACATGGCACAAGGAATATTTTGATATGTCTCCCACAATGAAGCTGGTGAGACCCATACTTTTTTTTTTTCCTTGTGGGATTATTACTCTTGGGTTATATTAATGTGGTGAAGGCATATTTATATTCCTTTTGGATGCAAAGGTGTAGGAATTTTTCTAGTTGATTATAAAATTTAGGGTTTGTACGGTACTATAGCTCTCTGATATACGTGTGTGGTCCAATAGTAGTACTTGTTCCAATATCTCAACACACTGATTAAGGAGGCTTGGCCTTGGCCTTATCCATACAACTTGACTACCTAGATACTAGAGAGTTATCATCCTAAATATTATTCTTGGTGTACTATAACAAATATATGGTCAATCGATTGAGCTAGAGTTTGTTATGGTATGACTAGGAGAAATCCATTATACGTGAAACTGCGTAGAAGTGATATCCCATATATAAGTGTTGTCTGACGTGATACTATTCAAAAGGGTACAAATACGGGCTACAAGGGTTTCCAACAAAGTGATTCCACTTGTATTTCCTCCATTTATTCTTCTCCAATTGTAGTTTTATCCATTGAATGACACATCATTGTGTTATTACATTAAACTATGTCTTTAGCATGAAAAATCCATCTACCAAATTTTGGAGGTGTGTTGGCTTAGGAAATAGCGCTCATACCACTTTCTTAGTTCCTTAACAAGTATACGGAGAATATAATTGTAATAACGAAATAAAAGAGGCAATAATATGAAAGATGTAAGAGATAGCCTTATATTAAGATAATCCAAATAATGAAACAATGTCCACTTGCCTCTTAATGTGGGGTGACCTTTCACCAAGTATATCTCCAAATACAAAAACATAAAACAAACGTTTCATAGTCTTCTATCTCTTTAAATAGATTTTCAATAGGAAAAACCATAGCTACTTATGTTCCCGTCACAAATGGGTACCAACTATCCACTACTATCCAATGAGCCTTTTTCAAAGAGGGTAGCTAGATACAAATATTAACTAACTCTTAGGTATTGTAGAGTATAGAGGTTAGGATATGACCCTAATAGACTTTGGATCCAAATGCACACCATTATAATCAATGATGCACCCAAGATATTCATCTTTATGTTGAGTAAACACTTATCTAGGTTGGCTCATGTTTACATTTCCTCATGTTTCTTATCACTTGTTAAATGTGATTTATATACTCTTTTCATGCTCTATTGAAGATGAATATGTGATCCATGTATACAATAACAAAATAATTGATGAATGGTTGCAAATATTGTTTATTATCCTCATGAACATTTTTTTTGCATTAGTCAAGTTGAAAGGTATGAGAAAGCACTTGAAGAGACCTTCTGTATAATTGAAGGATGTCTTGCACATATTAATTGGCTCAACCAACATCTAGTGAAACCTACCTTAAGATTAATCTTGATGAAAATATTGTTGCCTTTGAAGTGATTGAGTAGATCATCAATGTAAGGGATGAGTTGTCTATTCTTGACTGTGATCTTTTTCAAATCTCTATAATTAGTGTACAGTTTTTGTGTTACATCTTTCTTTTGAACCAACACAATAGGGTACTATTGAAGCCTCGAAAATCACTGCATCAATATCAGGGAAAACCACCCGGTCCGAACCTTAAAGGTAGCTCCTTTTTCGTTTGGTGTGGTGGCTCCGACTGGATATAATGGGACCAGTTTCCCAATGATTTGTAAATAGGATGGATAAGTGATTGATCTTCTAAAATTGCTGCATCAACAGGTACCTGCAAGGTGAGGAGGTTAGTCAATTTCGACCTTTCTATATCATCTCTTGAATATCGTGTTTGGTTTTCTTATGTCCATTAGAGAGCATATGTATAGAGGGTCATTGGAAAGAGGGTCGCCTAGTGTCAAATCAATTGCATGCCTTACCTAACAATGTAGTTGTACTCTTGTAAGTGAATTGAATATGTCTTTATATGTTTCCACCAACTAATTCACTTGTCTCTACTACATAGAGAACCCCTTGATTTTATTTTCTCTTTCTGATAGAACCATGATGAGGAAAACTTTCTTGGTCAAAGACATTATTTTCCTTCATTACTTAATAGTGATAAAAGAGATTGCAATATTCGAGGACACTTTGGTGTCCTATAAAATTGATCTTCCAAGGTGACAATGACATGTCGAGGCTTAGACTAGTAAAAAAAATGTCATTTCCACATATATGGTTGTCCTTAAAAAACATCACATGCTTCAAGCAGGGAATTGTCTCTTAGTACCTCATCTTTGAAGGGCTATATTTCATATTGCATGGGGGCACCTCTAGTTAATGTGGATGTATCATCCCTAGCTCAATAAGTTAATAGTGTATGGTTAGGCATGCAATGTTATGACCAGCTTCATCTTCATAACAACCTGTACTAAGATCAAATTCTTCTAGATATCAACATCAACAATTAAGTGTGACAATGTCCCCTTCACTTCTATATGTGAGTAGAAGAAGCACTCACCTTATTTGTGCTCTTTTAGTTCCTCTAATTGAAATTTATAATGATAATAGTAACATTGAGTTCCATATTAACAATTAGCTTTCTCCTTTGGACTTGAATCATAATCCCAAGCTATCAATTCAGCCAATAATGAGTACTTAGTGCCACATCCATTGTTGTGCCAAGAAATTGTGTGATAGTCACTTTATTTAACTAATTATATATAAATTTAGTGCTATGAAATATGAAATTTTGTCAATAGCTAGCAAAAATATAGTGTGGTTACTTTATTCTTTGTTATCATATAATCATATAAATGCTCATCATTAATAATCAAAACAGACTTTATCGTTAATCCACTTATTTTTAAGTATATGTATTATTTTTACAACATAGTATTGTGTTTCTTCCTACAACGCCCACTCTATCATCTTCTTAGTCGATATATACAGCGATTAACGAGAGAAGGAAGTCAATTCTTGCCATTTATTAAAAACTAATTCTGAGTGTGTTCACAAATATTAAACTTTATCCACTGCTGGGTGGGATTTTATTGTATTAAAATGAATGTCCCGCTCCCACTCAAGTTTATGGTGCACTTAATTTCATCCTGTGCAGTGTTTGTTAAGCTCCATTAAGATTTTTACCAACTGCTGCCTACAATTATGGAAGCCAACTGCAGTCTTTCCTTAATTTAAGGAAACCAACTACAGTAATTTCCCTAAATTAAGGAAATCAACTGCAGTCAATTAATTTTCTTGTTGGGAGCTTCTGAAGTGGTCCATTACTCCATCTGGAGTTCTCTACCTTGATCTGTGGAACACCTGACACATAGCCATCAAAAGCTTGATGGAAGCTTGGCTATAAATTTATCTGTTTGGTCCCCAAGCTAGCATCTCAATTCCCTTCAGTTTTTACACCATCTAGCTGAGAGAGCATAGCTTGGAAGTGCCTTCAGATTTTCTGTATTCTTTTCTTTTGCTTAGAAGAAGCTGGAGTATTGTTTTCAGTAAAGAAGCAAGTGGACTGTGGTTTGCAGCAAGAACGTCATCAATGGCTAGAGGTAATTTAATTTTCTGAGCATTAAGTTTTAACGATTCTTTAAGTTTTTCCGCATATAGAATCGCTGTTGCAAAATTTTATTGCATATAGAATCGTTGTTGCAAAACTTTATAACATTGGTATCAGAGCCCTGAATTTACCTCTGCCTTGGTGTGCGATTCGAATAGCATTATACCCCTGATTGGTATCACCACTAATTGTTTCAGTTAAGCTTGACAGCGTAGCCTAATTGTCAATCTTTTTTCCCCATTTCCTGTTTCGTTTTCATGGGAAAACTTTAATTCAAATGGCGGTTAATATATTTGGGCATTTTGAAACCGCCAATTTTGACCTGTTCGAGTTGAAAATTCCAACACTATTAACTGTGGCACAGAAGAAGAAAAGGGGAGTGCAATGCGTATTTTATGGTTTGGATTTTAATTGTGAAAAATATCCAATCTATTTTCGTCAATATAGCTTTGACTTATTCATTAAAATTTCTGTTCAATGGCAGCCCTCCACACATCTAATATGGCTTTACCCTTTCCACTATATGGCTTTCCCTTCCGTTTCAAGTATTTATGGAGCGCAGTGGCATGTATAATACTTCGTATAAACATGTTTAGATAACCCACTGCATTGTGATATTTACGTATTTAAATGGCTTTATCCTTTCCACGCTAACGCTTGAATGAATGGACAAAAGTAGCACGTAAGGTTTTAACTGTGTGGCTTTATTCCATTCTTAGGGTATCGCAAGATTTTTAATTTTTATTTTATTTTGAGCCTCGGATATGGTGAAAATTATCAGACTTATTTTATTCTCAACTGAAACGCCAATGCTTTGAAGAGTTGGTCCTTAAAAGCCTTGCTGGGTGCTGACTGCATTGGAATAATTGCTTATAGATAACTAAAAGGCCAAGGAAAACCTGTGAAATATTTGTGTAGAATTTTGTAAATGCGTTGTTCAGCACTTTAAATATTCTATGTTGTATCATATGATATTGCGTCAGGGTATAGTAGCCATTTATTTTTTATAATTTTTATTACATATTTATTGTAAAATTTACATTCCGCTTGCATCATAGATACTTGGAAGCATCTAAATTCAGTCGATTTCAATTTAAGACTTTGATGTTTTTACTAATCCAGAGACTGAGAGCACTAAATGTTAAGATGGGGAATTACGTAATTTACATTGCTTGTTTAACGCTCAACTTTATCTTCTGTATCTCAGTTTTCTACTCTTTGGAATTGTATTGCAAGAGTACATTTATAATAATGAACATTTGTAATTAAAAAAGAAATAAGAAATGGTTTATTTCTCATTTGGGCATTTTTGATTCTATGTTTATTTCGCATGAAGTTCAGATTTAGCGTTGTTGAAATTTAATTTTAATTTAATTTTAATTTTATTTGTCTTGTGAGCAAAATAGCTTGTTTGCTGGTCTATTTTTTGTTTTGTTTATAAATTGAACAATCAATTTGCAGTCATTTACGGTAATGTTGACTGCTTTAACCTTAATTTTGATTTTGTGAAGAATTATTACAGTTATATGGAGTTTATTTAAAATGTCATTTTGACTTACTCCTTTCAGTAAACATTATTTTTTCTCTCTGGTTAAGCTTTGTTTATGCAACAAAAATAATGTTTAGTGATCCATATAATTTTAATTAATTAGAGAATAGCCACAGCATCTTTAATTAAATAAAATTATATATTGGTTCGATCACATAAAGATTATTTAGACATTAAATTGTAATTAATTAGACTAAATATAATAAATTTTATCCCACAGGAATTTTTATTATATTTATGTAATTAATTAGGATAAAATTTCATAACCTACCCACAGGAGTTATGAATTAATAAGTTTTATCATAAAGTTTTATTGAATCTGTTTGAATTGAAAATTTAGCCCACAGGCAATTTTTATGTCATTAGATTCAATTTTGAGCATGATTTACATTGGTAAAACATGAAATTTTATCTAAGCCTCAATTTTAACATAAGCATGTGATTTTTAATGCAGTTGTACAACCTGCAAATTTCTCTGAAATTCGTTGTGACATTCCCGAACTTAAGGGAGATAACTATAAGATTTGGAAGGAGAGGATTCTCCTTCATTTGGGGTGGATGGACATAGATTATGCTATTAGGAAAGATGAACCATCGGCACTCACTAATACCAGCACTGCAGCGGACATCACGCTTTATGAACGATGGGAGCGATCCAATCGTCTAAGCATGATGTTCATTAAGACTAAAATTTCAGCTGGTATTCGTGGTTCCGTTGATCAGCATGAAAAGGTCCGAGACTTGTTGAAGGCCATTGATGATCAATTCGTCACTTCAGACAAGGCACTAGCAAGCACGCTAATCATGAAGTTCTCATCTCTAAGGCTCACCAGTGTGAAAGGTGTGCGCGAGCACATCATGCAGATGAGGGACACTGTGGCTCAATTGAAGAAACTCGAGGTTGATATATCGGAGTCCTTCCTAGTGCACTACATCCTGAACACCCTTCTGCACCAATATGGACCTTTCAAAATCTCATACAACACACATAAAGATAAATGGTCAATTAATGAACTTATGACCATGTGTGTTCAAGAGGAAGAGAGACTGGTGATGGAACTGGGAGAGAGTGCAATGCCGGCAACGCGTGGAAAGGGCAAATCTCAAGCCAATCGGAAAGGGAAAGGTAAAGTACCTCCCCAAGCCGATATCAAGAAGGATTCCAAGTGTTTCTTCTGTAAAAAGAAGGGACACATGAAGAAATAATGCGCCAAATTTCAGAAATGGCTTGCGGACAAAGGTAATTTAAGCTCATTTGTTTGTTATGAATCTAATATGGTTAACGTTAATATTAACACATGGTGGATTGATTTTGGATCAACAATTCACATTTCGAATTCCTTGCAGGGTTTTCAAAACCTAAGGAAGCCAGTGGGAAGTGAGCAAAGCATCTTATCAGGAAACAAGATGGGCTCACATGTGGAAGCTATAGGAACATGTTATTTAACTTTAAGTAGTGGCTTTGTTTTAGAATTAGAAAAGACCTTCTATGTTCCAAGTTTTTCTAGAAACTTGATTTCAGTTTCAAGGCTTGTACCTTTTGGATATTCCTTAAACTTTTCAGAAAAATATTTCAGTCTATTCTATAAATCTGATTATGTTGGGAATGGTATTTTGTCTAATGGTCTTTACTGCATTAATTTACAAAACAATGTCACTTATGATTCAATGCATGTTCACACTGGCACTAAAAGATGTGTTATTAATGAAGATTCTTCTAAATTATGGCACCGGAGACTAGGTCATATCTCCATAGAAAGAATTAAAAGATTGGTAAATGAAGGGGTACTTAATACTCTGAATTTTACTGATTTTGAGACTTGTGTGGACTGCATAAAGGGAAAGCAGACCAACAAGTCAAAGAAAGGTGCCAATAGGAGTTCGGACATATTAGAGATCATACGTACTGATATATGTAGTCCAAACATGGACTCACATGGTCAGAGATACTTCATCTCCTTTATAGATGATTACTCACGATATATGTATCTCTACATGCTTCATAAAAAGAGCGAAGCATTAGATGCCTTTAAGACCTTTAAGGCTGAAGTAGAGAAACAATGCGGCAAGCAAATTAAGATCGCGAGATCAGATAGAGGTGGAGAATATTATGGTAGATACACAGAAGATGGACAAGCACCTGGGCCATTTGCTATATTTCTTCAAGAGCATGGGATCGTTGCCCAATACACCATGCCTGGTTCACCCGACCAGAATGGTGTAGCAGAAAGAAGAAATCGAACATTATTGGACATGGTGTGGGGTATGCTTAGCAGCTCCAATCTTCCTAAATCCTTGTGGACTGAAGTACTTAAGACGACAGTGTATATATTAAACCGAGTTCCAACCAAGGCGGTTCCTAAAACGCCATTTGAATTATGGAAAGGTTGGAAACCGAGTTTGCAACATATGCGCGTTTGGGGATGCCCGTCTGAAGTGAGAATTTATAATCCACAAGAGAAGAAGCTGGACCCCAGGACCATTAGTGGGTATTTCATTGGATATGCTGAAAGGTCTAAAGGTTACAGATTTTATTGTCCATCTCACAGCACTAGGATTGTGGAATCAAGAAATGCAAAGTTTCTTGAAAACGACTTGATCAGTGGGAGCGATCAAACCAAAAACATAGTTTCTGAGAAGGATCATTCAGAATCTCAACCTTCCACTTCAAGTGATAGATTGGTTATTATTCATAGCACCCCTCAAGTACAAACTGGTGTTGAACAACCAATTGTTGAAGTTCCACAAGCTGCGGACGATATTCCAGTAGATCAAGGAGTTCAAGAATTGCCAAGAATTTTTGAACAAGTTGAACCACATACTTCTCAGGAAGATGATGGTACAACATTAAGAAGATCTACTAGACCAAAGAGATCAGCAATTCCTAATGATTATGTTGTGTATCTACAAGAATCTGACTACAACATTGGAGCCGAAAATGATCCCGAGTCATTTTCACAAGCCATGAGTTGCAAAGAATCAGAACTATGGTACAATGCCATGAAGGAAGAGATGAATTCCATAAAGAGTAACGAAGTTTGGGATCTTGTTGAGTTGCCTAATGGTGCAAAAGCCATTGGATGTAAATGGGTCTTTAAGACAAAGAAAGACTCATTGGGCAACATTGAGAGATACAAGGCAAGACTTGTTGCTAAGGGATTCACTCAGAAAGAAGGAATCGACTACACGGAGACTTTTTCTCCTGTATCTAAGAAAGATTCCTTGCGCATAATTATGGCATTAGTAGCCCATTTTGACTTGGAGTTGCAACAAATGGATGTGAAAACGGCTTTTCTTAATGGAGATCTAGAGGAGGAGGTTTACATGAAACAACCTGAAGGATTCCCCTCTAGTGATGGTGAGCAATTGGTTTGCAAGCTCAAGAAGTCATTATATGGTTTAAAACAAGCATCCCGCCAATGGTATTTGAAATTCCATAATGTAATTTCTTCTTTTGGTTTTGTAGAAAACATTATGGATCAATGTATATACCTGAAAGTTAGTGGGAGTAAAATTTGTTTTCTTGTTTTATATGTGGATGACATTTTGCTAGCAACCAATGATAAGGGTTTGCTACATGAGGTGAAACAATTCCTCTCTAAAAATTTTGATATGAAGGATATGGGTGAGGCATCTTATGTCATTGGCATTAAGATCCATAGAGACAGATTTCGAGGCATCTTGGGTCTGTCACAGGAAACCTATATTAATAAAGTTTTAGAAAGATTTCGGATGAAGGATTGTTCACCAAGTGTAGCTCCCATTGTGAAGGGTGATAAGTTCAATTTGAACCAATGCCCGAAGAACGACTTTGAAAGGGAACAAATGAAGAACATTCCATATGCTTCTGCTGTCGGAAGCCTAATGTATGCTCAAGTCTGCACAAGACCTGACATTGCATTTGTTGTGGGAATGTTGGGACGATATCAGAGTGATCCAGGTTTAGACCACTGGAGAGCTGCAAGAAAGTAATGAGGTACCTTCAAGGAACCAAAGACTACATGCTTATGTATAGACGGACGGACAACTTCGAAGTAATTGGCTACTCAGATTCTGACTTTGCTGGATGTGTTGATTCACGCAAATCAACATCAGGTTACATTTTTATGATGGCCGGTGGAGCTGTATCATGGAGGAGTGCCAAGCAGACCTTGATTGCCACTTCCACTATAGAAGCCGAGTTCGTCTCCTGTTTTGAGGCTACTTTATATGGTGTATGGCCTAAGAGTTTCATTTTTGGGCTTAGAATTATGGATTCTATCTCTAAGCCATTGAGAATATATTGTGATAATTCAGCTGCTGTTTTTATGGCTAAAAACAACAAGAGTGGGAGTCGAAATAAACACATCGACATTAAGTATTTAGCTATAAGGGAACGTGTTAAAGAAAAGAAAATGGTCATTGAGCACGTCAGCACTGAGTTGATGATTGTTGATCCTTTGACTAAGGGCATGCCACCATTTAAATTCAAGGATCATGTAATGAATATGGGACTTGGTTCCATTATTTAGTTTCTCATTGTATGGACAATGTTATTTTAATGAAATTCTTAATTATTGTGATGTTTTTTCTCATATTTATGTGCACCTTAAGTTGATTTGAGAAAATTCATTTAAGAAGGACCAAGAATAAACATAAGGTTTATTCATTAATAAATTGTTGCCACATAAATTATAATAAGAATAAATACATAGTAATACATGGAAGATAATACTCGTCTTTAGAGGACTTATCGCCATGATTCATGTATCTATTACTTAATACAGATTATCAATGGGTTTTAAGTTGAGACATTAAGTTTGGAAGTATGGATCAAGTGGGGAATGTTAAGCTCCATTAAGATTTTTACCAACTGCTGTCTAAAATTATGGAAGCCAACTGCAGTCTTTCCTTAATTTAAGGGAACCAACTGCAGTAATTTCCCTAAATTAAGGAAATCAACTGCAGTCAATTAATTTTCTTGTTGGGAGCTTCTGAAGTGGTCCATTACTCCATCTGGAGTTCTCTACCTTGATCTGTGGAACACCTGACACATAGCCATCAGAAGCTTGATGGAAGCTTGGCTATAAATTTATCTGTTTGGTCCCCAAGCTAGCATCTCAATTCCCTTGAGTTTTTACACCATCTAGCTGAGAGAGCATAGCTTGGAAGTGCCTTCAGATTTTCTGTATTCTTTTCTTTTGGTTAGAAGAAGTTGGAGTATTGTTTTCAGTAAAGAAGCAAGTGGACTGTGGTTTGCACCAAGAACGTCATCAATGGCTGGAGGTAATTTAATTTTCTGAGCATTAAGTTTTAACGATTCTTTAAGTTTTTCCGCATATAAAATAGCTGTTGCAAAATTTTATTACATATATAAAATCGCTGTTGCAAAACTTTATAACAGTGTTGTCTTCTCTATGCGGTCTCTCTGACAGCGTATTAACAGACAATAACAGAGCCGTTGCCAAAATCGTGTAACAGCTTCGTTGCCAAAATACTGGAAAAATGGTCTTTACTTAAAAATTATGCGTTGAATCTAGCCCACAGCAACAATTACAAAGAATAAAAGGTTGATCCTATTGTGCCCGGAAATTCACAATTATTTTGCTCGCACTCGTAAACTCAACTCAATGCGAAAATAAAGCAATGAAAAACTCAACTCCATGTGAAAATAAAGCAATGAAAAAATTGAATTTAATTTGATGGAGGGTTTTGAAAATATTTTAAAATTATAAATAAAAATGAATTAATTTTTTTTACATAACCTTTTTACTTAGGTTTCAGTTTTATGAGACGCGATTATGTTGTATGTCTGATGACACAACTATAATATATATGTCTAACTTATATGTTGTTTAGTGAATTATAATATAATATATGTTTAACTTATATATAGCCACGTAAATTAAATCGGAAACTGACTTCTTCTGGGTTAAACCCCTTTAAAAATTCAATAGCAAATTTTGAATCTAATGAAAATGAGCTCAATCAATTATCCATCCAAAGTATTCTAAAAATCATCAAACCACAAGTTTATTTCCACATAAGAATAACTCCCAAAAAACCACTAGTTTAATTCCACATAAGAATAACTCCCAAAAAACCACAAGTTTGGTTCCCTCCAAAGCACATTTCTCACTCTAGAATTCAGAAAATCTTTCTTTCAACTTTTGGAAATCTTGTTTTGTACAAGATTTCCAACAGTGTGAGTAAGTTGGTAGTTTGGACTGGATGTGAAAGATTTCTGCATCGACATGGCAAACGTAACAGTGGGTCCGTGTCGCCTTAATTAGCTCCAACTGATACGTCAAAAGGCAAGCTGTTAACACCAAAAGCAATTGATAGAGATGAGGTATCGTTATCCACGTACATACACTGTCACGACTTTATGATGCGGTATCGTTATGCGCGGTATCTTTTTAACTTTTTTTGTTGGTGCGTTCTTTCAGTGCGATTGAAGAGAGGAGAGAAAAGACGGCATCCGAACATTAATGGAGACGCTGGGAGTTGGTGGCCAACTGTTATCATTGGTGATGGTCACCACAGGGCCATAGGAGGCCGACAACCAAATCTGACAACCTTTGGTTCTATGAAAATCAGCCTTGACCTCTAACAAACACTACTGACACTAATGCTCCTCATGATCACCATAGCCAACTGCTTCACCATAGCAAAATCACTTGTCATTGAGTTTTTTTTTCGTTTCTCAATGAGATCAACTAGATAGATGGCAGTGAATGTTACTAAACTTTATTTTATTTTTAAGAAAATGAAATAATATTAAAAGGATAATATATATGATAATGAAAGAGAATATATGTGATTTTAAGTTGGTACTCATGTTGCATCAAACTAAATTCAAGAAGTTTTTTTGATACATAACGATAAAGTAAAAGATAAAATAAATTAATCTAGGAAAACGAATAACTCTAAAATTTATTTTAAAAGAATGAAATAAAACAGTATTTTGGGATTTAAGTTGGTATTCATGTTGCAGAAAACAAGTCCAAGAAGCTCTTTTGATGGATAACTACAAAGTAAAGGATAAAAGTAGATTAACATATGAGAATGAATGATTTGCAACTTGGTTTAAAAGAGTAAAATGAAATTAATAGTTTGTGATCCTAAGTTGGTATTACTTTTAGTGCCAAACTAAGTCCAAAAAGGTTTTTAGATATACATTATAATAACAACCTTCTAGTTTTCTAATTTAAATATTTTAAATAACTTTAAATAATAACAATAAAAATACATATAACGTTTATTAATAACATTTATACCAACAAATGTTTATATATTATGTAGTAAATATAAATATATATCACATTAAGTATATAAGTCTATATATATATATATATATATATATATATATATATATATATATATATATATATATATATATACATCATCATATGAGCAATATATATATATATATATATATATATATATATATATTCAAAATTATAAATACATTATCATGCGAGTTTAATGTTTTTTCACACTGGATATTCAATAATTGAATCTTATACATATTTAGTAAATGATTTTTTTTCATTTATTTGATATTAAAGTTACATTTTTATTAAAGATATTGCAAACTGTTTTGTTAGACATTGTTTGATATTTTTTTACCATAATGACTTTTTAACCATTCAAAATTTATTTAAAAATAAGATTTATCTTAATCAAGGATCTAGGAACCAAGATGTAACATGTATACAAGTAATTATGGAAAACAAAAATATATGTAGATTTTTTTTTACTTGTGTACATGTTACAGGTGGTATCAGAATGTGGTTTCAATAGTGTGGCCTGATTGGGCAACTGTAGTGATAATAAGTGTGTTGATGTGCACAGAGAGAGAAAAGGGAGAAATGATCCAGTGGATCAAAAAGTGCTAAAAAATGAAAGTGTTCAAAAGTGTTGGAAAGTGTGCTAAAACATAGTTCTCTCCATTCTGAATCTAATGCAACTTGAATCACTCAAAACTGACATCGTATTCTCAAGATATCACTTTTTGATCATTTTGCTAAATAATTGAAAATTTTACAGGTTGCTAACTGGACTACTAACTCGGTATTCCATACATTTGAGTCAGCAGGTTGACTGGATGTACCATCAGGCCAATCGGGTGTTGCCAAGTGGTAGCCTCATATTGGATGTTTTGGCTCGTTTTGATTGGTTCTTTTTGTTGTGGTGGACCAATGAGGGTGTGCCATGTGGCCCAACCAGAGGCCACCACGTGGCATTGCGTGGTTGGAAAAAATTTGGTTAATGGTCAGACAATCTGGGCAGGATTCGAACACATGACCTTTGTCGACCAAGACAAGCGCCTTGCCACTGCGTCATGTGCATGGTTCTTACCCCTCTATGGAATCATTGCTAATTAAAATTTTACATAGCGCATGTTTGGGAGGAGGGGTTGGGTGGTCAGCCCTATCCCTCGGTCACCTGCCACCAAACAACCCTGGGTGCAAGGAGTTTGGGGTTCGGACCTTAGCTTGACTCCTGGCCACGAGACTCGACACGACCATCAGTTGGAGTGGAGTATGAGTGTCGACGAGAGGGGGCTTAGGGTTGGTCCTAGCCCATGGTCACTTGTCACCTGTACGAGACCATGGCACAACACTCGGTGGAGAGGAGCGGAGATAGCCCTGGGCGTAGGGCTATGGGTGCAATGAGACCCTGGCGTGTGAAGAACGAGGGCTTTAGCAGTAAGGGCGGGACGTTGGTTCGACCCTCGGCCCCATGGGTGCCAATAGGAGCATCAACCGGACATTTAAGGGGCTAGGTCGGCGGGGGCTGATGGTTAGCCTCGACCCCTGGCCGCATGGCCCAAGTGGCCATAGTTTCTGAACTTAATGGTTATTGGATGAATTAATGGTCCAGCAAATTGCACCATCTTTGGCATGAATCCTATCGCACCAAACGAATTTGTTGTTTAGAGGTTGGAAAAAGGCGGAAAATGTATGACAATTAACCAATTTTTCCAGTTTGTAGAACAATTTGCTGCAAAACTTCCTTGAGCCATAACTTGAGAAGTATTTTTCCTTTTTGAGCCCAACTAGGGGCTTTTGGGTCTTTTGGAGCCATTGGAGACATTATTTTTGTATTTTGAGAACTGTAAACCTATGTAATTACATATTTGAGCACTTAATTAAAGAGGCCCATCATTGGAAGCTGGCCTAGGAGACGTACCCCAAGAGGGGTGAACACCTTTATCAATTTGTTGTATTGTATTGTTTTGTATAGTTTATTTATCTTTGTTTATTTTCTATAAACTAAGTTTAAAACACTAATTTATGTGCTTTTGAAACTTGATCCATTTTCTAAAAGATATAGAAATTTACTTGCAAATTTTCCATAAACCTTCAAGTTGTAATTCATATTATTTTGGTATCAAAGCTCAAGATTATTTTGAAGGTTTGATTTTGTTTGCAAGTGTTTTTTGATGCTTACAAGGTTAAAGCTAAAAAGAGGAGAAGGAGTACTTGAAGAGCCAAATCCTCAAGTGGGTTCAAGGAAGCTACACACACCTCAAGCTTCACTAGTCATGGCACATGAAGGAGGACATGAGATGATGTCTAAGGATGGAAGAACTTTCAGAAAAGCATTCTTTGAAATGTCTTAAATGGTGAAAGTTTTTTTTGAAGAAAGGAACACAAGGTTGCAAGGAGAGAGCTCAAATATAACAAAAGGTAATGGAGGAAATGGAAGTAAAACACCACCTCTACCTCCACCATTTTCTCCTCCTTCACCTCCATCTTCAAATTCATCCTTGATCCGGTGGATAAAAAATATGCTCAAAATTCAAATTTGTCAGAATGACTCAAAACTTGAATGATCGCATAGATCTCATCGTTCTAAATTTGGCACAATTTGTTTCGTGAAAGGCGAATGTCGTATGCTCCCAGAAACATGTTCTGATCATTTTTGGAAATAACTAAATTTTAAAAAGGCAGTGTGCAGGGTTGCCCAGTCAGTGATCCATACAGCTAACTGGGTCTGCTGACTTAGCAGGTTGACTGGGCTCCATGGACCAATCTTAGCGTGACACTTGGCAAGTTTCTACGGGCTGCGAAATTGTCGAATTTGATTGGAGGTTGATTGGTTGAGGTGCCACGTGGCACCTTGGTGGCCACCAAAATTCTCTTTAGGTCTAAATTACACCTCCCGGGGGTTCGAAACCGTGACATCCTGTACACAAATCACACACCTCACCAACAAACCACAAATTGTTTCTTGATCAAATGTATTTTAAAAAAATGTTATAAATGTTTCGTTTGGGAACATTTTGGGTGGGCATCCAGCCCCAAAGGGCAACCCAAGGCCCCATGTGGCCTCCATAAGACGAAGTGTGTGGAGCTAAGTCGTAGGGGCCATCCGAGCGTCATATGACCCCAATGTGATTGAGGGCACGAGGGAGACAATGGCTTAGACAGAGGCCCCCAAAACTTGGCCCCCAACATGGTTGGATGGGCGCCACGTGATTGAGATTTTTGGAATAAGGGGCTAATGGAGAATTTAATGAGGCCACAAATTGCGGCGGTAGTTAGCCAAATTGTCACTCTGTTAGCGATTTTTGGGGCAGAATTGTAGGATGGTTTGCAGACAGGTGCGTTTTGTAGAACAAATACTAGAAAAACTTTGGGAGATCATAACTTTCTCATTTTTTGGTCTTTTTGGGAGCCGAAAGAGGCTAGACAGGGATTTTTGAAAGCCCTAAAGCCACTGGAGCTATTTTTGAAGCCATTTGAGCACTATAACTTGATTTAAACACCATTTTATGAGCATAATGAAAGAGGCCCAACCATTAGAAACTGGACGAGGAGATGTAGCACAGGAGGGGTGAACTCCTTCATCATTTTGCTATGTTGTTTTTGCTGTTATGGTGATGTTGTCTGCTATTTTCTGTAAAAACTGAACTTTTAATTCATGTTTATGTGTTTATGAATTTAGCATAATAGGCTTAAAAGACTCTATTTAATCACTTACAATTTATCATATCCTCAAGCAATTTCATATATAGATCAGTTTGGTATCAAAGCTTAGGTTCTTTGTTGCTGTGAGGGTTTAATTTGTTTGCAAGTGTTTATGATGCTTACAAGGTTGAATCTCAAGAGAGGAGAAGGAAAGCTTGTGGTTGCAGGTCCTCAAGTTGGGACAAGGACAAGGAGAGCACATTTGCCACAATCTCCACCACAAATTTCTCCACAAATTGTACTTGAAGCTTCAGCAAGCATGTCACATGAAGGAGGGAATATGTCAGAGAATGAGAAGGCTTTTAGAAAATCATTCTTTGACATGACCCAAATGGTGAAAGTTATCTATGAAGAGAGAAACACAAGATTGCAAGGTGAGAGCTCCAAGCCTCCAAAGGGAGAGGGTTCTTCAGGAGGAGGAGATGAGGACACACCTCCAAAAGGGAATGGTGACAAACCACCTTTGACACCACCATTCTCTTCACCTCCATAATCACCACCATATTCACCATCTTTATCTTCCACAACAACCCCTTCACAAACACCTCCACATTCTCCAAAATGATATGGTAAAACTCCATTTTTGAAACTTGGCATAAAGTTTAATTTTCCTATGTATGATGGAGAGCTAAATCTTGAAAGACTAGATGATTGGGTACGTCGGCTTGAAGTGTATTGCAGGATACAAAGGATCAAGAATGACGACACCAAGATTCAATTTTCCTAGTTAAGGTTGGAAAGTGTGGCTCTTATTTGGTGGGAAGCCAAAACACAAGAGGACATGAAAAAGCATGGTAAGGTCTTAACCTCTTGGAATAATTTTGTTGCTGCATTAAGAAGACAATTTTATCCATTAGCATACATGCATAAATCTATAATGGATTGGCAAAAATTTAGGCAAGGAAAAGGACAAAGTGTACAAAACTATACTCAAGAGTTTAGGAGAAGAGCACTAATATTGGGTGTAGATTTGACATCTCAAGAAACTTTGTTAAAATATATTGGAGGTTTGCATAGTTACCTAAGACACACTATTCTCATGTTTAACCCCACAAGTTTAGATGAAGTTTGTGTATAAGCCACACATCTAGAAGCAACAGGGGAACATGTTTCAGATGAGAAAAGTGAGAGTTCACTTGAAATTAGAGAAAAAGAAAGGGTAAGTTTAATGGAAAAGGGTAGAAGAATGCCTCAATTAAAATGGAAAAAGAAAAACTCACATGCAAACACTATTTGAAAGATGGCCATGATGAAGGCCATTGTTGGAAACTTCATCCAGAGATGAGACCCAAGGAGAAGGAGAAGGAGAAAAAAACTGCAATTATAGAACATGACTTAGGTTCTGATTCAGGAGATGAAACAAAGATTACAATGATGAGTTTGAAGGTAAGAACATAGCAAACATTAATTCTTCAAGTTGTTCCAATGATACTCAAAATTATGAAACAAGAATTGAAATTTTCCACATTAGAGTTGTTTCAAAGTATCCCAAAATTGACACACTATTTGATAGTGGGTCACAAGAAAATCTGATTTCTGAAGACTTAGTCAAGAAGTTAAATCTAGAAACCATTCCACATCCAAGACCTTATCCTTTAGGCTAGATATGTAAGAATGTGAATTTTTAGGTGACAAGGAAGTGCATCCTTAGATTTGCAATCACTGCAAACTTTCTTGATGAAGTTTAACTTGACGTAGTCCTGCTTGAGATTTCTAGTATTGTTTTGGGAAGCCCATATCTTTATGATAGGAGAGAAATATTTCATCGCCATGAGAATAAGTATCACTTATTCAAGAATGGGATTGAGTACATAGTTAGAGCGCATCGTAAGAAGATGAGTTTGTCTCTTATGCATGTTGGACAAATGAAGAGAATTGTGAATGCAAGTCAAAATTTTGCTTTGTTAATGTTCAAGCATCAAGATGTTGTGAATGAGGCCTTTCAAGGAAATGCATCAAATGAAAAATATGATTTCATTGAGGTTTATAATGGTTGTGATAAGTTGTTTCAAGGATCTAATATGTTGCCTCCTAAAAGAGCTAAACAAGATGAGGAAAAATTGCAGCAGCATACATCATTGTTGAACAGTGATGGGAACAAGATGTTAGTGCTAAAGAGTGCAAAGGTTAAAGAGAAAGTGCCAAAGAAATTTGAAAAAGAGGGCATTGGTTCCACAAGTTCTTCTTGGGGGTTTCAAAATGGTGCATGGCGATGGCAAACACACTTGGTCAAGAGTTGAGCCAAGCACAAGGAAATACAAGCTAAACATCGTCATGTCGACAATGTTCAAGGTGAGAAGAATTTCAAGTTGTTTAAGTTTCCTTTGATTGACGACCGAGGAGGGAATGTGTTTGTTCCTTTAAGGACAAATTGTTGTTATTCAAGTTCTGGAAAATTGCACCAAGATTGTATCTACAACAGCAAGACAGGGTCTCTAGAATTAAGGCAAAAGATCAATTTTCATGAAAAGCTCAAATTGTTGAATTCATGCAAATTCCAGTGGATTGAGACTGGAAGGGTGAGGGGGTTGTACCCTGATTTAATTATTCAGTAATAAAGAGCTTTTGGGGTCCAAAAGCTTCTAGTGGGGAGGAGGGATCCGGTGGATCAAAAATATGCTCAAAATTAAAAGTTTTTGGAATGGCTCCAAACCCTGAACAGCCACATAGATCTCATTTTTCTGAATATAGCACAATTCATTTAAAAAAAAATGAATGTCGTATGCTCCCAGAAGTGTGTTCTGATCGTTTTTGGAAATAGATAAATTTAAAAAAGACAGTGTGTAGGGCTGCCCAATCAGAAATCCATACATAAGTTTGGGCTTGCTGACTTGGCAAGTTGATTAGTCTCCATGGGCCAATCTCATTGTGACACTTGGCAGGTTTCTATGGGCTGCGAAATGGTCGAATTTGATTGGAGGTTGATTGATTGAGGTGGACCAACCACAAGATGTCATGTGGCCCAATGAGAGGATGCCACGTGGCACCTTAGTGGCCACCAAAATTCTGTTAAGGGTGAAATTACACCTCACGGGGGTTCAAAATCGTGACCTCATATACACTAACTGTGGGCCTCACCAACAAACCGCAACATGTTTCTTGATCAAATGTATTTTAATAAAAATTTTATAAATGTTTTGTTTGGGCGCATTTTGGGTGGGCGACCAGCCCCCAGGGGCCAGCCTAACTTCTAAGGTCCCATGCAGCCTCCATAAGACCAGGTGCACAGAGCTAAATCACAGGGGCCGGCTAAGGGTCATATGACTCCAATGTGACCGAGGGCACGAAGGAGACAATGGCTAGACAGAGGCCCCCAAAACTTGACCCCCAACGTGTTCGCATGGGCGCCACGTGACCGAGATTTTTGAAATAAGGGCCTAATGGCGAATTTAATGAGGCCACAAATTGCAGCAGCAGTTAGCCAAATTGTCGCTATGTTAGCGATTTTGGTCCAGATTTAAACAAGAACAAAACAAATTACAGATATAACCATAAATACAAAGTTGCAGTATAAATAAAACTTCTTTTCATTAATATCAAGTACTGAAATATGCTTACAAACAGAATGGAAATAAGACTAGCTCAGGTGATGGTAGCTTATCTCTGAGAAGAGATGTGGCGGCTACATGCCTCTGAACTATGTTACAATGAGGCTCCAAGGTCTATTTATTATTGAGAAACAATGGAAAACCCTAAACATCCAAAAACCTAACCCTAGGAGATGAAGCGCCAAACTATGGGTCCCGTTTGGGTAAATTGGTACATTAACTTCCCGGGGTCGTAACTTTGTCATACAATCAAATAATTTATTTTATTTGATTGACGGAATTTTAATGTGAGAAACCCGCAAGAAGATCTGGGTCGTCTGATCAATAGGCCACAGATCTGACGGTAATCGTGTGGTCAACTAGAACAGGGTTTATTTCGGAAATCCGCTTAAGTTTGGGCCAATTGCAGCCATCCATCGAAAGAGACAGGATCCAACGGATATCGCGTCGAAAAGTAATCAGGTTTTATTTTTAAAATCGGACCCAATAAATCATTAGCTTCCAGTTTTATTTCTTATTCGGTCTGTGTGGGGGTCAAAGGGGCATTGAAGAAATGGACACAATAAGGTTTTGTTCAAACAGGTTTAAAGTTTCGTGAGTTCCGAGGGATCGGATCATCCATTGAAGGGGTGATCGGATGGTGATTGTGTATAGCTCAGGTGAACGCAAGAGGTTTATGAACCAGAGTTTTAATTCTTTGAGTTTCGTGGTAACCAAAGGTTTGCCATATTCTGTGTAAATTAATCAATTTTGTTGTTTTAGAAAAATGACCAAAGTTAGAGGCGGATGACTAAAACTCCAAAGGAAAGGTGATTGGTCGGGTTTCTTAGTGTTTCTGCCAATCAGAAAACTCCCGATATATATGTGGGCCCAAGTTCATGCACAAAGTTCTTGCAAAGTTAGAGTTTTTTGTGATTAAAACAGTTTAATTGTCATTAAGACATCTATAGGGTTACAACTTGCAGAATAACACTCAAATCACATACTCCAACGACCAATTCGAATAACGAATAGCAATTACTTTCTAATTTTTTTTACTTCCTATTATTTTATTTTCTTGAGAATGAGGTGTCTTTTACCCTCTATGTAATATTTTGTAATAACTTTTACTTTAGATAGTTAGGAGAATAGTTAAGTAGTTTGATAGTTTTGGTGATTATCAACTGTCTCATAATGTATAAAAAGAGGAAAATTTACAGAGAAAGGGTTCGAACTTTGGAGAACCTGGAGACTAGGCCACTGTATTCCTGATACAACTATTGATTAATGAAAGAATCAGAAGTTTTCCATACATTGTTGAGTATGATTTGGTGACTTCTCTGTTATGTGTCATCAAATGTTTTCTTCCTTTAAGTATGGTAATGAAGTTGTAGGTCTTTATTTGCTTATGTAAATGAAGTTAAAATCCCTTAAAAGAGTGCTCCTATACTTGAAGTTCTTACCTCTACAATTCTTCTAAGTTATAGATAGTAGTTTTTGTGTAAGACAACATATTATATTTAACTTCTCCAAGTGTCACAGATAGTAGATTCTACGTAAAATAGCATATTTTCTATGACTTCTTCAAGCTTTCTTCATTCATCATTTATGTTCAACAATCAAATGGCATTATGAGATTTTCATGTCACCTAAGTATTGAGGGTTTTAAAACCAAGTCTTTCAGGTCCTTCATTTGAGAATACAACATACAATTAAGTGACAAACAAGTGACAACAATTATAAACATTAATGTCTTAAGCACAATTTCTACACAGCCAAGAAATTGGTTTCTTAAGGGACAACATTAATTGGCACCGTTGCCGAGGAGAGAAGACAAGAACACTTTTCCCTGGGTTTTCAATATTTTCCTCTGGTTGTTCAGTGAGGAGGAAATATTTGGTTGTTTTGAACAAAAGCAATAACTCTGGCTCCAAAGAGACCCCATACAAGGTCAGATACCTCACAGCAGAAAGTTCAAGCCCTTTTAGATCCTAAGAGGCTAGTTTCCAAGAGGGTTGGAAGGCCTAAAACTCCACTTACACCAAGTCCTACATTGTCTGCACCAGGCAACAATTCATCACATCTTTCACATTCATCTTTTATTGATCAAGAGTCACCTTCTACATCCAATTCATTTCAAGAACCCAACTGTCAAGAACAATCTTTAGAGTCTATTTATTTTTCAGTATCTTCTATAGTTATTCAGCCTGAACCTATAACTACATTACCACCTTTTCACACTCCATTTACTCCTCAGTCGGGTTCCACATCTGCTGGTAATCAAGGTTCAGTAAATTCAGGAGAAAATATAGCAACAACTACATTTTTGATGAATAGGTATGCACCTATTCAACTTCCACAACAGTTGAATCAAATGCCACAATAATACTTGAAGATTCTTCCTTGTTTTGCAGGGAAGAATGAACAAACAACAGAGAATCATATATTAGTATTTTGTAATTTCACAGAAAACCTAAATGTTGAACACCTAGATGTTGTTCTAAGACTTTTTGTCCAATCCTTGGATGGATAAGCAAGAAAATGGTTTAAAGGGCTTCCTAATAACTCTATTACAACATGGGAAGAGATGGAGTTCCTGTTCACCCAGAGATGGGGAGAAAAAAGAGACCATGGGTATTCACTCATAGAGTTTAATGCTATCAAGAAGAAATCTGATGAAGGTGTTGCTTAATTCATCAGAAGATTCAATAAATTGTACAATAGTCTTCCAATGGAGATTAAGCCCCCTCCTGCTGGTGCAAAAATAATTTTTGCAAGGGCTTTTGAGTCAAATTTTGGATTCACATTAAGGGAGAGGAGATCCCCAACCCTTGATCAGATCCAAACAGATGCATTAGAGATAGAAGCAAATCTGGTGGTTGCAGGTAAAACACCAGATACACAACCTATCCAAGATAAGGGAAAGGCTAAAGTTGAATCCTCTCAAAGTCAAACATTAGAGGATATGAGTAATGTAATTAAAACTTTGTCAAATAAATTGATTAAATTAGAGTTGGAAAGTAAGAATTCTCAAAGGCAAGCACAACAGAACAGGAACTTTAATCCTCAGTATAGAAAACAACCTCTGCAAATTTTGTAGAATGAGAGAAAAGATCAAGATCAGATTCAAGCACCATTGTATATAGAAGCAAATCTTGATGAAATACCAGAACATTCCAGGGACCATGATGATCAGATTTCTACATTGTATGCAGTAGATGAAAATGAACTAGGTGTTGAGGGAGAAGAATATGAATATGTTGAAACAGATTCCATTTATGATGATAATGAGATTGATGAGTATTGGAAGCAGTTTTCTGATTTTATGCAGGCAAAACTACATAAGAAATATGACTTGAGATCAAGGAAAAGGTCTAGAAGTCAAGAAGATGAAGGTGAGCAGCAAGTTCCAGCTCCCTCACAGAAGGCGACTCCACAAGAACCACAACCTGTAAAACAATTGAATAAAGGAAAGAAGCAGCAGAATACAAGTAGCAAGACTCAAATGCTTCAAGGTGAGTCTTCTCAAGACAAAATTGAAAAAAGTCCTTTAGAAAAACTTGTTTCCATTCCACAAGAGATTTCAGTCATGAAGAGAGGTGAAGATGAAAATGAAAAGAACACTAAATAGGGTCATGTGTTCAGTTTAACTAAATAATTAGAAAAAATCAGAATTCAAGTGCCCCTCACAGAGTTAGTCAAAACATCATTTTATCAGAGAGAGATTGCTGAGTTTATCATATAGGTTTTAACCCCATACAGAAATTACCTGCATACAAATTCTAAAGCACGAAAAATAAACAATGCGAGAGCATAACACATAAAACACATATACACAGAGATTTTCCCCTGGATCCCAAAACCAGGACTACCAACTTGATTTTCCAATATGTTCCTTTCAATGTTACAATACATATTTATACATGCCTAAGCATCCAATACCATGGACCGAAAACCATCGCGTCCAAAACCATGGACCAAAAACCATTGTGTCCAAAACCATGTGGGAAAAATCATGCATAAAACCATAGGTAGGTCCGCCCAACCTAACATAGGGTCCAAAAACAAAATTTTCAGTCGGGTTACCTACACCCCTCAAACCCCCTATGACTCCCCTTGCTATGCAATCGGCGCAAATAAGGGGGATCCTCCCCCCTTCTAACCCCCCGATTAACTACGTGGGCTAGTCGTGGAAAGAATATAACACAACCCAACATTCTCCCACTTGTTGTTTTCTTTCCAAAGGGGGCCACAAGAGAGCTTAGTCATTTATCTAGCCTTGCAACGCCCATTGTTTCTCTACACCAGAGAACTTCTTAGAGCTCACAGATTTTGTCAATGCATCTACAATATTCTTCAAAGTGTCCACATTTACCAGCAACACCTTTTTGTCAAAGTGATACTGAACATCAATGTGCTTTGTATTTGAATGATATGCAGGGTTCTTTGCCAAGAAAATTGCACTTTGGCTGTCACAGTCTATCCTTATAGCTCTCTGTACTAACCCCATACTTGAACACAATCTCTACAACCAAACTGCTTCTTTGCTTGCATGAGTGGCTGCCATGTATTCTGCCTCTATAGTTGATAGTGCCACTACAGATTGTTTCTTACTCATCCAACTGACTGCACCTCCAAATAGGTTAAACACACACCCACTTGTATATCTTCTCTGATCTAGATCTCCAGCCCAGTCTGCATCAACAAAGCCATGAATATCCAACACTCTGTCCAATCCTGGTCTTCCTTGGTAGCACAAACCATAATCACTGGTGCCAAGCAAATACCTGAAAATCCGCTTCACTGTTGTCCAGTGCTCCTTCCCTGGTTTTGACATAAACTTGCTCAATACTCCCACTACATGTACAATGTCTGGTCTAGTACATACCATCGCATACATCAGACTACCGACTGCACTTGCATATGGAACACGAGACATGTCCTCTTCCTCTTCGTGTGTCTTGGGACACTATTCACCAGATAAATTTACACCTACAGGAATATGAACCTTCACTGGTTTACTATCCTGCATATTAAATCTCTGCAATATTATCTCGACATACTTCCTCTGGGTTAACCAGAGCTTCCTCTTTGTTCGATCTCTTTTAAGTTCCATGCCCAAAATATAGTTTGCAGCACCAAGATATTTCATGTTGAATTTGGAGGACAAATGGGTCTTCAAATCCTAGATAATTTCTTTGTCATTTCCAACCAGCAACATATCATCCACATACAAGACCAGATAAATAACACGGTCACCAATTAATTTAAAATGCACACAGTGATCTGCTTTTATTCTGGTGAAGCCAAGTCCCCGTATAAATGTATTAAATTTTCGATACCACATCCTTGGTGACTTTTTTAACCCATATAGAGACTTCTTTAACTTGCATACCAGTTCTTTCTTACCCTTCACCGCAAAGCCTTCAGGTTGCTTCATGTAGATCTCCTCTTCCAGATCCCTGTGAATAAATGTTGTCTTCAGATCCATCTAATCTACCTCAAAATCAAAAGCAACAACAACAAATAAAAGTAATCTAATAGAAGTTACCTTGGCAACAGGAAAAAAATATCACCAAAATCAATTCCCGACACCTGGGAATAACCTTTTGCTACCAACCGAGATTTGTATTTCTCCACCTTTCCTTTTGCATTTGTCTTCTTCTTGAACACCCATTTGCTTTCAATGGGTTTCCTTCCAGCCGCCAACTCCACCAGATCCCAAGCCTCATTTTTGTGAAAAGATGCCATTTCATCAACCATGGCCTCTTTCCAGAGTTTTCCATCGTCTAAATCTATTGCTTCCTTCACAATTTTGGGATCATCATCAATAATAGATAAAGAAAAAATTGAACAGAAAGTAGATGGACTATACCTTTTTGGCTGCCTTCTTTCTTGAACTGATCTTCTCACACCCAGAGTTTATGGCTCTTCATCTTCTGATTCCTCCTTTGTTGTAGAGTCTAATTCTTCCTCCTTTAGCTCAAACTCTATCTTCTCAGGTTCCTTTGGTTGGGCTTCATGTTTAATAACATCTTTCACCTCTCTGAACACCGCATCTTAGTTGTACACAACCTTCCTTGTTACTGGGTTCCAAAGCTTATAACCCTTTAAACCATCCTTATACCCAATAAAGATGCACTTTTCAAATTTACTATCCAACTTGGTTCAATTCTCCTTTGGAACACGTACATATGCATCACATCCAAATACCCTTAGATGTGAAAGAGAGGGTTTCTTACCAGTCCATACCTCTTGTGGAGTCTTATCCTCCAACACTGATGAAGGTGATCTGTTGACCAGTTAACATGTTGTCTCCACCACCTCTGCCCAGAATTCCTGTCCTAACCTGGCACCACTGAGCATGCTTCTTGCCCTTTCCATCAACATCTTGTTCATTCTTTCTGCAACTCCATTTTGCTAGGTGTATATGGAGCAGTCTTCTGCCGCGCTATACCACACTTACAGAATTCTTCAAATTCCTTACTACAAAACTCTCCACCGTTATCTGTCCTCAGCACCTTTATCTCCTTCTCTGTCTAGTTTTCCACCAAAGCCTTAAATTCTTTAAACCTGTCAAAGACTTCAAATTTCTTCTTAAGGAAATATATCCATGTATTCCTTGAGAAGTCATCTATAAATTTTACATAGTACACAAACTTACCCAGTGATGGAACCTTCATAGGTCCAAACACATCACTATGCACAAGCTCTAATATCTGTTTCGCCCTCTTACCACCAAAGGGGAAACTCACCTGATTCTACTTCCCATATACACAATTTTCACATAAATACAAATCCAAAGAGATATTACTCATACCTTCTACCATACCTTTACCATGAAGTATTCGAAGGCCCTTCTCTTCAATATGTCCAAGCCTTTGATGCCACAACATTGTCTTCTCTCCAGAGACCACTAGATTTTCTGCTCCACTTTTAGGAACCACAGAGCTGTTGCACCCATCAAAAACAATGCTATCTTGCAGCTTGTACATATTTCCAATTCGAACTCCCTGCATCAATACCAGTGCCCCCTGAACCATATTGCAGGTATCCTTCTCGAACATTGTTTTTACACATGCATCATCCAGCTTGCTTACAGAAATCAATTGTCTGGCTAATGCAGGAATATGCAGAACACCCGGAAGTGTTCTAACCCTTCCACCTTGCAACTTCAACTTTACTTGCAACTTCAACTTCAAATTCAAATAAATTTTTTTGTTGCATGCCTCGTTCCACAAATGCAGAGGTAGGCCTTGATCATGCAACATCATCCTCACTGCTCCAACAATTCTTCGATTATTTCTCTCAACCACCCCATTCTGTTGTGGGTTGTGGGGTGCTTTCAACTCCCTCGAATTCCTTCTTTTGCACATAAATTTTTAAATTCATGTGACACGTACTCACCTAGATTATTTCTCTTGAGAGCCTTCACCTTCTTACATGTTATTTTCCCAACCAGTGCCTTTAATTCTACAAAATTGGAGAATGTATCATCCTCTTCCGCATGAATAATATCCAGCACTCCATGATAAGTCATCATTAAAACTAACAAAATATTTGTGCCTAGCAATGTAGGCTGTCGAGAAAGGTCCACAGACATCAGAGTGGATTCTTTCAAGGTCTGCATGTGCTTTGTTGTCCCTATCATGGAATGTGGCTTTTGTGTACTTACCCAAAGTACAACGTTTTAATACATCATGTTACTCAAGTTATTCTTTGGGGAGGCCTATGGTTATCTGACGCATGATCTTCAAAGTTGGCTGATGCAAATGGCCAAGTATTTTATGCTAAAGTTCATCGACATCACATCTCTGCACCTTCTCCTCCTTTCTGCTCAATGCAAAAAATCCTTCACATCTAGCTTGTAAATGTTCTTCACATGAACCTCAATCTGCTTCACCTGTCCCGTGGCTATGTGTCTCAGTAATGCCTTTCCTTTGTTCAATATCACATCATAATCACAGTCTTATGACACTAAAAAAGAGACGAGATTTTTCTTCAGGCCTGGAATGAACATGACATACTTGAGCCTGAGGGGGAAACCTGACTGCCTCTGAAAGGTGACTATACCAATCCTCGTCACTCTATACCTTGAAAATTTTTGTCAGTGCTTTCCACATCGCAAACATAATTTATTTTCCATGGTGATTCAAGAAAATATGATCTCATACGTTCTCCAAGACGATTCTCCTCACCTTGGCTACATCTTTCTTTTACTGAGCAAGGTTTTGGGCATCAGATGCTTGAGGCTTTGTAACATCCATCTTGATGTATTCTAGCAACCCATTTTCATCCAATATTTCCTCCGTGTGGTCCTTCCATGCAACCAAATTAGAGGTACCTTCCAAGGCATACTCCAACCTTAGTCCATTGAATCCCATCTTCTCCGCTCTGAAGAAATCCTACTAAACTGATCTTCAAATTCAAACCTTTGAGATACAACTCTGAATTTCCTGATCTAATTTCAATAAAAATTTGATACCATGTATAAATTAGGTTGTATATTTGCATCTTCTCATGAATTTTTAATCTAGATTACAAGACACAGATCCACACTACTACTCTGCGGACATTAATTCACAATTTAGAACACAAATTTCAAACATGCAATAACAAATAACACACATGCAACAAGTATTTTCCTATGGGGAAAGAAATTTTCTAAAACCCTCAATGTCATCTTGCATTAATAAGAGGAATGGAGATGTATTACAATTTCTTTGCTCAACTGAGCACAAATTGCAAGTGCACAGCCTATCTCTCTGCTCACTCAGAAGCTCTAACCCAGACTTAGCCAATTTCTACATATGCTTCAACCCCTACTTCCTTGTGTTGTTACTTGAGGAATTAGACCATATTATTTAGTAAATTCCCTCAATTGAATTGCACAATTCCTTTAGGTTGATCATTTGACTACATGCAACTCTTGTACACTCAAGACTAGTCTACAACTGATGTTACACTGCATTGGAATCTCCACCTCCACTGGGTAACTCAAACTATCTGCATGCACTAGCTATTTTGGGTTGATTGATCAATTAACTAGATGGTCACTGAGTTTGACTGAAGTCCCACTGCTTAACTTACCTTCCGCTAGTTTGTCCAAAAGTTGGAACTAGTTTAACTAAAAACAACTTGAGATAACTGACCTTGATTGCTACAAATTAGCAATCACTCATGCAGAACTGAACTCTAACTCCCCCAACTTGAATTTACTAAGTAAATTGGGTGACACAAGGCATGTCACAAAATTTAACATCATCCAAGTTGTTTGTTGATGTGGAAATTCGAATTTTCTCGATTTAATCAAGGAAAAATCAAATTAAGAATTTCTTGTTGCATTTTTCAATGGGCTCCTCCATTATAATAATTTAGAATTAACAAACAACCATTGGCACAAATATTCATGGAACATAATATGAATATCATGACAAAAAGGAGAAGAAAAGCACAAAATCAAAGGCATATTAATCATGAGCTCAAAACTATATATCTAAACTATGCTTCTAGAATTGGTGTGCCTGGAGAGACTAAAATAGTTTCTATGAAAAAGGTTTGTTTCTAAAAGAGAATAACTGGATAATAGATTTTATACACTTCCCAATCCTTATATGCTTTCTTTCTTTCAATAAAAATATATCTTAGACACAACTCCCACTTGCAAAAGAAATAATTCTTACAATACTTCTAATAATTCAAATCCATACATGCCATAATAGAACTCATTTTTTGATGGATTTATTTGAAGTAAACTATGAAAACCAATCAAAATGGGGCTTGGTATTTAGGCATTTTTTTTCTTGAGATGTTTGTTGTTTGAAATCAGAAAATGTAGGGAAACATGTCAAGTTGTAAATTGTGATCTAACTAAAACTTTCTCAATGACAATAATAACCATACATATAGTGTCAAAAATACCCATTTTGAAATCTTAGATCCATATATAAGGTTTAACTTAGTAACAAAAGAGACATGAATATTTTATGAATGCATTCAACCACAAATGGATTAAGGACAAATTCCAATACCCTAAAATGGTGTCGCAATTACAAATTTGCATATATTGAGTTCACTTTAGGGTTATGCTTGTTTGAACAAATTCTTGTATGTATTTATGAGATTAACAATTTCAAAATATTATCTACATTGAAGTTAATGAGTGATAATAGGAGATAAAATCTCACTTAGAGTGATAGGTATCAACCATTAATGTTATAAGGTTCATCACAATCAAAGTGCCAATTAAATGAAGATGGCTTTAAAAAAAATGAAAATGGATAACTCATTTTGCTAAAATACACAAGGAAAACGACATTATAGATACAAAAGGTTCCATATGTGTAGATTCATTAGGGAATATCGCTACAACATGACAAGTGGTGATGTATATATGAATATAAGGGATGTGTTTAATTAATATCTATGTATGGATCTTGATGTTGGGCATCCTCTATAAATTTTAATGGTATGAATTTGATGGTGCATTTTTGTGAATTTTTTTGTTGTGTAATAGGTGAAGGAGAAAATTTTAATGGAAGCATTGGGGACTCTTGAATGTTTCATGTTAGTTGCACTGTAAAAATCTAGACCTTCTCATATATGAGTGGAGCTCTAGAGTCAATTTGTCAATTAAATTAATAAAATAAATCAAAATAGATAGACTCAAAACTTTTAATTGCAAAAAAATATTCTATATTAGTTTGAATGCTATGACATGGAAATAAAAGCATGATGTAGTATTTTGTTCATCTTATTATCGAATCTAAATCATTTTTTACCTAAATATTCCATCCATGAAGGAAAAAACCCCATGGCTAATGCACTCATCAATCACTTTGGTCAATGAAATGAGTAGGGAAATTATTTTTGGAACATTCCTGATTGAGTGCAAAAATTGGTATAAACCTTAATGGTTCCCTGGTTTTTATTGCTAAGGGTATATGGATCCTTTCTCTTATGTTCAGTCCTCCAGTTCATTTTGCACTCCCCATTGACTCCATGAATACATATTGATGGGTTATGGGGGACTTACTCTAAAATTTACAAGAGCTAAGGAGTCAGATAAATGGAGTGTGGTGATGGAAAAGAAGTGCAGAAAATTGCAACTTGTTTCTCAATTACTTGGGTGGGTAAAGGCACCAGAAAGCTTGACTTATTATAGCACATTCGGATGTTGGATTCCTCACTAATACCACCATCCTCACAAGAAATAGTTGTTTATGTACATGAAATGAAAGTTGGATATGCAATGATAGACTATAGGTTGTTACTTTCATTGATGAAGTAAAAGTAGATCTTGTTGATATGAGATCAGTATTTGACCAAGTAATATAGGAATAAGAATTCAATTTTGAACTGAAAAATTAAAAATATATAAACTACTACATCAAACCCTAAAAATAAAAAATGGGAAATCCTAACCCTGCCTTACAACTGAAGGGTCAAAACTACACATCAAATGCTAAAAGGAAATATCCTAAACCTAAATATTTTTCAAACAACATAGGTGGCATAATTATATTGTGCATATTATAGGTGGTATTTTGTTACAATATTGATGGTATTTACCTGGTATTAAAAAAATTGAGTGAATACATTTTGAAAAGTGAAAGGGTAGAGGGGAAGATAAGTCACTGAGGAGGAATGTCTAACTATTGGGTGATTTTCTTGTTAACAATGAGTTATTCTCCTCAATAATGAGCAATTTTCTCCATTAAAACCTTCGACTAGGTGACCAATAGCTACATACACCCTTCTCTAACCCATATTTCATCCTTATGCACTCGTGATCCATCGTCTAGTGTGGCCTTCCAACCAACCATCAAGTTCAATCAATGAAAATTGCACCGCATAGCCCCTGGAGAAATAGATCACAAAAGACCCCAAGGCAATTTTCTTTCTTAGTTCAAATAGGTAAAAACTAATTTTGATGTAAACCAACCATACCACTTTGATACATGAACAATGGTTCAAACATTCAATCTAGAAAAAAGAGATCCATTCCCTATGCCTGTATCTCTTTTGAAAACATTTCTTGTGTGTATCTATTCTGAAAACAACACTAGGATCTAAAATAACTCACATTGGTTCGAGTTTTTTTTTTAGGCTATGGTTCACGGACACCCTGGTCAATGGGTGGCGCTATGTCCACGGAAAAATCTGGGTTGATCAACCCCGAAGGGAATCTAGCCCCGCAGCCCACTAGCAAGGCCTGACCCCAAGGGCTTCGAGGAGATTGGACCCTGTGACCTCCCGATGGCAAGGCACTGATTTTGACCAACTGAGCTAACCCTTGGGGCTAACTCACGTTGGTTCGAGTTATCTCTAGTATTTGAAATAACTTGCACTAATTCAAGTACAATCATTGTTTTTTCCAAAACATGAAAAAATTCAAAACATGCAATATATATCGAGATTTTATAAAAGTAAAATCTTTGATTGTTCCAAAAATAATGAAAAGACTTCAATATTATTTTATTAGAAAAGTAAGAAAGGAAAAAGTACTAAAATTAACATGGTTAACTCTAAGTTTCCATCTACCATTTATAAAGTGAAAAATCATTTTCTTTAGTTAAAAAAATGC